>CAUYUJ010018616.1:42500-73579 GCA_963575745.1 Prorocentrum cordatum
AGGCGATGGCCGAGGCCAAGGATTCAGGATGGTCTGGGCCCCGGGCTGCATCCCAAGCCAGGGCGGCGGCTGGGCACCAGTGCCACACGTGTTCTGTCGAAGTCCCCCGAGCCCGCACAGAGGGCACTGGCCGCATGGGCCCGCCCTGGAAGGGGCCCGCGCGCTGCCCCGGGTCCGGGCGTACGCCTCTGCTTTGCTCCGAAGTGAGAGGGCAGGACGTTGGGGTCAAGCAGTTGCCAGGGCGCCGAGGTGTGTGGGCTGGGGCCCGCGCATCTGGCG
This sequence comes from Prorocentrum cordatum, assembly GCA_963575745.1. Taxonomy (NCBI): domain Eukaryota; class Dinophyceae; order Prorocentrales; family Prorocentraceae; genus Prorocentrum; species Prorocentrum cordatum. Next base: position 42,780 of record CAUYUJ010018616.1, read on the forward strand.
CACCAGGCCTCGCCTTCGTCGCCGGGCCCTACTTGGCGTGGGTCCCGCAGGGGCACTGATGCGGCCGTCGCTCGGCCGCTCCTCGTCGTCTCGCGGGGCCTGGTAGACCATTGCAGAGGATGCGGATGACGTGGTGCGCCTCTGTGAAGGACGCGGAGTGGCGAAGCAGGCCCAACTCTTCTCCGTTGGAGGGGTGCCACCTTCTCTTTTGACTGGTCTCCGCGAGCCGCTTGGTGAGAAGAGGGCCGTGGATCTGGGCGCATGCCTCGGCGTAGCCCACTCTCCCGGAGTACTTGCCTTCCAGCAGCTCGGGGCGATCCTGTAAGCCAGCGAGTGATAGCGCGGCTTTGCGCTCCGTGATGACTCTGGGCCTGGGCCTGGACGTCTCTGGTTGTTGCGCGGCTTCTGATGCCCACTTGAGTAGCTTATCCCATTGGTTCCTGGTCCGTTTCCTGGCCGTCTTCGGCCCCCAGAAATCGTCCAGGGCGCGCGCTCTGGCTGCGACGGACCGAGCCATTGCTGCGGGGCACCGCGGGGCGCCAGGTACCTGGCAGCGGATGCCTAACCCGGCGGGGATGTAGTCCGGGATCCATGAAGCGGCGGCGAGCCCAAACGCAACCCTGAGCTGCGCGCGAAGCGCTCGCTCTTGCACGGCGTCGGGGGCGGCGTAGTGGGCAGCGTAAGGGGACACGGGGAACCAGGTATGAGTTCCACGCCGCGGCGGTACGGGCGGGGGACATCTTGGCTAGGTGGAAGGCCACGGCTCGGTCTCTCATCTTGGGGTGGGGGCGCTCCCATGTCCCTCTGGTGAGGGCGTCCGTCTGTGCCTTGGTGAGCTGCTCACCGGGGGGGGGGGGCGTTCGCCCTCCGCTGCGCGCGAGACCACCACTGCGCCGAGGCATGGCCACTGGTCCCGCACGGATGATCCTCCGAAGGGGGTGTGGTCCATGAAGTTGCGCCACCATCCGTGGCGACCTGCGGGTACCATGGCTGTTGTGAACGTGCAGCTGCACGGGCGTTGGAACGGGTTGCATGAGTCGACCGCCTGCTGGTCCATGCCTTCTCTGAGGAGGGCCAGGATAAGCTCACCTGGAAGCCCGGTGATCAGGACGCTGTCCCCGTCTTGTTCGAAATCAACTGGGGCTTCCTCGAGGGCCCCCCTGAGGGCTTCTGAGTCCGCGGTCCGGATACCTCTGCAGCGGTGCGCTTCGACCAGGAGGCCGGCAGCGCGCGCTGCCCAGGGAAGGGCGATGGCAGCGCGCAGCGCCTGTTTGGTTGAGCTGAGCAGCGCCGCGAGGTCATCGACGCACGCGGGGTCGTCGTCGGCAGTGATGTCGGCGAGAGCGGAAATGAAGGGGTCGTAGCCCATGCACCATAGGAGTGGGGAGGCGGCGCCTCCCATCCCAACGGACCGGAGGAGGCGTCGTTCCAGCCCCTTGCACCTACCTCTGCAGGACTGCACCCTCCGCCCGCAGATGAGGGAGTTCAGAGCGCGCAGGAGCCAGGGGGGCAACTTCCATCTGCGAAGGAGGCTTCCCATCCACTGCAGGGAGATTATTTCAAAAGGCTTTGTTTTGATCGCAGAAGATGACAGCTGTGCTTGGTGCCTCCCCGACCCGCGTGGCCGCCGGGTCGATGCACCGCTCTATGGTGTCCGCGTGCCTGCCAAGCAAGGCTTGCCAGGCGGGGCCAGGGTCGAAGGGGCGGGTTTCCCCCCCCAGGTGGCTGGTGACCCTGGCGATGTTGGGCCCACATTGCCCCCCTTTTTTTGGCGGCCTGGTTAGGGCTCAGGAGTGGCTCCACCGACGGGCCTATCAGGTCGGCGAGGGTGGCTCCGTATACTCGCCTAAGGCATGAAGGCAGCTGGAGTGGTCTCATGTCGTTGGGTGTCTCCGCGCCAGCCTTCTTACCAATCCACACTGGAGGTCGACGGGCCCAGCACGGCGTCCAGGAGGGCGGGGCTAAGGTCCGCGGCGTGCCAGACCTGTGCCAGCAGGCAGGCGACGAACCTGGCTCCAGGGTGGTAGGCCTCGTAGGGCTCCCCGTCGATTCCCGGCGCGTTTCCGCTGGGGGCAAGGACGAGGGAAGCAATCTTGCCCCATCTGGGTTGGGGTCTGTTGGTAACGTTGATGCCGGGGCGCTGCTGAAAGTAGTGATCCAGGATGCGCGAGGCGGAACCTGGGATGGGGGGCGCAGCGTGCCAGGTTGCGCTGCGGCTGTCCCACAGGACGCGGTCTACCAGTTCAGGTCTATCGTGCCAAGAGCCTGTGGTGTCGCGGACTCCAAGGATGGAGTGGGTCTTCTTGTAGATTTCTCTCCCAGTCCTGTAGTGGGCGGCAAGGGGGGCCCGCTCCGCGCCCGGCCCCCTCCGGGCTGGTGTCAGTCTGGCGGCCCTCCTCTGCGCTGCTTCTGAATCCCACCTTCGGAGCCAGCCGGCGGCTGCCTCGGGGGTCAGGTCTTGCCCGTCCAATCCGTAGTCGTGTAGCCACGCAGCCAGGGCACCCGCTGGGCGCGTTGACCCGTTTCTCTGGCTGGCAACTGCCAGGAGGAGGCCCGGGGAGGCCCGGGGGTCTTGCTCCTTCTCCATCTTTTCCACCAGTCCTGTAAGGCGGCGGATAGCGCGCGCCTCCCGAAGCGCAACAAGGTGGGAAGAATGGGCGGGACGGGGTCTGTGCTGTCCTCGACCAGCTCGGGGGGGTTGGGAGCCAGGCGCGCGTCATCGGCGATGGTATCGCCGTCGTCGTTGTCGGCATGCCTGTCCGGGACCCCCCCTGGGGTCGCCGGTCTAACCCAGTCGACAGGCTGGATGAGTCATGTGAGAGTGACGGGGCGGACTTCGAAGGTGAGCTCCAGGTATGTGAATATTTGTCTGAGGTCGGCGTGCGCGGCGGTGGGGGGGGTTCTTGAAGTCTCCCGCTTTCATGGCGCAGTCCCTTCGGGCCTTGCGGGCCCCTTCGGGCTCCAAGTGGAGGAGAGCGTGGTCGGAAAGAGTTGGTTTCCATGGGCGCGCAAGCATGTCAATTTGTGATTCGTTCTCTTCGTCGATTCTGGCGGGGCCTGCTGCGTGTATTGCCGCGGACCCGGTGCTGCCAAGCACGTCCCGTAGAAACGCAGTTGATTCAACCTCGATCTCCATCTCGCGGGTCGTCGAGTTGGAGGTCGACGTCACCGCCCCAGTAGGTGTCAGGATTTTCCCACCGCTCGGCCGCACTAGCGATCTCGGCGAGGGCCTCGTCCTCTCTTGACGGTGGGAAGTAAATGGGGACGATCCGAAGCTTATGGTCGCCTTGGCGAACGGTGGCCGCGATGGCGCATCCGGGGGCAATCTCCTCCTGCTCCAGGAGGGTGACGCCGTGGGGGAGCAGGATGCCGACTCCCCCGGCGAGTCCTCCTGCTGGCCCTGGGTAGCCCGGGGAGGCAACTCTAGGGCGCGTGCAAGCAGGGAACATGGTTCGCCAGACCTCGGTCTCATGCTCGGACCAATGTGTTTCTTGCATCAAACCAATGCGATTGTACATGGTCATCTGAGTCAGGGCGGCGTGCTTGATTTGGTTCTTTGCGGCGGTGGAGCTCCGCAGGTGCCCAACGTTCCAGCTGGCGAGGCGGGGGGGGCTGTTGGCTGGGCTTGTTTCGAGGGCCAGGATCAGGTCATCTCAGGTGCGTCTTCCGCAGAGGGAGTCCCAAGTGGGCTGGTACCAGGGGTCGCCGTGGAGGAGACTCCAAAGGCCGCGAAGGCCACGGAACCTGAACCGACTGTGCACTTCCATGGCGGCATTAAAGGCGCGGCGGGCAATTGGCCAGGCCCGGGCACGGGGCCCAGGAACCAGTTGGCGCCTGGGGGGGGCCCCAGCGCTTGGTGTAGTGTTCTGGGGCCGTCCGTGGAGTCTTGGGGAGCGGCGACCGGGGGAGTGGGCCATATGTCCGGAGCAGCCGTTCTGCTACGTCGTCTGGGAGGTGGTGCTCCCTGAGCTGTGCCCATGGACACTGCATTCCTGCGAAGGTCCTGGCTGCCCCCCATCCCTGTGCTATCTGGCCCCGCGCGGGGGCTGGTGTACTGATCTCTTCCCTTGGGCATCCCCTGCTCCATGCCCGTAGCGCGGAGACTATGCTTCGCTGCAAGCAGCGGGGGTCAAAGTGAATGCCAACTGTGTCGTAGAGCGCTCTGCCTTGGATGCCGAGCGCTCGGCAGTAGCCGGCCAAGCCGACTGCTCTTGCTCTTTCGTCGGCAGTGTGGGGCCTCAGCCCATGGGCCCCTCCCTCTTTGATGAGCCGCTTCCCCCAGGCTTTGACCTTGGCTTCTGCGGCTGGGCTTTTGATTTTCTTTTCTCTCTCTCTCTCTCTCTCTCTCTCTCCCGGACATCACCAGGGTCAGTCCTTCTGAGCATCCAGGGAAGCGCTCTTCAGCTCTGCACTCTGCGAGCACGCCGCGCGCTCCGTGCTTCAGCTCATTCAGGTTTCTGAGGAACCATCTCAGACTGCTATCTTCGTCGTACAGGAGGCAGAGTAGGTGTGTCTGGTAGCTGCTCGGGATAATTGAGCCTGGGTCTCCTGGCAGGGGCCTGGATTGTGTCCAGGTGGGATTTTTTCCGCCGGGTCTGAAGGCCCAACCTGGTCCCCATGGGCTGGGAAGTCGGGGGTAGGAGATGGTGTAGGTCGGGGGTGGGAAGTTCCCGAACCAGAACCTTTCTCGCGGGCTGGCGACGGCAGCAGGACTGGGCGCCGGCCAGCCCGTCGTTTCCCGCGAACTGTCCTGCGGCGGATAGGTTGCTGCAGGGCGGGCCTGCCACGATGAGCAGTGTGCTGCCTTGTTCCAGGGAGTCCAGGTGTTGTTCCCATGGCGTTCTGTTGTCGAGAGGGTCCCGCTGACGGAAGAGGTCCCACACATCCACCGCGAGTTGTTTATGCGGAGGGCCTCCGTCTAGAGGGTCGGGCGCTGCGCTCCACCTCCGGGCGACTGCCTCAGCGGCTTCCCTGTTGTGCTCGGCGAAAACCGAGGACTGGAATCTGTGATTGGCTCCGAGCTTGTGAACGAGGTCGCCAATGGCGAGTCTGGCGAGCCCCCGCCCGTCGAAGAGGGAAACGAGGTGTAGGGGGGTGATCCTCCCACCCTCGCTGGTGTTCGCAGCCTGCTCTCCTCGTGGCGCAACTCCGGCCTGCTGTGCGAAGTCGATTTCTGTTGCCTCTTCCACCCGTACTCTCCCCACAATGTCGCCGGTCGCACGCCCTGGGCCTAGTCTGACGGCGCCCTGCTCGTGAGGGGCCCTGAGGGTTTCCAGGATCAGGTTGTTGTCCAGTCCGGCCACTTGGCATGCTGCCAGGACGTGATCCGGGGGTGCCACGGGCGAGAGTCCTGTGTCACGGTCTCTGTGTTGGGCCCATATTTGTTGCATGACGTCGGCCGGTTGCGGCGCTGCCGTTTCCAGGGGTGGCTGGATCTGAGTTCTCGGTCTGGCTCTTCTAAGCCCATCGCCTGGGCCCTGTGCTCCGGACGCGCTTCGAATGGTGCCCCTGGCTGGTCCGCTGTGTCTGCCCGTTGTCGGCGGGACCTCCCACGTGGCCACGAGCGACCGTGCGTTGTCCTCCTCGGGTCTCGTAGCACCGGGCCTCCCTCTGGAGCGGTTCCTTGGTCCCGTTGGGCCGGCCTGTCCTGTCTGCCTGTTCCGGCTTCCGGCGTGTTGTCTCCGAGCCGTGGGGTGCTCTGAGGCTCTCTGCTGTGCCGGCTTCTGCGGTTTACATCAGGAAGGGACAAAAACACACAGACACACTGAATCGTCGATTCCCGGGAAAATATGGGAACATATGGGAAGTGGAGGGGAAGACAAAAACCCAGAAAATATGCGAAACTATGGGGAATATGTTTATTTGTGTGCATTTATTTGTGTGTCCTGGGGCCCCTTCATTACAGTGTGGGGGGATGGTCTTGCGGGCACCCCGTGGGGCTCGGGCTGCTCCCTCGCTGCCGCGCCCTCCGCTCCTCCAGGGGGGTGGGCGGGGGGCGGGGCCGTGTCTTCTGGGTGCCCCGCTGGTCGGCTCGGAGGTTGGGCCAGGATGCCTCCCTGCCTCCTCCTCCTCCTCCTCCCCCTCCTCCTCCTCCTCCTCCTCCTCCTCCTCCTCCTCCTCCTCCTCCTCCTCCTCCTCCTCCTCCTCCTCCTCCTCCTCCTCCTCCTCCTCCTCCTCCTCCTCCTCCTCCTCCTCCTCCCTCCTCCTCCTCCTCCTCCTCCTCCTCCTCCTCCTACTCCTGGCAACGAGTCGACTAGAGCCCTGAGCCGGCTGGTGTCTGTTATGACCTCCCTGATGGCCGGGTCCGGGAGGGCCTCCAGCCCGGCCGAGAGGACGGCGTCGAGTGCTTCGTTTGTTAGGATTTGGAAGTGGGGTCTGGGGCCTTCGCCTCCTGAGCCGCCCGCCATGGTGGCCTGTGCCCTTGCACATGCTGCGTCTGCCGTTAGCGCTGCCGCTTGTGAGCGAATCCTTCTGCCTGCTGGGTTTCTGGTGCCGGGTAGAGGGTTGGTGTCCCAGTGTGCCGCGAAGGGGGCCAACAGCCTGTCAGAGAGGGAGAATCGCGTCAGCATCCGTCGGACTTGCCTCTCAAGCTGGGGCCTGGCGGTGCCCCATGCCGCAGCACTGAGCACGGTCCTCCATCTGTCTCTGTCGGGGCACCCTTGTCCTGGGGGCCGAGGGGGCCGAGTATCTCCGCAGCGCGGATTAGGAGTGTGGTCCAGTCGGACTCCATGCACGGTGGGAGGCATGGTCCCGTCCTGGGGGGGCCCCCCTGCCGAGTGGGTCGTTGTCCCTTCTGCAGGGCACACTGTAAGGCGGAGGTCTCGCTCTCGGCTCGGTGCTGAAGGTAGCTTGTTCAGTCTGGGAGGGTTCCCTGTGCCCTGAGCTCTGCGCGCGGGCCGGGAGATTTCCCTCCGTCGGTTGCCTAGTCGGAGCTATACCAGAAACACGTTGCTGCGCGGACTCCTCGCCCAGGACTGTCTGCTGCGGGGAGGGGGCCCCCTGGGCGGGGGCGGTGCTGCGGTCCGCTGGAGGGGGGAGGCCTTGTGGGCTCTCTGCGCTCCTTGCCATCGGGGCTTCTGGATGGGGGTGTGGTGGCGCGCCGCTGTCATCTCCGTTCGGGTTTGTCCTCCTCCTCCTCCTCTTTCTCCTCCTCCGCCTCCTCCTCCTCCTCCTCCTCCTCCTCCTCGTCATCCTCCTCCTCCTCCTCCTCCTCCTCCTCCTGCCTTGGGCGGGGTTGCCGGAAGGTGGTCCGTCTGGGAGGGTGCTTGCGCTCAGTGGCGTCGGCCGGAGGTCGGACCGGCGCGGGAGGCGTGGTGGGCCGGACCTGCCGGGCGTGGTCGGGGAGTGGGTTTTCGGGGGGCTGGACGATGGGGCTGCCTGTTAGGAGGCAACTACTGGGAGGTTTTCGTCGGAAGGATTAAGGAGGATTAAGCCCCATTGGGGGGCTCTTACGCAAGAGTGGGCCTCGGATTAAGCGGGATTAAGCCGGATTAAGCGGGATTCATCCGGATTAAGCGGGATTAAGCCGGAGTTCGGACCAGGGCAAAATCAGAATTTGACCTCCCAGGAGTTGCATCCGAATGCCTGGTGCCTGTGCGCTGACTGCCGGGACTGTCTGGTTCGACGCGGCTGGTCTGCCGGGAGCCCGACTGCGTCTTGTCTGGGCTGCCGTTTCCTGGGCTGGGTCGGCGCCACCGCTGTCCGGGTGGTTGGTTCGGGGGCCCCTGGTTGCTCTTCGGGGTCAGGGGACTCTCCCAGGGTCGTGGCGCTGTCTTTCCGCCTGTGCTGCACTGCGCAGCCTGTCGGCGAGGGCTGATAACATTTCCGTGGTACCAGGGGCGAGCGAGTGGGTGGTGGAGCCGTCGGTCTCCGCACCCCTGCTTCCAGGGACCTCCATCCAGGGGTGGTGTGCAGTGGGTCTGGTTCTGGGGAGAGCCACTGCGCGAATGGGAGCTGCCTGGTGGTTTCCTCCCCTATTCCCAGCTCACCAATGAGTTGAAACACGTGGTCTCTGTCCAGGGTGCTCGGGCCGGCCAGCTGGAGGATCCATGTGGCGGCGAAGAGGTCCCAGTTGATTGGTCTGCCCTCTTCCTGTCGCCGTTGTTCCAGGACCAGTCTGGTCTGTATGCTTCTCGCGAGGTCGTGGATACTCTGTTCTCTGACGCAGGCCAGGAATCTCCCCAGCATACCTCGGGCCACGAGGACGGCGTCGTCCTCGGCCCTCACGAACTGTGCTTCAGGGCCTGTGTGGGAGCGGTTCCTGCACGTGAGCACGTCCGCCAGGTTGGGGTATGTCCTGGGCGGGCGGGTCCCGGGAGGGGCTCCACTGCGGCTCGCCTTCTCGGAGGGAGAGAGGGGCTGGTGGGCTGGCTGGTGTCGATCCCCAGGTCGGCTGGCGTGGGCGCGCGTGCTGGCGTGGCATCGAGTTTGGCCAGGTGCACTGGGCCGTGCACCAGTTGCAGAGTCACTCTGGCTTGTGGGCGGTCCGCGCCGCGGTTGGCGGCTCTCAGGTCCGCGTCGGCAGGCAGCGCTATTGTGATCCACGTGGGGTTCGATGTGTACAGGTGTCCGTTCTCGCCGCTCGTAGTCACGCACGCCACTCCGCCTGCGGCAACCGCAGCAGTTAGGTACTCTTCGGGGTGGAGGATGATGCTGAACTCGCGCAGGCCCTCCCTGTCTTCTGTCGGTATGCGGCGAGTCGTTGTGGTGCGGCTGCTCATGGCAGTGTCGACTTCGCGTATAGCCAGTCCTCGCCGAGGGTTGGGGGTGGGACCATCATGTTGGCTGGGAGCTCCCGGCCCTCTATTCCGGTTGGTAGCGGCCATACTCTGGCGTGTAGCCGCGCCCCAGGGGAGCCGATCGCAGCCGAGAACATCCTAAGGGTGGCGTGGTGAGTGATCCAGGGGTCCGGGCGCATGCGCCTGGTTTGGGGAGGTCCTACTTGTGCGCCTCGCCGGTCGAAGGACGTGGACTCGAGGATCTGAGGTTGGACTGCCCTTCTTGGGGCTTGTCGCACGGCTTCTTGGGCAAGGGTTTCGATGTGCTCTTGTTGTTCGCGTGAGGCCCCTCCGTCCCGTCTCATCTGTTCTCTCGAGGGGGTGGCTGGGAGGATCCGCGTGACCTGCGGACCGACGGCTATGCAGCTCGTCCCGCGGAAGGCTGCGGCCATGGTGTCAGCTGCTACTGGCCGAATCCGTACCTGCGTCATGTGTCTGTAGTCGCCGGAGTCGGGGAACCATGCGAACACCGTGGATATCTGCTCTACGGCTCCCGCGCCAACGGTGGCTTCTATGGCATCTATGACGTCTTGGTGTCTGGATTGCCCAGGGCCGGCGAGGTTCCATCTGGGGTGGAAGCCGTCCTCGGGGTCGGCCAGTCTGGCGAACGAGGGGCCTCCGTCCCAGCTGCCTTCCAGGAGGACCCCCCTGGGGCCGAGGGCGGGGGAGTTGCGGCCGCTGCCAAAAATCCTGGAGAGCTCTGGGGTTTTTCAAAAGGAGTAGCCCTCCTCGACGTAGGCCGACCCTGTAATTACCCAAAGGACGCTGCTGCGTCCGGGGCGATGGAATGAGCTAGGCATGTGGCCGCGCTCAGAACCGGGACATGTACCGAGTCCGAGGTCTCTTTGGATCTCCGCGTGCAGCCGCTATTTTTCGTGATGAGAGCCTGCTGCGCAGTGACTTGCAGCTCTTCCAGGGGTAGGTCGTGGGGAGCTTGCCTGTTGGTCGGTCTGGCAGGCCAGCACCGCACTACGTGGTGGTAGAGTGGTTCTAGCCCTTCTTGTAGCAACATTTCGTCGCTCGGGAGGGTAATTTTGGTGGTGGCCCAGTCTGCTCCTCCGGCGTCGGGCCCGGTTGACCAGGTTCCGCTGCCACTTGTTTATCTGCACCACTATGGCGTCGTTACACCTGTCCGGCGCTAGCGTGTAGGGCGTCGCTGGCGTCCGCGCTGTTGCCCCCCCAGTGGACCACGATGGAGGGGGGGATCTGCGTCCTTTGGGGGCTATTCGTCACGAAGAACTGTGCTGCCAACAGTTGCCTGAGCGGGGGTGCCATTTTGCCAGTTCGTACCGGATTGCCGATGGGGGGCAGGTGCGTGATTAGGCTGGCAGCCCTGAACCCACGCTGGGAGTTAGCTATGGCAGCGAGCTCAATGGGGCCCGGGCCCCCTGGGGTTGGGACACCCTGAGTCGCTAAGGCAAGAATTCTGCAAGGGCCTCCGACGGAGCCGGCGGCTGCCAGCGCTGCTTGTATGTGGGTCGCCTGTGCGTCAGCGATCAGCACGGTGGGGATCGTCTGTTGGTCGCGTTCTGCTTCTGCTTTGGAGCGCACCAACTCCTTGATTTGCTCGCATGCGCTCGGGCCCGCCATGGCCAGAGTGGTTCCGGGGTCGTCTGCGCCCCTGTTGCCTATTAAGGACCTTCGCGCGATAACCAACTCAGCTCCCGCTTCTCTGACGGCAGCCATGAGGAGGGAAACTGGGACGGGGGGGGCATCTTCGTCTTTCTTCCGCTGGCGGGAATCTGGCTAGCAAGGTCGCCCGCCTCGCGTGGGTGATCAGGGGGGTCGCGCGCGTTTTTTCCTGCCGGGACGGGGGGGCGGGTGCCCCCCCGCCTCTCTCGGGGGCCCCGTCTTCGCGCGTAGGGTGGCTAGCCGCGCCTTCTTGATCCACCTCCATGTTGGGCGGCGGGGCGGGGGGGGGCCTGTGTAGCACTGCGTGGTCGTGTATCCTCTGCGTATCCCGCACTGTCACGTATGTGTCTGGCCTTCTGATGGTGACCAGGTCGGCTCGCATGCAGTCCAACTCCGCGGCAAGTGCGTGCGCTGCGGACGAGAGCTCGCGGCGCGTGATTGGGGGGAGTAATGGGGCGAGGAGCCCGTCTCTTAGCTGCAGGTTTCCTGGGTGCTCGAGGGGGGCTGAGGCTCCAGGGAGGAAGGCTGAGATGCTGCCTCTGTCGTTAGCTCTGCAGTGGGGGCATCGAATTGGCATCGAGTTCCCTCCCTCCCTGAGGAGTTGCGGCTGACTCTGCCTCCACTGTTCTATGCAGTGTTTGTGGAAACTGTGTCCACAGAGTACCAGAACTTCCACCGTGCCGCCGAGATCCCCACTGCAGATGGAGCAGACCTGCGGGTCATCTCCGGCGTCCCATCCCGGCATGGGTTCGAGGTCGCTGGACCTTAAAACCCTCTATGCCTCTTCCTCCGCGAGGCGTGCCCTGAGGCCCGCGTTCCGCAGGAAGAGACGTGTCTGCTCGTTCCCGAAGGGGGTGTATGCGTTGGGAGTCTGACCGCCCCCTTCACCCATGGTGTCTCTGATGTCCGTGGGGGTGTGAATGCCGGCGAGTTGCATCCACCTGGTGAGGATTTCGCAAGGTCTAGTGCCGATGCCACGGACCTGCAACACTGGTCGTAGGAGGGGGATATAGTGGGGCGCGATGCATAGCCATATGGCGCGGGCTATCCAGCTTCCGGGTTCGAGGTGTGGTCGAGCCTCCCTCAGTAGGCCTTCTACCAAGAGCTGCGCGTCCGCTCCGCTGATGGAGCTCCAGTCGATGTTGTACTCCCTCGCTCTACCGCTGGCATCGGTGCCCCTCTGCGTTGCGCCCAGGGCTCGGAAGACTGCCTCCAGGGAGACGGCCTGCCGGGGCTGGGGGCCTAGCTCGGCTGTCGGTGTCTTCTCCTAACATTTGCCTGATGTCGGCGTGCCAAGGGGTTGTCGTACCCTCAGCGCTGCCGTCCGTTTCGGGAGGTGCGCGGCATCCTCCCTGCCCGCCGTTGTGTCGGGGATTGTTTGGGGCGTTTGCCGTCGCTGCTCGGGCTCTTTCCCCACTCTCCACCGCCCCCCGGTCGCCCGTGAGCATGCCCTCCTGAATGTAGCCGAGGGGGTCAAGCCAGCCCATCGTCCGTTCCTGGAGTTCGGGATGGATGAATCCTCCAGGAAGCGGGGCTTCGATCTCTGTCCCGGACAGATGGGGGAGGTTTGCGGCGTCTCTGGCGAGGCGGGCATGGGCATCCTGGAGGGTTACTATGCCCTGCACATGCCAGCGGCCTGCAGCGTGCGCCACTGCGTGGGTGGATATCTCGGCGGCTCTGAAGACTTCTCGTAGAACATTCCCCCCTCTCTCTGTGGACGATTCCCAAATGAAGGGTGCGAGGATCCTGCTCCAGGTCACGTTGCTTGGCACAGTGTCGTCGGCGACCTGTGCGCGAATATCAAGGATTTCTTGCAGTAGCCGAATGGCACTGTTCCTTCTTTCAGGTGAAAGCTGCGCGCCGAGGTTGGGCCAGCGTTCCTCAATGGTCCAGTTGACGGTCCCCCTGGCCGGGTTTCCCGATTGTTGGTGGGCGCCGCTTGGTGCCGGGATTCCCTCTCGTGGAATCGGGTTCGAAGCGCGATGGCTAGGCGCATCGGTGTGCCACGTGGACTGCCTGGTGCGAGGTGGTCAGCGATGTGTCTCTCCTCCCTCCTGGCGTTGGCGATGATGGCTGAGCAAGCCACGTCGATCTCTGCCGCGTCTACGCCTTGGGCGTCAGATGGTTGTCCGTCAGCGGCGATGTCAATGACGCCTAGCGCTTGGTCCAGAAAGCTCCCTCCTATCTCGGCCCGCAGCCGGTCGGCGTCTTCTGCGGGGATGCTCCTGAGACGCATGTGGAACCTCATCCTCGGGCCACCCGCGCTGATTTCACTTCCAGCTGGTTCGAGGAACCGAGCCCGCACCGCTATTCGGGGGAGTTGGAGCCTGTTTTTTTTACAGACGGGGGGGGGGCTGAGCCTGAAGCAAGCCGCAAACAACTTGCACGTTCGGGGGGGCGCGGAAATCACGCAAGTCGAAAGGCACTTGCACGCTAGTATTCGCTTGAAGAGGGGCGAAGGGGGGGGGGGGGGGGGCGGGCAAACGCCATGCAAGTGCAAGTAAACTTGCCTGAATCTCAAAAACAAAAAAAGCTCTTGAGCGAGGCATCCAGGGGCCCAGTCGCGTAGCTGGCGGCTTGCGGAGGCCCCCACGATGCGGCCCCGAATTTGCGCGGCGGTGCTTCTATAGGGCCCCGCCGCGAGGCGCACCGCAGGGCCTGGAGAGTGCACCCGCCGTGGCTCGAAGCATCGGTTCGTCGCCGAGACTCGCGTCCGCCCTGTCCGCAGATGCATGCCACAGGTCGTTCGGGCTGTCTGTCATGCGTCGCCATGCCGCCAGCAGCTCCGCGACGAGCCACGAGGGGGAATAGCTGGTGGTCTCTGGCAGGAGGCGCGGGGGACGAACGTGGCTGGCGATGGGCGCGCATCGAGCGCCTACCCTGGCCAGCTGGTAGGAGAGCTGGGTTCCCAGCGCATCGAGGGGGTGTCCTGGGGCCAGGAAATTGTCGGGGTAGAATCCGTCGGCTGCGAGGCACCATGGAGTGGCTAGCCTGTGGCAAACGATGCACATGGGAGCCCGGGGGTCCCGTATGAGCCAACAGCCACAGTATCCGCACCTCGTGGAGGGGTGGAAGAAATCTCCGAACATTATCCTGTGGGACGTGGTGTTCAGGGGCCAGGGTTCCTCGGGTGCCTCGTTGCCTTCTAGAATGACCCCTGGTATGCCCGGAGAGCGGGGCCCTACGCCCGGTATGGCAGGAGCGACCCATCCTTTGGGCCCTGTGCCGCATTGGCCCCTCGATTGGACTTCGTCGCCCGCGTCGATCCATTGTCCTCTGTCGACGGCCCAACTTCTGACCTCCACGTGGTCTGGGAAATGGACCCTGTTCTGGCGATGCTCGTGGACGAGGTAGCGGCATACTTTCAACCTGAGGTCGAGGTCGGGGTCCATTTCCCGCCTGTCTGGGACGGCATCGTGCCTCCACCTCGTGAGGCCAAGCATGGAGTCAGGGAGGAAGTCATCTGAAGGGTCCCTCATGCCGATGTCCATGCAGAGTGCTGCGTAGTGAAGAGCGTCGCGTTCCAGGTGTGCTGCGAACATTTCAGCGTGAGTGGTGTTCGCGCAGTCCAGTCGCTCTGCCTCAAGGTCCCGCGCAAGGCTGGCGCATCGAAGGGCCAGCAAGCACCTGGACTGGGTCTGGTCCTACCCCTCCTAGTCTGGCCTCATGGTCGGCCCCTGTTATGGACCAGACTAGCCAGGATTGGTCGAGCTGGGCCAGCGCTGGTCCAATGGCGTGGTATTGTCATTCGGAACCGTGGCCAGGCTGCTGTCCCCCACCGCGTTCAGGAGAGGCCCTGAGCGGGTTGGGTACGTCGCCCAATGGTCGGGGCCACCGATCGAGTCCAGGGTGTCCGGGGGGGTGGCGATTCCAACAGCAGTGCACCAGAATGTCCAGTCCTAAGCGCCTCTCTTGGGTGCGCATCCCGTCCGCAGACGCCAGTTCTCTCCAGGGGCCCTCTCGAGGCTCGTGATGGGCTGCGAGAGCCGCAAGCGTGCCTCCTCGGCCGGTCCCTCTGGGATCTGCTACTCAAAGGCCGTGGTGAGGCCCGTCGGAGCCCCGGCTCCCGCCCCGTTGAGGGTGGGAGTGTAGTGGTCTAGCGAGGGCAGGCCCGCGCCTGATGGGCTCTTGCTCCATGTCTGAAATGTCCGATTCGTCCTGCCAGTATCTGGCGTTGTCTGGGGGCGAGCAGGGACGGCAGCCTCCTTGCCCGTGTCGGCTTGAGCTGGGGGGAGACGGTGGCGGTGAGAGGAGGCCTGGAGGAGGGTCGATCGGCAGATCCTGGGGAACGGGATCCGATCGGGCCGCGATCGTGGGGGGCTCCCGTCTAGTGGCGCTGGTGCCGCTGCCGGGGGCGCCTGCGTTCGGTTCTCCCCCATCGGGTCGCGCCTCGCTCCTGGGAGCCCCCTTCAGGCTGTGGCGCTCCCTCTGGTCCGACCGGGTGAAAGGGGGGAGTGGGCGAGATGGTGTAGGGGCCACTTGCGACTGGGTGTGCCTGCAGACCCCGGCCACTTCTGGTGGGCCCCCTGGCTCGCCGGCACTGCGGACTGCCTGTGCGGCTGCTGGTGCGCCGGGGCCTGTGGCTCCCAGCCTGACGCGGTCGGGGCGGCTCTCGTTGGCTGCTCCCCCGTGGCTGGGGCTCCCTGTGCCTGGGGAGCCCAGCGCCATCTCCTCTGCCACTCCTTCTGTCGCCCTGGGCATCTCAACGAGCTCCTCGTGCAGTTGTCTGCGCCTCGAGGGGCTGCGCGCGCAGGTGCTTGCTTCGGGGTTGACCGCGCCCCCCCCCGCGCCTCCCCCACCCATGCGCTGGCTGGGGAGGGCGGGGGCGTCCAGGGGAAGTCTGGATGGCCGTTGATTCTGATCACCCTCGGTCCTGGTAGCCCCTGCTGCAGGGCCAGCCATGGAGAGTGGGTCGAGGGGGGGCGCGCGAGAGGTGAGGGGGCGGCGGGGAGGGCCCCCCCAGGGCACTCTATATTCTGTCCGTCGGCGATCATGATGGCTGCATTCTCGGGGGGCTCGGGCCCCCCCGAGGTGCCTCTGCTGTTGGGTTGCTCGGAAGGGTCAGATGGTGTAATTCCTCCAGGGTCGCAGCTAGCCGCCGCTGTAGATTCTCTTTCGGTCCGTCCAGGTCTGTGATTGGTCTCTTCTTCTTCGTTGCCAATAGGTGCTCCAGGGTTGCGGCTGGCCGCCGTCTGGGGTGCTATTGGCATCTGGTCTCCAGGGGCACGGCGGCCGTCCGCGCCAGATGTAGGTTGGCGGTCTCCGTCGAGGCGTTACCTTGAACCCGTTGTATCGGTCATTCCCCGCGGGCATCCAGGGTCGCAGCTAACCGCCGCTGACAGTTGTGGTACCCCTATCGCCGTTAGCACTGTTTCCTGGTCTGCCCCGACTGTGGGGGAGGGGGGTGGAGTGGGGGGGACCGGGGTCAGGATGGGTCTGGGGTGGGGGTGGCGGGGGCCAGGGCCCTGCCCCCCCGCTCCTGCACTGTCTGCCCCCCTTCTCTCCCGCCGCGATCCGACCCGTCGATCTCCTCTCCCGCGATCGGCACCGTCCAGGGTGGGCCGAGAGCGGCCCGAGGGGTTTCGTGCCGCCTGGCATCGATGCCGTCTTGGTGGCCGCCGCACCCGCGTGGACTGCGTGTCTGAGCTGATCCAGGGTCGCAGCTAACCGCCGCTGAGAGTGTCACTATCGCCGTTGGTACTGGCCCCTGGTCAGCTCCGAGGGTGGGGGAGGGCGGCTGCCCGCGGGGGATCTGAACTTGGTTGGGATATGTGGGGGAGCCGACCAAGGCTAGTGACTGGGCCCCCGTGCCCTGCACTGTGAGGCCCCCGCCCCCCGCGATGCCATCCGACTAGTCCTCCGTGTGAGGCAGCTGAGGCCCGTGCTGCCTGGCGGCGCAGCTGCAGCGATGGCCGGCGCGCCCAGGGGGGACGGAAGGGGGCCAGCCGCGGCCCGCGGCGCAGCGCACGGGCGCCCCCTCGAGCGGTGGGAGACTGCCTCGGAGAGGACAGGCCCACCAGACGGCTTGAGCCAGGGGTGGCTACGGACTGGCGGGGTTACTTTTTTTGGTCAGCGGCTCCAAGGCAAAGGACAAGCAGCGAGTCAACAACGAACGGGGCACGAACGAAGCTAATTGGCCGCAGTGGCATTCGCACGTGCGAGGGTCAAAATAACCTAAATTGACCGCTCAAGCCAGCGTAGACGCCCCGGCGGTGGAACCACCGTGGCCACCGGCGGCAAGTCGGCGCCAAGACCGCCCTTTGGGCAGGCACCAGCAGCTCAACGCGACCAGGGATCAGCCGAGCACCCCGACGGGTGGGGACGAGCGCGGCGACCAGCACAGGGGCGGAACTGGAACGGCAGGGAAGTCGCCGTGGCGGCGCCTGTCACCGGCCGCATACCTGATGGAAGCGAGGCCAGAGCGAGAAGAAGGATGCAAGTGCGTACGCCAGCCGGGGCACGCGGCAGCGCCAAGAAAAGATGGCAGCGAGGAGAGTAATGGCCTCACTCACCGCGGCTCATTGACGCAGGTGTGGCTGGGGCCTGTCCTTCGCTAAGGATGCGACCCCGGTCTGCGCCCGCGAGGTAGAGCCGAGCCTGTAGCCATTGCATACACAACGTATCCGAATCTCGTGGTTCGGGGGCAAAGCGATGCAAGTACTGACGGAGGCTGATGCAGACTGATCTGCTGGGGGTAGGCCGCAGACTGCCGAAGGCTGATTCACTCGTGCAGGGCCGCACCCTGGCGAAGCCAGACATCAGGTAACACCGGAGGTATGGCTATCGGACGCTTCCGAACTCACCTGTCACGTAGCCCGCGGAGCTGAGCCCTGGCGGCGTCCAACTGCAGGCCGTAGCGACAGTAGGCGGCGAGCTGGCCGCTGTCGAGGCGTCCTTGTGGTAGCGCCATGACCGGGTCAGCATGGAACCGCGGCGTAAACAGGTGGGGGGGGGGCGCTGCCTGCTGCTGAGCGCCAGTGTCACAGTGGGGGGGAGGGCCTCGTCCCACTGGAGCACCACTGGCGCGCGCTCGCAGGCTGGCAACCAGTCGATGCCAATGCGTCCCCATCGTATCCGACTCACGCGGTCTGGGGGCTCAACGATGTGATGTCCTGCATGGCTGACGAGCGTTCCCGGTCTCCACCTGTCACGAAGCCCGAGGGCCGAGTATGCCGGCGCCCGTCGGGAGCCAATGACTGGTGGCGACCGAGCCGTAGGCCGTCACGCATGTAGACGGCGTGCTGGCGGCGGACCGAGACGTCCTGGTGGTAACGCCATGAGCGGGACAGAACCACGGCGAACCACGTTTGGGGGGGGCGTTGCCTGCCGCTGAGCGCTGGTGTCACTGTGAGGGGCGAGCGCCCGCCCACCGCAGCACCACTCCCGTGCGCTCGCAGGCTGGCAACCAGCCGGTAGCCCGTGCACCCCCAACGATGTCACGCGCTGCAATCTTCCCAGTTGAACGGGGGGGGGCGCAGCCGAAAGCCGCAGAGACATTGTGAATGAAGGAAGAGGAGGAGGAGGAGGAGGAGGAGGAGGAGGAGGAGGAGGAGGAGGAGGAGGAGGAGGAGGACGAGACGGAGGAGTCTGCGCCCGATGCAATCTTCACAGTTGATCGGTGGGGGGCGCAGCCGAAAGCCGCAGAGACATTGTGAATGAAGGAAGATAGGGGGCGCAGCCGAAAGCCGCAGTCACCTATCCAGATACCTTGTCCACGGACGCCACAAGGTTCCCTACGGGAGCCCCGTTCTCGGCCTCTGGGGGCTGGGTGGAACCTGCTGCTGGAGCTTCGCACTCACGGCCTGACCCCTTGCTTCTGCATCTGATGCAATCTTCGCAGTTGACCGGTGGGGGGCGCAGCCGAAAGCCGCAGAGACACTGTGAATGAAGGAAGATGGGGGGCACAGCCGAAAGCCGCAGTCACCGATCCAGATACCTCGTCCACGGACGTATCAAGGTCCCCTACGGGGGCCCCGTGCTCGGCCACAGGGGGCTGAGTGGAACCTGCTGTTGGAGCTCCGCACACGCGGCCAGGCCCCGTGCGGGGGGGTGAGGGAGGCGAGAACGGAACTGGGATCAGAACGGGGATCCCGGCATTGCGCCGGCACATGTGGACCGCGCTGGAGAGGGTGGCGCCACCTCCACCGCTGACCGACAAAAACGGGATGCAAGAGTACCGGAGCCGCAGAGGGCGGACCCGGGCCCAGCGGCGGCCCCCCAAGGAGCCCGGCGCCAGGACGCAAGCCACCGGAGAGCCCGCGGGACACTCAGTCCGTTCCCACTGCAGCCGCTGAGCCCACACTTCAGTACAGTACCTCTTGTCCAACTCCACGGCCTCCGGCGGGGGGGGGGCGCAACCGAGAGCCGCAGAACACAAGTGCACGGTGGGGCTACGGTTGGTGGGGAACACAAGTACACGGCGGGGGGCGGAAGCTGCAGGGGCATCCCGGCAGTGCGCCAGCCCAAGCGGACCACGCTGGAGAGGGTGGCGCCGCCGTCACCGCTGACCGACAGAAACGGAATGCAAGAGTACCAGAGCCACAGAGGGCGGACCAGGGACAAGCGGCGGCCCCCCAGGGGGCCCGGCGCCAGGATGCAAGCCACAGGAGAACCCGCGGGACACGCCATCCTTCACGCTGCAGTCGCTGAGCCCACACTTCTGCACTGTGCCTCTTGTCCAACGGTCCAGAGTTGTCCTCCACAGCCTCCTGCTGGGGGGGGGGTGCCGCCAAAAGCCGCTGAACACAGGTGCTCGGTGGTGGGTGGAACGCTGCAGGGATGGCATACTCCATGGAGATGCACGGCGCGTCCGACAACAGCAAGTCAGAACCAAGAGAGCGAGAGAGAGAGAGAGAGAGAAAGTATGAGACCCCCAATCGCGCTGATGAGTACGGTGTACAACTCGTAGTCAACAGAGAAGGTGGATCTCATAATAAAATTCCAGACTGCCCACGGCATCGCCACAAGCGCAGCGCGCAGACAGAGGGGAAAAACTGAGGTCGACGGTATAGCCACACACGCAGCACGTAGACAACAGCAAGATGAATGAGTAGAAATTCTGAACGAAACAGAAGTCGAGACACGACGCAGGATGCGCCGGGCAGCAACGGGCCTGCTGCCAAAGCCCATATTCCACGCACCTGGCCCCCACGAGTGCGATGCCGTTTACAAAGTGTGAGCCAGCAGAGTGCGTCTGCAAGAGCCCCATCTACGATTGGACATCCAAGTGACATGGTAGCAGCTGCACGCGGAGAACATCTGCGCTTGAGCGGGGTGCAGCGAACCGCCGCGAGACACGCTCTCAGCAGGGCAGCGACGGGCCTGCTGCCAGTGACCGCCCTCACGCACCATATCCCCGCGTGAGCGATGCCACGAGGGACCTCCGCTCCGACCCAGGCGCAGCTGCCACGGCCGAGTCCAGTCGAGGTCGAGGCCCAGCGCGTCGCTGAGGACCCGTACGTTGCACTTGTGGCTGCGGAAGGATTCCAGGAAGAGGTGGCAGGTTTGCGGGTCGCGCCGAAGCGGGTCGAGCGCGCCCTTGCTGCCGGGCACAGACTGCCGCTTGGCGAAAGCGTGCCAGGTGCCAGTGAACATTGGTCCCGGTGTGACTTGGAGTCGTCGCATCGCCTCGCCGGGTGTCTCTCCGGGGAGGTCCCACTGGATGTTGTTGATTCCTGTTTTGTAAAGCTGTTGTCCCGTGTCGGGGTCTTTGGGCTCTGGCCATTGACGCGGGTCGGGCCTCTGGTGCCGCCATGCATCCTGGCCGCAAGTCTCCACAGTACTGGCCTCGTTGTCCTGGCTGGGGGGCTCGCGATCTGCTCGCAGCAGCTCCAGCTGCACGCCTGGCAGGGTTTTGCGGGGAGATGCAAGCCGCATGGTTGGCCGCCAGGCTGGGGTCGGATCGCGTCCGGCGGCCAGGTCAGACGCGGCCTTGTGGCAAGTGGGGAAGGGCCCCTTCCGCTGGGGTTCGCCTTCAGGCTTGTGCCCGCCGTCGCTCCCAGGTGCGTCCCCTTTGGACAGCGCAGGACTCTCCCGGGTCTCTGGGGTATCGCTGGTTGTGCCAGGCGCGCGCACGCTCGGCGGCACGGCCTCCATAGCCGGGGCGCGAGCTGCTTTTTGCCAGTGGTGCCCTGGACGCCTGGCGAGGGCGCCTGGGGTTCGTCGTCCGTAAGGAGTTCACTGACAGGAGAAGGGGGGCGAATGGGCGCGAAGAGGTTTCTCCCGACGAGTCAGCGGATGGCTTCGCTGTCCTGCGTCTGGATGGTTGCTTCGTGGTCTCCCTGCTGGGTGCGTGGCGCTCCCAGAGGACTGCTGACGGACTGATTGCTCTGAGGGGGATACTCCGCGGTTTCCGCAGCCTCCGCCGTCTCCGCCGTGACTTCCCATTCCTTTCCTCTGCCCTGCTGGTACTGCTGAAGGGGGGGGGGTTAGTGTGAGCTGTACACTGGTCACTGCAAGCAACCGCCTCTCGATTCCCCACTGGAACGTCCTCGTCAGACAACGATCGGTTCCCCTCTGGGACGTCATCATCTGTCACCGAAGCGGGTGGTGGCATGTTGCTGCTGCTGCTGCTGCTATGTTCTGAGATGTCGCTGTGAGTATCGAGATCTCTCGCGTGAGCGCCAGGCCCCACGATCTGTGCCCAGGCAGCAACAAGAGCCTTCGTGAGCGCAACGAGCCCGCGCGGGATGTCCGCGACGTCCGAAGGCGACTTGGGCAGCTTGCCAGCGATGTCAGGCCTGAAGTAGCCCATGGTCGCCAGCATGCTCACGCGGCCGTTCTGCAGCTCTGCCTGCCACTGGTGAGCGAGATTCTCCGTGCTGCCGTCCGCTGTGCAGCCAGCAGGGCCCCAAAGGCCAGAAGGGTCCTGAACGCTCAGCTCGCTCTCGAACTTGAAGGCGCGCAGCGGGGATCCAGTGCACAGCGCCCCATCGCCCTGGGCGGAGCCCATCCGGCAGTCCTGGAGGAACACGCCGAAGATCGCCAACCTGGCAAGGCGGCCGTTCGCAATGTCCGCCGCGGGGTCGCTGGACGTCAACACCGCGAAGGCGAGGTTGCGTGCAGCGGCCGTGATGTCCGCGGACTGGTCCTTGAGGACAGCGGCCGCCGCGAACGCCTGCTCTTCTCGCACGCGCTGGTCAGGGTATCCTAAGTTATGATGTTGGGCTTCAACTTCGCTGCCGCCATCTCGCTCAGCAGCGCCATTGCCTGCTGGCACTGCCAACGCCTGCTCTTCTCGCACTCGCTGATCAGGGCGCTGCAGGGATTGATGCTGGGCTCCAGCTGCCCGCCCACCATCTCGCTCGACAACGCCATTGCCAACTGTCACTGCCATCTCCCGCCCTTCTCGCACCAGCTGTTCCGGATGTGGTAGGTGATGATGTTGGGCTTCAGCTGCAAGACCGCCATCTCGCTCAGCAGCGCCACAGTCTGCAACCACTGCCGACGACTGCTCTTCTCGCACGCGCTGTTCACAGTGACGTCGGTGATGATGTGGGACTCCAGCTTCACGGCCGCAATCTCGTCCAGCAGCGCCACCTCCTGCTGCCACTGCTGACGCCTGCTCTTCACGCACGCGCTCTTCGCAGTGCCGTCGGCGATGATGTTGGGCTCCAGCTTCGCTGCCACCATCTCGCCCAGCAGCGCCGCAACCTGCTGCCACTGCCGCCGCCTGCTCTTCTCGCACGCGCTCTTCACAGTGCCGTTGGTGAAGGTGGTGGGCCCCAGCTTCGCGGCCACAATCTCGCCCAGCAGCGGCGCTGCCTGCTGCCGCTGCCGCCGCCTGCTCTTCTCGCACGCGCTGTTCACCGTGCCAGAGTTGATGAACGTGGGCTTCAGCTTCACGACAGGGGCCTCGACCAGCAGCGCCACATCCTGCTGCCACTGCTGACGCCTGCTCTTCTCGCACGCGCTCTTCACAATGCCGTTGGCGAAGATGGCGGGCTCCAGCTTCGCGGCCGAAATCTCGCCCAGCAGCGGCACTGCCTGCTGTTACTGCCGACGCCTGCTCTTCACGCACGCGCTCTTCGCAGTGCCGTAGGTGATGATGTTGGGCTCCAGCTTCGCTGCCACAATCACGCCCAGCAGCGCCACCACCTGCTGCCACTGCTGCGGCCTGCTCTTCTCGCACGCGCTCTTCACAATGCCGTTGGCGAAGATGGTGGGCTCCAGCTTCGCGGCCACGATCTCGCCCAGCAGCGGCACTGCCTGCTGCCGCTGCCGACGCCTGCTCTTCACGCACGCGCACTTCACAGTGCCGTAGGTGATGATGTCGGGCTCCAGCTTCGCTGCCGCAGTCACGCCCAGCAGCGCCGCAACCTGCTGCCACTGCTGCCGCTTGCTCTTCTCGCACGCGCTCTTCACAATGCCGTTGGCGAAGATGGTGGTCTCCAGCTTCGCGGCCACAATCTCGCCCAACAGCGGCGCTGCCTGCTGCCACTGCCGACGCCTGCTCATTTCGCACGCGCTGTTCACAGTGCCGCGCGTGATGCTGTTGGGCTCCAGCTTCACGACCAGGGTCTCGCCCATCAGCGCCACGGCCAGCTGTCACTGCCCAGGCCTGCCCTTCTCGCACCAGCTGTTCAGGATGACGTGGGTGATGATGTTGGGCGCCAGCTTCACGATCAGCGGCCGCCGCCAGCGGCCCGCCAGAGGCGGCCGCGGCGGCGGCGGCGGCAGCGTCGGCCGCGGCGGGCGCATCGGCGGGCGCGGCGGCACCCGCGGCCCGCGGCGGCCACGGCGGCGGCCGCCGCGCCCGGCGGCGCCGCGGCCGCCGCCGCCGTTAGCGCAGCAGCGCGCGCCACAGCGCCAGCGGCCGCGGCGGCCTCGCCGCGGCCGGCTGCCGCGACGGCCGCGGCGGCTGCGGCGGCGGCGGCGGCCGCGGCGGCGGCGCGCCGCTGCCGACAAGGGCCACGCAAGGCCGCGGCGGCGGCAGGCCGGCCGGGCCGGCCGCGGCGGCGGCGCAGCCGGCGGCGGCGCGCCGCTGCCGCCGCCGCCGCGCCGAGCGCGACTCCATGGCCGAGCGAGCGGGGGCGCGGAGGGGGGCGACCCCCTCGCGCGCCCCCGCGGGCGGGGATGCCGAAGACCGAGGGGCGGAGGCCCGGCCAGCCGCTGAGGCCCGCTTGAGCCAGAGCGGCTTGAGCCAGCTAGGCTACGGACTGGTGGGGTTACGCGAAGCGTCTAGAATTTGGTTCGTCAAGGTTCGCAAGAGGCTCCCCACCGAGGTGCAAAGTGGGGGTGTTGCGCCCCCCCCCCCCCTTGGTGCCCATTGAGGGTGTTGCCTCCCTTTCTTGGGTTCGATCCCTGGGAACATGTGGGTGCCATGATTGCTGGCCCTGAGCTTCTCATCCGAGATGAGTGGGCAACTTTCCTAAGGGCTGCGGAGGTCAAGTAGTTTCGGCTGTTTCAGATTTCCGGGGAGGGCTTTGCGAGGCATTTCGGACGAAATCCTCCTTTTCAAAATCGTGCGACAGAAACCCGGCATCCCCGCCCCTCCCAGGCTCCATGCGCCGTCCGTGCAAGCCTGTTGGCGGCGCACGGCGTAGCCAGGGTCCTGCAGGACCCCTCAGGCAGCAACTTGTCGCAGCTGTTGATCGTCATCCCTATCTTCGCAGCCTGCCCGACGCCGTCGAGATTGCTGCCTGGGCGGCGGCCCTCAGGCACGCCAACATGCTGCCTGCGCCCTCGGCAGCGAGTTCGGCGGCGACGGCTGGCGACGCTGCCAAGAGGCAGCATCAGCTTTCTGCTCGGGGCAAGGAGAGGGATTGGAATTAGTGGGTTGAGGAACGTTCGGTTGGGAGATGTCTGCGCGTGACAAGCTCTTGCATCTCCCCACCCCTCGGATGCCTGAGACCATATGGCATGGCGCGCTTCGCCCTTGTAGCTCGACTGAGGCGATAGATGCTTCGGGGGAAAGCGTGGAAGAAATGGCGGAAGGACGCAGTGAACCGAACTCTATACGCAGACGTCTTTTCGGACCCTGCGCTGAAATTTGAACACGAACGCGGACCCTGGTGCATGCGGGATCCTGGTGTACACATTTCTCATTGCTTCCCTTGGAAAACGGGGATTGCTCCCCCGACCCTCCAAAAGTCGCCGCCCTGGGATTGAAAAACGATCCGCCGCTGGTAATGTACATGTTCCAGCTCGCGAGGATGGCGTTGAACGCCCCCAAGCCCGCGGTGCCGGAGCTCGCCGGCGCGATCGAGTCTTCTCAGGCAGGCAGCGGCGCCGGCTTCGGTCCGATCTCTCTTCCCGCTCTCTGCTCGACTCGCCGTCTGCTTCTCCCAGGGCCCCCAGTGACATTGCGCGCCGCACCGCGCTGCGCGCGCGAGAGAATGGCCTCAGGTGCGGGTCCGAATTAGTTTCATCCTCAACCGTGCTGGTGGAGTCAGGCCTTCGGGGCTCCCTCGCGTTTTGGCTCGGGCCCGGCGCACCACCAGTGGGCCGTTGATGGTCCAGTGGCGAGCTGAAAACTCTCAGGGCTGGCCAACCAATGGCAAGTCGTCCGGGCAGTGCGTCTAGATCCAGGCCGCCTGGTCGGAGCACTCCACTCATCAGTTTAGGAGCCGCGCCACTCTTCTGCTCAATTTTTGAAAAGTTGTCGAGCCGGTGCGTAATCGCCACCTCAGCGAGGCCGCGCGCAGGCCAGTCAGTTTCCGGTGTGGTAGCTGTACCTCCTGGTGCAGATCGATCGTGTGCACAGGCTCATTGATGTCGCTGGTGAGGTTGGTTTCCCTTCTGGGCGTGCAACAACGATTATGCCAAGTTGTACACCGGTCACGTGTATGTCGCAGCCCTTGCTTCTCAGGCCCCTGGACGCTGTGCAAGCGGCCCACCCCACGGTGCAGCCCTCCGTCAACATTGACGACTCCATCCTTTTGCGATGGGGCACAGAGTTGAGGGTCATTCGCAATATTGACGCTGCTGGCGAACTCCTTGAGGAGCGTGCTCGTGCGGTTGAGCATACTACTGTGAAGGCCAAGTCGCGCATCCTTGGCAACTCGCCCTCAGTGCGTTCGACCATCGGCGCCAAATCCTTAGCCGGTCGTTCCGAGAGGAACTTAAGTGTTGATTTTGGTTTGGCGCTCGCTGGGGGTTGGGCCCAGTCAGAGGGTGCATCAGTGCGATGAGACTGCGCAAGGTTAGGATGTCGTTTATGAAAGGCTCTAGGCCTCGCAGGAGGTTCTTGGTAGGATTGCCCGCGGAGCCTTGGAGGATACAGTCCTGCGCACGGAACTTCTGTCATGGGCACAAGTGGCAGAGCGTTGGAGGCTCTTAGGGGTGCAGCTAGCAAGCTTCAAGACCATCACCTTGATGGAACATCCAGGACGCTGTCTCTCATCCCCCCTCCTCCTCCTCCTCCTCCTCCTCCTCCTCCTCCTCCTCCTCCTCCTCCTCCTCCTCCTCAGAGAAGGTTTTCCTCCTTGGTGCGGCTTTTCAGGCGTTCCAGAGCGCTCCAGGAGCGTTCCAAATACCTCCAAGAGAGTCCAAGATCGTCCGAGACAGCCCAAGAGCGCTCCAAGACGCCCAATACAGTCTCTGGATGGCCGGAGGCGCCTCCGAAACGGCTCATGAGAGCTGGGCCACTTGGTTGCCTGTAAAGTCCGTCGTGCATGCCATCTGGCACTGTTGTTTGCCCCTGGAGGCCCTCGATTTGGGGCTCCGTGGGGTTCACGCTTGTTTGTGTACGGTCGAGCACCCTTGGTCCTGCATTAAGGGCCCCTTCAATGCTCTGTGGGCCCCTCTCGAGAGTAGATCCTAACCGTGAGGAGCTTTGCGCTTAACCGTGAGTGATTGAGTGGACGCTGTGAGTGCACGCTGTAAGTGCACGCTGTAAGTGCACGCTGTGGTGAGCGCGAGCTGTGAGTGCACGCTGTGAGTCCACGCAGTGGTGAGTACACGCTGTGAGCGTACGCTGTGAGTGCACGCTGTGGTGAGTGCACGCTGTGAGTGCCAGCTGCGGTGAGCGCACGCTCTGAGTGCGCGCGGCGTCGAGGGCTCGCTGAGCTGATGAGCGCGCTCGCACAGCTTGCGCTCGCAGCGTGCGCTCACAGTGTGCACTCACAGCGTGGGCCCACAGCGTGGGCTCACAGCGTGGGCTCACAGCGTGGGCTCACAGCGTGGGCTCACAGCGCGGGCTCGCAGCGTGGGCTCGCAGCGTGGGCTCACAGCGTGGGCTCACAGCGTGGACTCAGAGCGTGGGCTCACAGCGTGGGCTCACAGCGTGGGCTCACCACGGCGGGCACGCACAGCAGCGTGGGCCAATCACACCGTGAGTGCACGCTGTGAGTGCAAGCTGTGAGCGCACGTTGTGAGCGCACGCTGCGCGCCACCCGGTGAGAAAAACCGTGAGCGCACGCTGTGAATGCACGCTGTGGGCCCGACGGAATCTCGAATTGCACACGCGCTGGATTTCTCCGTGCGATCCGAGAGTGATTTCCTCTGTGGTGTGTGTGCGTGCGTTTGTGTGTGGTGGTGGTGGTGGTGGGAGTGCTGGTGGCGGTGATTGTGGTGGTGGTGGTGGCGTCGGTTGTGGCGGTATCGTTGGCGGTGGTGGTGGTTGTGGTGGTGGGGTGGTGGGGTGTTGGGGTGTGTGTGTGTGTGTGTGTGTGTGTGCGTGTGTGTGCGTGGTGGGTGCTGTGCGGTGTGCGGCGTGCGGTGTGCGGTGTGCGGTGGGCAGTGTGTGGTGTATGGTGTGTGGTGTGTGGTGTGTGATGCGTGGTGGGTGCTGTGTGGTGCGTGGTGGGTGGTCTGTGGTGGGTGGTGGTGGGTGGTGTGTGTGTGTGTGGTGTGGGAGGTGTGCGGTGTGCGGTGTGGTGTGTGTTGTGTGGTGTGTGGTGTGTGGCGTGTGGTGTGTTGTGTGTCGTGTGTTGCGTGTGGTGTATTGCGGGTGGTGTGTTGCGTGTGTGTGTGTGTTGCGTGTGGTGTGTTGCGTGTGGAGTGTTGCGTGCGGTATGTTGCGTGTCGTGTGTGCGTGTGGCGTGTTGCGTGTGGTGTGTTGCGTGAAGTGTGTGTGTGTGGTGTGTGGTGTGTTGCGTGTGGTGTGTTGCGTGTGGTGTGTTGCGTGTCGTGTGTGGCGTGTGGTGTGTTGCGTATCGTGTGTGGCGTGTTGTGTTGCGTGTGCGGTGTGTTGCGTGTGATGTGTTGCGCGCGGTATGTTGCGTGTCGTGTGTGTGTGCGTGTGTGCGTGTGTGTGTGTGTGTGTTTGGCGTGTGGTGTGTTGCGCGTGTGTTGTGTTGCGTGTGCGGTGTGTTGCGTGTGGTGTGCTGCGTGGGCTCCCAGCGTGGGCTCCCAGCGTGTACTCACGGCGTGGGCTCACAGCGTAGGCTCATAGCGTGGGCTCACCGCGTGGGCTTACAGCGTGGGCCCACAGCGTGGGCTCGCAGCGTGGGCTTACAGCGTGGGCCCACAGCGTGGGCTCACAGCGTGGGCGCACATCGTGGGCTCACACTGTGGGCTCACAGCGTGGGCTCAACACAGCGTGGGCTCAACACAGCGTGCACTCACAGCGTGGGCTGAACACAGCGTGGGCTCACAGCGTGGGCTCACAGCGTACACTCAACACAGCGTGCACTCACAGCGTGCACTCACAGCGTGCACTCAATCACTCACGGTTAAGCGAAAAGCCACTCACGGTTAAGCGAAAAGCTACTCACGGTTTGGATTCGCCTTCGCCCCTCTCAGGCGCGTTGGGATTACGGCTTCATCGGCCTTTCGTTGGGCGTGGCCCGACGGGGCCGTCATCAACCCGTCCGGCCTCTGCCCCATTGCGCTCCAGACCTTAGTGTAGCGTACTGTGCAGGTTTGGCAGTGTGCTTCGGTGGCAGATCACGGGGCGGAGTTGGCGTATGGATTGTTCCTGGGTCCCCTGAAGGCTCTGCTCGGCAGCGGCAGCAAGCTGACAGTTGAGCAGAAAGCACATGTGAAGTGCACGATCGTTGGAGGACAGTGGCCTCAGAAGTGACAGTGGGCGGCAAGACGACGCTCTGCTGTTTGTTGTGTCCCGAAGTGGAAGGCACTCGTTTGCACCAGCACTGTTCCTGTTCCAGGCTTGAGGCCATCGAGGACCCGCCTCATCTTCGTGCCAGCGCTGCAGCTGCTGCCTCAGACTTATCGCTGGCGCTTCTGTGTGCCGAAGTGTGTTCAGTCCCCATCCCCAAGCGTGTGAGACCTACCCTAGGCCCCGCGGTCAGAGGAATTGGGACGACCCACTGACTTCACAGGTGAGATATACACACGGATGGTTCAGTTTTTAGGCGCAGCATCCCACTTTTGCCAGTGCAAGTTGGGGGTGCGTTGCCCTGCATTCCGAAACAGATCGGGCCATGGGTCATGGCCAGCGTCTCGAGGCCATCCTTGGACCCTTTGCAGAGTATCGATGCAGCCGAGCTTCTGGCTGTTCGGCATATCTTGCGATTTGCGATGCCCTATGTTCGCGTGCTTACTGATGATTTGTATGTGCACGGCGGCTTCCATGGAAGAGGGCGTGAATGCACTACAGTCGGGCCGCTGAAAGAAGAAACGCTAACTAAGGAACGAAGCCCCTTCTTGGCCCTGCGAGCGCCTCCGTGCCCCAGGAGGGCAAGAGGAACAGCACTGAAGGAACCTAAGGAACATCGAGTCCTTTCCGAACCCAGACTGTTGCTTATTTCAGCGTCTTGACTGTACGACATGTCTCTTCTCAGACAGCTCCAGAACGACTGGAGAGGAGGTTTTAAGCTGTTGAGAATCAAGGCCACGCGGCACCAGTTCATTTCTCAGAGGCAGCGTTCTGGCAGGCTGATAGGGGTGGCCCGCAATGCTGTTGACGTTTCGCGTCTTGACCTCCGCCAGGCAGGAGGCAACATTGTGACTAACTGGAGGGGTTGGAGCGGGCATCCCCGGGAGGGGCCAGCTGACTGCGGGCATCCTGCAAAGCAGCTCCGAGGCAAGACCCCCGTCTCACAGCTAGTGTTCGTTAGTTGAGGAACCTGCGCCCTCTGACATCATCAGTCGTGCGCTGGAGGCTAAAAGGAGGATGGGCGCGGGGTCCACGTTGCAAGCCCTTGCCTCGCTGCTCGTTCCAGCTGCATCAAGGTCCGCTCGTGGTTGGATGCGCTCGATGTGCATTTGCTGTTGCCTCGCGTGTCTCAAATCTGGCCAAGCCTTGTCCCCCACATGTTTCGGACTTGGAAATCAACTGTGTCAAGAGTCTCGCGAAGGGTAAATTCAAATTCGGTGTGAAGGTGTATCGAGCCTCGGAGCTGTCTAGACCACAGGTCTCTAGTGCAACACCCCAACGTGGCCTCGGCATGGCTGGCTCCGTCTTGCCGCAAAGTTGTGCCCAAGAGGAGGCGCTGGGCGGAGCGAAGCGCGGCGTCAAGAAACCGAACAAACGTGGTGCGGTTTTGTGACGTCCGGCCCTTTGAACGAACAAGACGTTACGGAATGAGGCCGGATGCTCGAAACATGTCGCCGCGCCGTTTGTTCCGAACGCGCCCAGGTAGACAGAGCCGGCCCCGCGGCAACCCCGACGGCGAACCTTCCGTCCAAGGCAGAGTCTGCCCCGGCTGGAATCCGAGGCGCCCTCCCCGAGACGCAAGGCCGCGCGTCGCAACAAGCGGCGCGGCGGTAGACTGAAGATCGTGCAGAGCTCAGCCAAAAACTTGGGTTATAAGTCGGGCCTGTCCACCTACAGACGAAAACTAAAAACAGACCCCCAAAATACTGCAAAGATGCCCCAAAATACTCAAACAAAAATCGTCCCAAGGATTCCTAAGGATTTCAAAGGATTTGCAAAGATCCCTAAGGATTTCACTACCTAGGAATCCTTAGGCATCCCTAGGAATTTTTAGGAATCCTTGGAAATCCCTGAGAATCCCTAGGAATCCATAGAGAATCCCTGGGAATCCTTAGGAATCCCTGGCGAATCCTTAGGAATCCCTGGCGAATCCTTAGGCCGACTTAAAACTTGGGACGAACGAGCGCCCGCCGCGCTGAGAGCCCCCCTGGAGGGACCGGCCTGGCCCGCGGCCCGCGGGTCCAGCCCCAGCTCGGCGGGCGTCAGCCCCAGCCTCCGCGCCGCCCCGGCGACGCGGCAGCCCTCGGGCGCCTGCGCGGGCCTCGGCAGCAGCATGGCCGCCTGCAGGCTGCTTTCTTGCGCTGAGGGGCCCCTGCGCCGGCCCAGATCCAGGGGCCTCGAAGAAGGAAGCACTGCAGACGGTAGGTTCCTCCAACTCCTTCTCCCCCTCCTCCTCCTCCTCCTCCTCCTCCTCCTCCTCCTCCTCCTCCTCCTCCTCCTCCTCCTCCTCCTCCTCCTCCTCCTCTCCCCTCCTCCACCTCTCCCCTCCCCTCCTTCCTCATCCCCCTCCCTCCTCCCCTTCCTCCTCGTCGTCGTCGTCGTCCTCCTCC
>CAUYUJ010018616.1:73679-128679 GCA_963575745.1 Prorocentrum cordatum
CCTCCTCCTCCTCCTCCTCCTCCTCCTCCTCCTCCTCCTCCTCCTCCTCCTCCTCCTCCTCCTCCTCCTCCTCCCCCTCCAAGGTAGAAGTACGTCCCTCGAGGACACGAGGCCCTCCCCCGGCCCAGGCTGAAGAACCTGCCAGGGTGCCCTCCCCCAGGATGCACGCCCTGCTCTCAGCGGATATTCTTCGATTGCTTGTGCGTGGCAATGTTTGCAATTTAGGCGTGTGTAGCTGGTTTGGATCACTATGTTGCGGCCCGGTGTTGCTACACGCTGTTATTTTTGCGAACTGGATCCGCGACCAAGGCATTAATTTTTAGTACTGTAATGCTTTCACCAGTGACAAAAATTCAGCGCTTTGTCGGATAATCGCCTTGTTCCCCCTTGTCCAGCACGAAAAACATGGGTTCGGCGGTGAGCAAACCTCCCTTTGATAAACCGAAACCGACGGACCTGGACCCGCAAAAATGACGGCCGCGACGCCCTCTCGCGAACCGAAAACTGCCAATTCCTTAATCGACGTGTCAGGGTAGGAGGTCTTTCAACCTCCGATTGGTGTCCCCCCCCCGCCCCCCTCCGAGCCGACGGAGATCTTATACCTCGGTCCGACCGCATCTAGAGGCCTCCTGTCGGGGGAAGCGCAAGGCTCGGGTTCGGGGGACTCGGGTTGGCCCGACGGGGACGTCAGGAAAATCACGAGACCCAATCTGAAATTTGACGTGGACTCCCGCTTCAGACATCCCACGAAAACTGGCCCGACAAAATCCAGGCCGGGCCCTGCAAATCGGGGTTCCCGTGTACTGGAGTCTCACGTTTCCCCGATCCTAGATAGATTCCGAGTCGATGGTGTCGGAGGATCTCGCCGCATCGCCGATGCATCGGCGACGCATCGCCGATGCATGGGCGGCGTTGGCGGTGCAGCGGCGACGTCCGCGTGGAGCACGTCGGGCTCCACATCGAGCCGCATCGTTGATGCATCGGCGATGCGGCGCGATCCTCCGACCCCGTCTGGTCGGACCCCATGTGGGAGGCCTGGGTCATCGGGCCCTCCCCCCCCCCTGGACAGCCCGACTCTGTCGGCTGCGCAGGTCTGGAGGGGGCGGGCAAGCAGTACTGGTGCGGGCCCACAAACGTGGGGCTGCCCTCACCGAAAAGGTTAGGCTACAGTCGGACTCGATTGGACAGGACACGCGAGAGAACACAAGACCCTTCCGAGGGCCACATATTGCCACAGGAACGCAGGAAGCATGGATCGCGAGACGCGGGACACAAGGGTATCCTTGATTTGGCAGGGTCGACCTACTCATCCAGGCCGACTGTATCGGCCGGCACCTCCCCCCTCCCGCCCCCCCACGGGACAATCTGGGCTATCGCCGAAAAAATGCAAAGGCGACGTCCTGCACAGTGCACGTGGGCCGCCCGCGGACGTTCACCTGGCAGCGCCCGTGCACGGGCGGCGCCACCACCACTCCTGCCGGCGCGGAGGCGGCTGGCCCCGGCCCAGGTCTCCGACGGGGTGCATTCCCCCATCTGCGCTTGTCCCTCGATGTCGGCCTGGGGGCCCCGATTTTCGGGCCCCGGGGCAACCACACATGGACCTGGGACGAAAAGCTGCCCCCTGGGAAGCTGGTCGGGACTTCTGGGGCGGCGGGCTGCAGGAAACGCCTCGGCGGATGTCAAGGTACAGTCGGGGCCTGGACCTGAGGAACCCCGAATAAGGAACGAGGTCCCTTTTCTTCCATGGGTTAAGCTTCGATTTCCCGCCGAAAACATGAGGAAAGCCTGAGGCAAGCTGCGAAACACTTCAGGAACGCGGAGCACCTCCCCAACGAAAAGGGTTCATTCTTCAGGGCCCGACTGCAGCGGAGCGGGCCCTGGACCCCTCGAGCAGCCCTTCCTCCCGAGCCGCCCTGCGGACACCGGGGGGGGGGGGGCCACGGGAGGCCCCCGGGCCCAGGGAGAACCTCGGGGCCCGCCTCGCTCTGGTCGACCCGCTCCTCCTCCTCCTCCTCCTCCTCCTCCTCCTCCTCCTCCTCCCTCCTCCTCCTCCTGCTCCTGTCCCTCCTCCTCCTCCTGTCCTCCTCCTCCTCCTCCTCCTCCCTCCTCCTCCTCCTCCTCCCTCCCCCTCCTCCTCCTCCTCCTCCTCCTCCTCCTCCTCCCCCTCCTCCTCCTCCTCCTCCTCCTCCTCCTCCTCCTCCTCCTCATCCTCCTCCTCCTCCTCCTCCTCCTCCTCCTCCTCCTCCTCCTCCGGGCGGAAGCCCCCAGGGAGCTCCGGACCACTGCCCGGCCCGGGTGCAGGCTCCCCGTCCTTTTCTCTTGGATTGTCCTATGGGGCCCAGCGGTGGCCCTCGCGCCTCGATGTGGTCGACGCGCTGCTGAAGCGCAGGGCGAGCTGCTCGAAGTCGGTCCCCGGACGAGGAGGAGGAGGAGGAGGAGGAGGAAGGAGGAGGAGGGGGGGAGGAGAGGAGGAGGAGGAGGAGAGGAGGAGGAGGAGGAGGAGGAGGAGGAGGAGGTCCGAGCTGCGCCCCACCGTGGTGGTCGACGAGGGGCCTCCCGATGGCCAGCTGCCTGCCGTCGTCTCGGCTTGCCCTCCTCTGAGTGGCATGGAGGTCGCTGGTGGGGAGGGCAGCGCTGCTCCTCCTCCTCCTCCTCCTCCTCCTCCTCCTCCTCCTCCTCCTCCTCCTCTGAGTGGCATGGAGGTCCTCCTCCTCCTCCTCCTCCTCCCCTCCCCCTCCCCCTCCTCCTCCTCCTCCTCCTCCTCCTCCTCCTCCTCCTCCTCCTCCTCCTCTTCCTGGATCCCCGGGTGCAGGCTCCCAGTCCTTTTCTTGGATTGTCCTGGTGCACCTCATGCGTCAGCCGCAGTCCTGCTGGCCCCCCTTCGCAAGAAGCTCGGATCCTGGGCCTGCCTTTACCGACAATTGGGCTGTCGAGGTCTCTCTTCTCACCGTATAATTGCGAGCACGACCCCCCCCCCCGTCGCCCCAGAAACACACCTCGAGCTCGCTGCCTCTCAGCGAACTCCGAAGCTCGCTGAGAGGCAGCGAACGCAGACCCTGATCAGGGCCAGGGCCTGCTCCGCGGCGGGCTCCTTCCATGCCGTCCAGGCCAGCGCCCCACAGGTCGCGCACCAGCACCTCCATGCCCGCGGCCAGGCGCGGCGGCGGCGACGCGGCGGCCTCCTCCGCCCTCTCCACGGCCTGCATGTCCAGGCGGTCACCCTCGTAGAGGAACGAAGAACTGCATAAACATAAACGTTCGAGGCTCCGCGCGCGCGGACTTCTTGGATCAGCGCTGGACCTCCCTGCCAGCGCCTCCAGCGCCGCCCTTGGCGCGCCCCGCGCGCAAGGGGAGGGGGGACCAGCGCCAACCCAAGAAATATTGGCGGAGCTCCAACAGTTTGCGCACAGGAGCTTTTGCCTAGCGTGTCGCCGAGGTCCCTGCGACACGCTGTGCTTATCGAGCGTATGGCGTGTCGCTCCGCTCCATGGGCCGGGAGGTTCTGGAAAACTCGGAACGTTGACGCAGGGGGTCCGCGACGTGGGTACTGTGTCGCGCCGTAGCGTGGTGGGCCAGAACCGGCGGAACGACTTCTCCGTCGCGGCGCGGCCGGGGCGACCCGCTCGCGCGCACGAGCAAAACTGGGGCTGCGCCATTGCGATCTGTCCCGCATGCCAGAGGTGGAGGAAAAGAAGAGAGCCCGCCGCCGAGGCAGGAGGTGGGAAGAAGGCGCATCCATGACTACCTACCAGACCACCCCAACCCAACCCGAGGACCCGAATTTCGGGTTGGGGGGGGGGGGGTGAGGGTTCCACATGTGTTTCTCCGATACTTCCCGGCCCCCCCCCACACACTGGAAATCGAGGGTCAATCTGAGCCTTCGGGTTGGGTTGGGGTGGTTTGGTGGGTGGTGAACCCAGACCCCCGACGTCATGAATTTTTCATGACGTCGACCCCCAGCGGTCTGGACCCATCCCCCGGGACCGGTTTTTCGCCCTAAGTCGTTTTTTGACGGTCCCGAGGGCCGGTAAGGGCCCCCAGAGGCCAAAAATAATGAAAAACCTCCCGTCGTGATTTTTTCATAACTCGAGGGGGTCTGGGTTGGTGGGTGGTGAACTCAGGCGGCGTGGCTGCGGGGGGCGCGCGCCGGCGGAGCGACACGCTCAGCCGAAGTCACTGACCGTACGTTTTGCAGCGCTTCCTCCTCCGACCTCGGCCTCTGCGTCGGCGTCGCCGCCCTCCGCGGCCGGCTGCTCCTCTCGGGGGGCGCAGCCACGCAAACCCCCTCGCGCCGGGACGCGCCCCGCTGCGGAAGGTGCTCGATGGTGCAGAGGGGCCCAGGGGCACACACGCAGGCAGGCACAAATCCCAGGGCTCCTCTCCCACATTTTCTGGGTTCTCGTCTTCGGGAGGAGGAGGAGGAGGAGGAGGAGGAGGAGGAGGAGGAGGAGGAGGAGCCCATATTTCCCCATATTTTCCTGGGAGACGACGATGAATTGCGCCTGTGTGTTTCTTGCCCCTCCTGGTAGTTTCTCCGGGCTCCGGGGGCACTTGCTGTGCCCGGGGACCGTCGAGGAAGACTGTGGATGACACGCCGGTCCCCGGGGTATAGTGGGTCGAGACCTCGGGGGGTCGACGCTGCAAAGTAGCCGTGGCGCCGGGGGTCTGGCCCCCAGACCTCCTACGTATGGAAAAAACAAAACGGATATATTTGTTTCTCGATGTTCGGCCTCTATAGCGGCCCTCGCCGGGTTCCGGAGTCGACTAAGGATGAAAAACCAGTCCTGGGGAATGGGTCGAGACTTCCGGGGACCCCGTATTGAAAAAATCACGACGTCGGAGCTCTGGGTATGAGGCAGGCCCCAAGGTGGGACGCCCCTCGCGCTGGGTTCGCGCCATGACCCCAACCGTGGCCCCCCCCCCCCCTTCTAGGTCGCTTGCCCTCGATCCTCTGGCCCCCTCAGGCGAGGCTCGAAGGGCCGGTCGAACATCTCCGCTTGGCCCTCGTCCGCAGGCACGGAGAGGTCTCCTGTGCTCGCGGCGTCCACGGGCTCCAGCTGGGCCCTCCCGCCGGCGTCCTCGAGGAGCACCCAGTCCGCCGCGCCGCGGTCGGCGCGCTCGGCGCCCTCTCGGGCGGCCAGGCGCAGCCACCGGCCGCAGCGCTCGGCCGCGCGCAGGTACTCCCCCTCCTCCGCGTGGCCGCGGCACCGCGCCCTCGGCGAGGGCCCGGAGCGCACGTCCACGCCCCCCGGGCGGACCACCTTGAACACCCAGGCGCCGGGTCTGCTGCAGCCCTCCAGGCTGGCGGGGCCGGGCTGCGGCAGGTTCACGCCGCGCAACGCCTCGTCGATCTGGCGCTCGTGGTACCGGAAGGCCCGCCGGAGGTCGTTCAGCACCCCGAAGTCGAGGACTGCGATCACCTCCAGTGCAGCCAGGCAGCCCCCTTACCCCCAGGGGGGCAGGAGGAGGAGGAGGAAGAGGAGGAGGAGGAGGAAGAGGAGGAGGAGGAGGACCAGTAATTATCAACCCAAGACGCGTCAACCATGTTGCCAGGAGCCCACTCTCCAAGTTCCCTCTTCACAAGTCCCTGTATTTTCATTGCGGGGAGTGGCCCGTTTGAAGAGAACCGTCTGAGAATCTCCCATTGTGCGAAAACACAGTTTCTCCTGGGACTTCGAAACCGCTCCTGCGGATCAACGTGGCTGCTGCGTCCTGACAGTCCTAAATCGCACCAGACAGCCATTCCTGGGTCTTCAACACCGCAATACACGTGACTGCGGCGTCCCAACAATCCTGAGGCGTGCCAGAAAACCTTCCTCGGACTTTGACCATCAAAATCATTCAAACTGCTACGATATGTTAAGCCACATGTTGGCGGCGCTGTAGCATGAACCACATTTTGAAAAGGGACCGCCCCCCGATCCAGAAGCTGCTGCAGAAAATTAAAGCGAATGTGCGCGGCGGTAAATCGAGACCTACATGTTGGAAACGGCCCGCCCTCCTTCCGCGAAAATGCGGCCAACTTCGAACACGGATGTGCGCATTGTTTACGCGAAGGCCACATTTCGAAAGCAGCGCGCCCTCCATCCTTGAAACCGTTGTGAAAATCCAAGCACGAGTGTGCAAAGCGCCAATGCAAGAACCACTTTTTTGAAAACAGCCCACCCTACATCCGTGAAACTGTTGCAAAGTTTGGAAACACGTGTGCGCGACGCTAGGGCAAGTACCACATTTGTATATACATATATATAGAACACGCCCACGATGCTGTCGCGAATTTGAAGCTTCAAGCGAAACGCCTGGCCCGCCCTACCGACACGTCCAGGGCTGCGACAGGGAGGAGCTATGCCAATGTGTAAGCAGATGGGACTGGAGGAGGAAGAGATGAGGGAGGAGGAAAGGAGGTGAAGGGAGGAAAGACAATGGAGGAGGAGGAAAGAGGAGGGAGGAGGATGAGGGGGAGGAGGTGGAGGTGGATAGGAGGAGGAGGAGGAGGAGGAGGAGGAGGAGAAGAAGAAGAAGAAGGAGAACCAGTGTCAACCCAAGACGCATCAACGATGCGAGCCCGCTCTCCCAGATCCCTCTTCACAAGTCTGTAAAGCATGCATTTTCATTGCGGAAAATGGCCCATCTGAAGACACCGTCAAATAATCACCAACCGTACCGTAACACTGTTCCTGGGACTTCATCGCCGCAGATCAACGTGACTGTTGCGCCCTGACTCCTAAATCGCGTCGGAATACAAATCCTGTGACTCCAAGTCCTTTGACTCGGGGGACTTCGACCATTCGAATCCTTGAAACTGTTACAAGCACAGCGAACGAATGTGCGCGTTGCTGGAGAAAGAGCCGCATCTTGAAACGGAACCACCCACCATACTTGAATTTGTTGCAGACTTTGAAAACTAATGTGCACGGCGCTAACGCAAGAACTACATTCGAAAAATGAGCCGCCCTCCATCCTTGAAGCTGTTGTAAGCGTCCGTTTAAGCACGATTGAGCAACGCGCCAACGCAAGAGTTGCATTCTGAAATCGGCCCGTCCTCAATCCTTGAAGCTGTTGCGCAATCTTACACGCGAAGGTGCAGGGCGCTAGGGCGAGAACCGTTTTCTGAAAACGGCCCACCCTCTATCTGTGACGCCGTTGCGAAGGTTGAAGACGAACATGCACGGCGCTCATACGAGAACCATATTTTGAGAAGGACCCACCCTCCATCTGTTGAACAGTTGCACATGTCAAGCTTCAAAATCATCAATAGCGGAGATGTCTCAAGCGAAACGCTCGGCCCGCCCTGCTGACACGTCTGGGTGTGCGGAAGGGATGAATTACTTATCCGGGAAAGGTATGGAGGAGGGGAGGGAGGAGGAAGAGGGGGAGAGAGGAAGAACGAGGGGAGAATATGAGGAAAGATGAGGAAAGATGAGGAAAGATGATGATGATGATGATGATGATGATGATGATGATGACGAGGAGGAGGCGGAGGAGGAGGAGGAGTTTTTTTTTTTTTTTTGTTGTTTTTTTTTTTTTTTTTTTTTTTTTTTTTTTTTTTTTTTCCCCCCCCGCGGGCTAGAACGCAAAACGTTTTATCATCCATGGAGGAAGCGAGCGGCCTCCTCCTCAGGATCGAGACCCTGCTCTGGGGCATCAGACCCCTGGGCATGGTCATGGGACCCAAGGGCCTCGGGCTCCAGTGCAGGCGACCGCTGCACTGGGGCCCTCAAAACTTGCTCCTGGAAACCTCGCGCCTCCTCTCGTGCTGCTATCCGCTGCCTCATCCCCTCCAGTCCTGGAATTAAACCCGTGCCTGGAAGATCACCCTGAGGACGTTGAAGCCACACAGCACGTTGAGGGCGCTGCTGGGTCTCAAGTAGCCTCTGGCGCTCCATATCACTTAGAATGTGGAGCACAACACCTGGGGCGGCACGATTGGACTGGGGGTGGAGGCCTCGGAGCATACGATTGAGGCGACATTTACTGGCAGAAGATACCACATAGCCTCGGCACTGCTTCTCAAGCTGACGACTGAGACGCTCAGTGCTGTATGCACCGCAGCGCCTGCAAAAGACCAAGCTCGGACCTGACGAGAGACGTGTGTAGACCAGGTCGTGTCCGAGGGCGGGCTGCATCAGGAAAGAGAAGTTCTGCCTCCTCCCTGGGCAGCCCGACGTATCAAGAGCATTAGCACAAGTACCTGTACGGCGAGCGTGACAGTCATAACAAATGAAGGAGCCTGGTGCACCTGGTACGGCAGTCCACGCATGCCATCGGTTAGCACCAGTGCTCCTAGGGCAAGGAACCTTTCTCCGTTCAGGGAACTGGGAAAACGGAGACAGGGGTAAAACCGTCCCCATCACACGGGCCACAGCTCGGGCCTTGCCAACCAGGGCCGAGAGGTCATCCCAGGACTCTTGAGGTTCCTGCGCGTGCAGTGCTAGAGCCTCCTTCGCGAAACGATCCGCATGGAAGTTAGCACGTCCTATCCTACGCTCCTCTGGAGGGAGAGCATCAATTATATCCATGCTTCGATGGGCAGGGGTGTGGGTCGCAGGGCCGACGTTTTTCGAGCCTTGGATCTCCCAAAAACCCCTCCGAAGCCCAGCATATTTGTTCCTGGAAGACACCTGAAGGGCAGCCGACTGGTTATGGTACCGCACGGGACCCAGACAGTCCGAAAAAACACCGAGCTGGTGCGTCAGCTGCCCCACAAAGAAACTTATAGCAACTAAACCCATGTGTTCAGCTGCCTGAGGGGTCTGCGGCAGACTTGGCCAGACCGGCCCATGAAACCTCGCCAAGACTTCCTCCGAGCCTCGCTCAAGGAAGACTCCCGCAAAGGAAGCTCGCGCAAGCTCGCGTATCGGAGGCCTCGTGCACGACCCATCGACGACGACATCGCTGGCTCCCTCGATACACGAGAAGTCCGACAGGACATTGCCTTGCGCATCCAAGAGCTCAGGATAGATCCAATCGGTAGGAGGCTGGAAGGTGAGAGAGGGATGAGGAAAAATGAGGCGAGTCCAAAAAGGGTTCGTCGGACCAGCCTCCAAGGCCTCTTGCACAAGCTCTGGGGTGGCTACCTCTCCTCGGGCCTGTGCAACCTCGGGACTTGGGCACACCCAGAGTCTGTGTAAAACACTATCAGGGGCACCACAACGTGGACAGAGGCCGTCATCTATGTTTAACCTGTCACACGTGAACACAGCCTTACAAAAGCAACTAGCTACAGCATACTTCTGCCTAGGCGTATACTTCTTAGACGTGCACACTATGCTACGCACAATGTCAGAACACACACGTGCATGCTCAAAATTATCTATACTACGTGCCATGTCACGCTCATGTTTACGCTGAACTGCATCACGAAGCAAACCTTTAAGCATGTTAGGGGCCGTGTACATGAGCGAGATCTCCACCCCCTTATCATCCTCCCAGAGAGCGAAGTTCTTAGCGGACCAGCCAACACGTTGGAGAGAGAGGAGCATCCGCGAGATCGGTCCTTTCGTATGTCGCCATCTGTGATGTGGCTCCATTCTCTCCTGAACTACCTGGAACATCTGATGAAGCTCTCGAATGCTGAAGAGAGCGCGCTCTGGTGCAACCAGGGCCTGCCAAACTGCCACACTCCATGCAGCTGCAGGTGCAACGCTGACGTCGGCCATCGGGTCGCCGTGGAGCACAATCTTCGACAGCAAAGATCCACCCCTATGCGATGGAGAGCGAAAACTGAGAAGTGTGGCGCGAGCTCGCTGTAGCTCGTAGTCAGACATTCCAAGCACAGAGCTACCATAAGCAAGAGCTGGTTTAAGGCCTGCCTGATGTATTACTGCCATTCGATGTTTCCCGTGAGATAACCATTTGCGAAATCGAAGGACCCGAGAGTGTCGAAGGCGAAACTGGCGAAATCGCTCACGACGCTTACGAAGGGCCCCTTTCGTCATCCGAACCTGCGCTGGCGTAAAGTCGACCCCAAGATTCACCGACGAGTGGGTTATGGTGCCTGCTGGGAGCCCTCGGAGCTGGAGTTGATGCGCTAGCGCCTTAGCTAAGGATGGTGAGCTGGCAATCGTAATAGCTTTAGTTTCCGATATGTCGGCTCTAAGTTGTCCCCGAAACGTGTGATAAAAATCCTCAGCTGCATCTGGAACCAATCTGAGCAAGTCAGCCTTAGTACCCGTCGCCATGATCGTGTCGTCGTCGACATACGAAGATAGCCGAATAGGATGTGGAAAGCGAGCCGTGAAAGCGTCGAAGGCCCCGATCGCATATACCTTTACGAAAGCATCGTTGAAAATATCACCTGCAGGTAGGCCGCTCTGAGCAAAAAGTGCAACTGGATGAAAGGAAATGCCCAGCCTAATCAGCCGCGGAGAGCGCCAGAGATTGTACATCGTTTTTACAATCACCCCAGGGATGCCCCATTGTCGAGCACGGTCGCGCAGAAGCTCCAGACAGAAAGATTCGTAGTATTTCTTGCCGTCCCACTGGACTCCCAGGACCACCTGATCATCCGCCGCCGCAATCTCTCCAAGGGCCGTCTGGGCCCACACACATGACTCAGCGCTCTTCCCAGAACCAAAGGCCCAGTAGGCCCTCTCCGTGGCCGCAAAGAAGGGATCCAGCATGGGGCGGCGAAGCCTCTCCCATACACGAACAAAGCTGGCCAACAAGAGGATGGCACGGTGCCCTCCCGCTGGCTTCTCAATAAGTGGAAAGACCATCCACATGAAGTGACGAGGAAAGAGTCCTAGTCGTTCCACTGCTTCAAACAATACACTGAGGGTCTCCAGAGCTGGATCCCCCAAAAGCGATATATGTCGGGGGTGAAAGCCGTCCAAGGTCGATGACGTGAACTGGCAGAAAGACCGAGAAGCGCTCCGAAGCTCATCAGCAGTGGCCCGCGGGAAGCACTCTCGATCAGGTACTTCGGCACGTGGGGGCGACGTCGACGCATTCCACTGTTGCTGCAGCATCCCGACCTCCGAGTTGAGCACCTCCTCGGGACTGCTGGAGTAAATGC
Source organism: Prorocentrum cordatum (assembly GCA_963575745.1). Classification (NCBI taxonomy): domain Eukaryota; class Dinophyceae; order Prorocentrales; family Prorocentraceae; genus Prorocentrum; species Prorocentrum cordatum. Next base: position 84,697 of record CAUYUJ010018616.1, read on the forward strand.
CAGGAGCCTTCTGAACCACTGTGGGGCACCATACCTTCTGAAGTCGCGTGATCTTATGCATCAGTTTAGCCGAACCCTTGAGAGCAGTGTCACACCACTCCGTCCACGACTGCTGCCGTAAGCGTAAGGATTCTTTTGTGGCTGCTTCAAATTCCACAGACATCTGTTCACCAAAGAGAGTAGCCCGATCCCACCACTCATGAGGATATACTTCAGGGTACTCATGGATGAGCTGCCTCAACGCGATGACCTGTGAGTCGAGCCTGACGTCCAAGCCCTCGCCAGGGTAATTCTCCACAAGACAGGTCTGCTTAAGAGAAATGGCAGCCGGGTGCTGGTGAAGCTCATCACGCTGCTGAACCATCAACTCAAACTCATGCCACACACGGTACAGCCACTGCCAGCCGCGAGCAATGAGCATCGGATCCTGTGCGTGATCCTTGCGCCCCAGAACTGGTACCCATCGTCGTGCAAGATAATTATGCGAGGAGGAGGAGGCGGAGGAGGAGGAGGAGGAGGAGGAGGAGAGCGCGAGGAGGAGGAAGAGGGAAGAGGAGGCGGTTTAGGAGGAGGAGGAGGACGCGGGGGCGACGGATGCGGCGGAGGAGGAGGAGGGAGGAGGAACGAGGAGGGAGGAGGATGAAAGAAGGGGGAGGATAGGAGCAAGGAAAAACACACAAAGGAATTTCACACCAAGGGTTTTGGCACCACCAACGGTGCAACGCATGTGCACCCGTGCCACTGGATCCCAGGCGATCCGACCCAGGGTTGATTCACGGCCGCCCTCCTCAGGAGGAGCAGGAGGAGGAGAGCGGGAGCGGGGGGAGGAGGAGAGAGATGGAGGAACGGGTATATAGGGGTGGATGAGGAGCGATCCCCGAACGACCCCACCCGCGACCCCACCCGAGCGACTGCATATTGGTAAAACAGGGCTAGGATCGGGATAAATCGCTCCAGAGCGTTCCGGAGCGCTCTCAGAGCGTTCCGGAACGCTCTGGAGCGGCCGCGGCGCCCAATACATCCTCCAAACCCGCCGATTCTCAGAGATTTCGAGTTATCCCGATCCGATTTTGTCCCGATTTTCGCGTCGTTTTAATTGGAGCCACCTGCCACGGCAGCTCGTCCTCGTCGTCCTCCTCGTCGGTCGGCCGCCGTGCCAGGGCACCGGTGCTCGCGGGCTCCTCCGCCGCGCGGTCACCGCCGGGAGCCCGAGCGGCCGCGGCCTCATGCAGCTGCTGCTCCTCCTCGGGGTGCGTCGCCAGAGGAGGAGGAGGAGGAGGAGGAGGAGGAGGAGGAGGAGGAGGAGGAGGAGGAGCAGGAGGAGGAGGAGGAGGAGGAGGAGGAGGAGGAGGAGGAGGAGGAGGAGGAGTGCGCCCCCCAGGATCTCCAAGGAGACCCCGACGGCCTCCAGAGCACCCCTCACGAGGCCCAGAGGGCACCACAGGGGTCCAGGATGGAGCGACATGCCAAGGGGCACCCTGGGCCAAGGTCAACGGGAAGAGGGGGGGAAACGCACGAAGGTACGGGAGAGCGCGCCCACAGTGACAGAGCAAAGGGGGGGGTCCCCCCTTAGCTACCCCCCCTCCCTTGAACCCCCCCTGCTGGAAGCTACCCCCCCCCCCCTCCCTGTTTCGCCCGCCCCTGGAAGCTACCCCCCCCTCCCCCCTTTCGGCGGTTGGAAGCTACCCCCCTCCCCCCCTTTCCAAAAGGGGGGGGAGCTTAGCTACCCCCCCCCCCTTGGCCCCCCTCTGCCGGGAGCCCCCCCCCCTCCCCCCGTTTTTTGCCCCCCCCCGGAAGCTCCCCCCCCCCTTCCCCCCTTTTGCCGCTCCGGAAGCTCCCCCCCCTCCCCCACTTACCAAAGCGAGGAGAGCTTAGCTACCCCCCCTTTGAACCACCCCTGCTGGAAGCTACCACCCCCTCCTTTGAAATTCCCCTGCCGGACGATCCTCCCCCGTCGCCGTCGTCGTTGCCGTCGCCGTCGCTCGACATCTTCGTACGACGCCGTCGTCGTCCTCGTCGTCGTTGTCGCCGCCGTCGCCGTCATTGTCGCTGTCTTCGCATGACCTCGTCGTGGTCGTCACGACGAGGACGAGGTCATACGAAGACAGCGACGGACGACGGACGACGCGCGACCGACGACGACGACGACCCAGGGTCAGAGAAAACGAGACCACGACACAGGGGCTGAGAAAACGAGGACACGAAGAAGGGTCCGAGAAAACGAGACCACGGCCCCTGGGCCGAGAAAACGAGAAAACGAACCAGGGTGCAACAAAAACGAACCAGGGTCCGAGAAAACGTAACCACGACCCAAGGGCCGAGAACACGCGAAAACGAACCAGGGTCCGAGAAACCGAGACCACGACCCGGGGGCCGACAAAACGAGACACCGAGAAAACAAACCAGTGCCCGAGAACACGAGACCGCGACCCAGGGGCCGAGAAAACGAGACAACGAGAAAACGAACCAGGGCCCGAGAAAACGAGATCACAACCCAAGGGCTGAGAAAACGAGAAAACGAGAAAAGGGACCAGGGCCCGAAAAAACAAAACAAAAACCCAGAAGCCAAGAAAACAAGAAAACAAGAAAACAAGACAATGAACCAGGGTCCGAGAAAACACGATAACGACCCAGGGGCCGAAAACAAGAGAAAACAATACAACAAACCAAGGTCCGAGCAAACGAGACAACAACCCAGGCCGAGAAAACGCGAATATCGGTTCTAGAAAACGAGACCACGACCCAGGGGCCGAGAAAACGAGAAAACGAAAAAAGGAATCAGGGCCCGAGAAAACGAGACTACGAACCAGGGGCCGAGAAAACCAAGCAACGAGAAAACAAACCAGCGCCCGAGAAAACGAAACCGCGACCCAAGGGCAGAGAAAACGACACAACGAGAGAACGAACCAGGGACCGAGAAAACTTGACCACGACCCAGGCGCCGAGAAAACAAGAAACGAGAACACGAACCAGGGCCAGAGAAAACGAGACCACGACACAGGGGCAGAGAAAACGAGAAAACGAGCCAGGGTCAAAAAACGAGACCACGACCCAGGGGCTGAGAAAACGAGAAAACAAGAAAACGAACCATGGCCCGAGAAACCAAGCCACGACCCAGGGGCCAAGAGAGCAAGGAAACGAACTAGGGTCACAAAAAAGACCACGACCCAGAAGCCGAGAAAACAAGAAAACGAGAAAACGAAACGGGGTCCGAGAAAACGAGGCCACGACCAAGGGGCAGACATAATGCGAAAACGATAGAACAATCCAGGGTCCGAGCCAGGGGCCGAGAAAACAAGAAAACGCGAAAACGAACCAGGGTCCGAGAAAAAAAAAAACACGACCCAGGGGACGATAAAACAAGAAAACAAGACAACGAATCAGGATCAAAGAAACAAGACCACGACCCAGGGGCCGACAAAACAAGAAAACAAGACAACGGACCAGGGGCCGAAAAAACGAGACGACAACCCAGGGGCCGAGACAAAGAGAAAACGCGAAAACGAACCGGGGCCCGAGAAAACCAGACCGCGACCCAGGGGCCGAGAAAACGAGAAGACGAGAAAAGGAATCAGGGCCCAAGAAAACGAGAAAACGAGAACGCGAACCAGGATCAGAGAAACCGAGACCGCGACCCAGGGGCCGAGAAAACGAGGCAACGAAAAACCAAACCAACGTCCGAGAAAACGAAACCGCGACCCAGGGGCAGAGAAAACGAGACAACGAGAAAACGAACCAGTGTCCGACAAAACTGGACCACGACCCAGGCGTCGAGAAAACAAGAAACGAGAACACGAACCAGGGCCAGAGAAAACGAGACCACGACCCAGGGGCAGAGAAAACGAGAAAACGAACCAGGGTCAAAAAAAATGAGACCACGACCCAGGGGCAGAGAAAACGAGAGAACAGGAAAACGAACCATGGCCCGAGAAAACCAAACCACGACCCAGTGACCAAGAAAGCGAGAACACGAAACAGTGTCACAAAGTAATGACCACGACCCAGGAGCCGAGGAAACAGGACAACGAGAAAACGAAACGGGGTCCGAGAAAACGAGACCACGACCAAGGGGCAGACAGAATGCGAAAACGATAAAACAATCCAGGGTCCGAGCCAGGGGCCCAGAAAACAAGAAAACGAGAAAACGAACCAGGGTCCGAGAAAAAAACCTACGACCCAAGGGACGATAACAACAGAAAACAAGACAACGAATCAGGATCAAAGAAACAAGACCACGACCCAGGGGCCGACAAAACAAGAAAACAAGACAACGGACCAGGGGCCGAGATACGGAGAACACGAGAAACCGAACCAGGGTCAGAGAAAACGAGACCACGACCCAGGGGCTGAGAGAACGAGGACACGAAGCAGGGTCCGAGAAAACGAGACCACGACCCAGGAGCCGAGGAAATGAGAATACGAGAAGACGACCCACGACCCAGGGGCCGAGACAAAGAGAAAACGAGAAAACGAACCGGGGCCCGAGGAAACCACGACCCAGGGGCCGAGATCACCATAAAACGCTTGGTTCGAGAAAGCGAGACCACGACCCAGGAGCCGAGAAAATGAAGGAACGAGAAAACGAAGCAGGGTCAGAGAAGACACGACCACCATCCGGGGTCAGAGAAAACGAGAAAACGAATCTACTAACCAGCGTCCGAGAAAACCAAACCACGACCCAGGGGCCGAGAAACCGAGAAAACGAAGCGGGGTCCGAGAAAACGAGACCACGACCCAGGGGCCGAGAAAATGAAGAAAGCAGAACGCGAACAAGGATCAGAGAAAACGAGACCGCGACCCAGGGGCCGAGATAACGAGGCAACGAGAAAACAAACCAGCGTCCGAGAAAACTAAACCGCGACCCAGGGGCAGAGAAAACGACACAACGAGAGAACGAACCAGGGTCCGAGAAAACTTGACCACGACCCAGGCGCCGAGAAAACAAGAAACGAGAACACGAACCAGGGCCAGATAAAACGAGACCACGACCCAGGGGCAGAGAAAACCAGAAAACGAGCCAGGGTCAGAATAACGAGACCACGACCCAGGAGCAGAGAAAACGAGAGAACAAGAAAACGAACCATGGCCTGAGAAAACCAAACCACGACCCAGGGGCCGAGAAAACGAGAAAACGAACCAGGGTCAAAACAAAAAAAGACCTCGACCCAGGAGCCGAGAAAACAAGAAAACGAGAAAACGAAACGGGGTCCGAGAAAACGAGACCACGACCATGGGGCAGACATAATGCGAAAACGATAAAACAAACCAGGGTCCGAGCCAGGGGCCGAGAAAACAAGACAACGCGAAAACGAACCAGGGTCCGAGAAACAAAAAACACGACCCAGGGGACGATGAAACAAGAAAACAAGACAACGAATCAGGATCAAAGAAAACACGACCACGACCCAGGGGCCGACAAAACAAGAAAATAAGACAACGGACCAGGGGCCGAGAAAACGAGACAAAGAGAAAACGATAAAACGGACCGGGGCCCGAGAAAACCAGACCACGACCCAGGGGCAGAGAAAACGAGAAGACGAGAAAACAAACCAGGGTCAGAGAAAACAAAACCACAATCCAGGGGCCGAGACACGGAGAACACGAGAAACCGAACCAGGGTCAGAGAAAAGGAAGCCACGACCCAGGGGCCGGGAAAACAAACAACGAACCAGGGTCAGAGAAAACGAGACCACGATCCAGGGGCCGAGAACACGAGAAATGAGGAAATTAACAAGGGACCGAGGAAGATTTACACCACGACCCAGGGCCAAGAAAACAAGAAAACGAGATCACGAACCAGGGCCCGACAAAAACAACACAAACAAAAACAAAAACCGAGAAAGCGAGACAACAAAACACCGAACCAGGGTCCGAGAAAACGAGACCACGACCCAGGGGCCGAGAACACGAGAAAACGAGGAACCAGACGAAAGTCCGAGCAAACGAGACCACGACCCAAGAGCACAGAAAACGCGAAAACGAACCGGGGTCCGAGAAAACGAGACCACGACCCAGGGGCCGAGAAAACGAGAACACGATAAACGGCATCAGGGCCCGAGAAAACGAAACCACGACCCAGGGGCCGAGACAAAGAGAAAACGAGAAAACGAACCGGGGCCCAGGAAAACGAGACCACGATCCAGGGGCCGAGAAAACAAAAAAAACGAGAAAACGAACCAGGCCCCGAGAAAACGAGACCACGACCCAGGAGCCGAGGAAATGAGAAAACGAGAAGACGACCCACGACCCAGGGGCCGAGAAAACGAGAAAAGGAGAAAACGAACCAGGGTCCGAGGAAACCACGACCCAGGGGCCGAGATCACCAGAAAATGCTTGGTTCGAGAAAGCGAGACCACGACCCAGGAGCTGAGAAAATGAAGAAACGAGAAAACGAAGCAAGGTCAGAGAATACACGACCACCGACCGGTGGCCGAGACAACGAGAAAACGAGAATACTAACCAGCGTCCGAGAAAACCAAACCACGACCCAGGGGCCGAGAAACCGAGAAAACGAAGCAGGGCCCGAGAAAACTGGACCACAACCCAGGCGCCGAGAAAACGAGAAAACGAGAACGCGAACCAGGATCAGAGAAAACGAGACCGCGACCCAGGAGCCGAAAACACGAGAAAACAAGAAAAGCACAACGAGAACACAAGAAAACGAGGCAGGGCCCGAGAAAACGAGACTACGAACCAGGGGCCGAGAAAACGAGAAAAGGAGAAAACGAACCAGGGGTCGACGTTATTCTCCAATTCGTTCTCTAGCGCTGCGGTGCGCACCTGTCGTCATGGATTCCGCCATTTTACCAGAGCCCCGGAAGGAAGGGGGGGGAGGTAGCTTCGGACACCCCCCAACCTTTGCACAGGGCGGGGGGGGATAGCTTGAAGCCGCCCCCCCCCCTGTGTCCAAACCAAAACAGGAAGGAGGAGGGGAAGTAGCTTCCGAAGCCCCCCTCCCCTTTGAATGGCAAGCCCGGGCTCACCTTCTGCTCCAAAAAAGGGGGGGAGGGGGGTGGAGCTTCGAAGCCCCCCCCCTTGAGCCAGAGCCCCCCCAGCTTAGAACGCCTTACGAAAGGGAGGGGGGGGGGTAGCTTCGGAAGCTCCCCCCCCCTTTTGGAAGGAGGGGGGGGGGTAGCTTGAAGCTGGGGCCCCCCTTTTCTTATTCCGGTCGCGACGGGCGCGCTCTCTCAAAGGTACCGATACCGCTACTCCCTGGACCTCTCCTGGGGTGCGTTCTGACCCGACTTCCGAGGAGAGTCTGGCCGTGGTGGCGAGACCTCTCCAGGAGGAGCAGCGGTATCGGTACATTTTCCTACTCTGAACACCAGCAGTAAACCCCGACTCCTCTGCGGCAGACTCGTACTCGTCCTCCCCGCACTCGTGCCATTCCGCCTGCGCAGCGGCTGCTGCTCTCCCGCCGAAGGCCGAGGTCGCGCGGTGGAGATGGCGCCAGCTGTTGCCCGCTCCCGGGATGATGGTGTTCCCTTTGTGGGAGAAGCGCTGGCGGCCGAGCACGTCGACGACAGAAGGGGAAAAATCTGCCGTAGCCCAAATTCTCGGAGGCCCGCGCGGATTTCGTGGATCGGCGCTGGGCCCCAGACCCCAGGCGCGCGGAGCGCGCCAGTGTCGGCGCCTGAGGCGCCACCAGTGGGGTCCAACTCCGATCCAATAAATCCGCTCGGACCTCCGAAAGCTAATGCTTACGCTGATTTTCCTACTTCGAGATGAGGCACCACTCTGCGTCGTAGCCGCCTTCGCTCTCCTCGGAAGAGGACGGCGAAGACATCCGATCGGAAGCACCGCTTGGCCGCGTCCAGAACGACCTCCCCGCTGTTCGCGGATCGGGCGGCGGTGCCTCCTGCAGTACCATGAACCAGCCCGTGCGCTCGTTCCTGTAGGCGATCTGCGGCCGCCTTTCGAACAGCAGCGAACTCAACTTAACGTGGCAATATATGCCGTTGAGGTCCTCGATGCTTGAGCCGGTGAGGAAGAAGCCCTTCGCGGGCTCACGCACCGTGCAGTAGCCGCGCTCCCGCTGTCGGCGCGGTCCGCCGTCATAGCAAGAAAGAGCGTCGTTCCGAGACAAAGACATGATGTGGCCTTGAGCCAAGGGCTGCGGACCCTCCAGGAAACTGGCCGCACGTCCTGCAAACATGAGAACGACACCGTATCGCAAGAATGTGAACGGCCGACTCTGGGAACCCCGGATCCATGAATGTTCGACCCACGAACCCGGAAACGGAGATGTAACTGCCCGAACTTGCGCGATGGACAATGGCAATGCTGAGCGTATCGACTGTGATGATATCGCGCAACTGACTGTGTCCGAATCCTGATCTAACTGATCTGGATCTTGAGCTCGAGGTGCCCGAACGCATCGCTCGCCCAGATCTCGTCGCAGACGATTAAGCTCGCCCATAGTCTCGGCGTGCCCAATCAGCTCGAGCTTACGCTCCGATTCGGTTCCGATGCGGCAGGAGGCGACAGTGAGCGCATGGACACGCCACAGGATATGATAGGGTCACGCCAAGGGATGCGCCAGGGGGCAACCAGGGGACGTGCCATGGACGTGTCAGTGACGCGCCACTGGAAGTGCCAGGGGGCGTGCCAAGGTACTCGACAGGGGACGCGCCAGGAAACATGCCAGGGACCGTGCCACGAGACGCGCCAGTGGACGCGTCAAGAGACGTGCCAAGGGACGCGCCAGGGGAAACGCCACCGAACATGTAGAGGAATCAGCAGAGGACGAGTCAAGGAACGTGCCAGGGGACGTGCCACGGGAAGCGCCAGTGGACGTGCCATGGGACGTGGCAGTGGACGCGTCAGGGCACGTGCCAAATGAGGGTCTCAAGGCCTACGGTCAAAAGTAACCCATGTGTTTTGTCAGGCCCGAGGCTTACGGGCGAAAGGATACACTATGTTTTGCACCTGGCTCTTCTTCAAAACGCCTTGGGCTTTTTCTGTTTAACCGTTTTGCACTTTGGGCTCTTGACAAACTAAAAACGCAATACAGAAGCACGACTGTGTCTTGGTGTGTTTAGCTCCGTTTTGTCAGCGTTTTCAGGACCGTCGCTCTGGATCATCCATTCTTCAGCTCTGTTGCTTTCTGGTTGACGGCTGTTCCCTGTCTTCCCTTCTGTCTTCATTCCCATGTTTAATTTCCGCCGCCGTTCTCCCTCGCAGCGCTGAAAGCGCAACAAACACTTCCTGACACTGGTCTATCCCTGGCCCGAAACAGGCCCCCAGGCCCGACGGCCCCAAGAGGGGCAAGCGACCATCGGGCCAGGAGGCCCGACGCCCAAGGAAGGGCTCCGAAGGCGGCGAGCAGTCGGAGTGAGAGAGCCGGAGGGCTGAGGACTGCATGCCAGGAGGGGGAACTGAGGATGTCGTAGACGGCAATGTTTAACAGTGCAACCAACTGATCTGGAAACGCCGTTTTAAAAACAACGCTGGCAAAAGCGCAAAAACAAATCAGAGTTCTATGCCGTTTTTAACTTTCTTGTTTGGGACATAGAAGCACTTACGGCATGATGTCCAACAAGCCGAGTCAAGAACGGCAACAAAAACAGCGCCCTGGACATATTCCAAAAGAATCGAGGTTTTAAGGCCCCGTGGTTCACAAGGCAAAGGGGCCCAGCGGTTTCCAGTGGCCCGAGGCCCACGGGCAAAAGCGAGGAGGAGCCACGTGTGTTGTTGATCCTGAGGCTTACGTGCGAAAGCGAAAAGGACACGTGAAAAAAACACATGCACAGCTTCAGCAACCCAGGCCGCCACGGGAATCTAGATCCTCGTACCCGCTCCCACCCGGGAGCGGGCACACACGCAGCAGATTTCTCGTAGTCTGAACCTCTGAGCCTCTGGATCGCGTTCTTTGTCGAGGACTCTACAAAAAACGCTCCGCATCCGCACCTTTATAAAAAGGGGCAGAGTACTATGTGGACCCTGTTTTTTCTAGAGGATCCGATGTGGTTGGGAGCACACCATCCTCGAGTGAGCAAGCACGGACAAGTTGCCCACACCTTCGATATGAATCGAACGGGAACCCCAAGCGGAGACATCTCCAAATAATAAGAACCTGACGACGCCTCGAAAAGGGGTCTGCTGTCTTTCAGCGCAATCCAAAACAGGTCTGCGCAATGCAAAGCACTGCAAGCAAACCATTGCTTGGCATTGCTTGGCGTCGCTTGGAATCATTGCTTGGAATCATTGCTTGGCATTGGTTGGCGTTGCTTTGCCTTGCCAACGCCCCACCCAGGCCCCCGACGCCATGACTTTACGACGTCGACCCCCAGAGATCTGGACCCGTGTGCCCGGCCCAATTTTCCATCCCGAGTCGTTCTTTCACGGTCCCGAGGGCCGTTGAGGGCCCGCGGAAGCCGAACGTGACGAAGAACTGCCCGTCGTGATCTTTTCGTAATTCTCGAAGGGGTCCGGGTCTGTGTCGGTCCCTGCCAGGGTCCTGTCAAAATCGGCCCCCGCTCTGGGCTGGGATGGCGCGGGCGAGTTCCAAGGGAAGCGCGCCGTGGACCCTGGGGCCTTCCCGATCCTCGATCCTCGATCTTCGACCGATCCTCGATCCTCCGATCCTCGATCCTCGAGCCTTTCCACCCCCCCGAGACCAGCCTTTCATTCCGAGTCGCTCTGTTGAGGGTCCTCTAGGGTCCGTGGAGGGACCCCACGGCCCGAGGACGGCCTGTTTCCTGAGGACCGACTGCTTCAGGTCGGGCGCCGCGAACCTTCAGGCGATGGCCATGAATGCGCAAACTCAGGCCGGGCGTCCGTTAACGAGGAGGGGCAAGGCACGTGGTGCGAAGAAACGGTGCACCCTGCCGATCGCAGGCCTAAAACAGGGCTAGGATCGGGATAAATCGCTCCAGAGCGTTCCGGAGCGCTCTCAGAGCGTTCCGGAACGCTCTGGAGCGGCCGCGGCGCCCGATATTTCCTCCACACCCGCCGATCCTCAGAGATCTCGAGTTCTCCCGATCCGATTTTGTCCCGATCTTCGCGTCGTTTTATGCACCCTGCCGATCGCAGGCCCCCCTCTCTGTGGCGGGCGGGACCAGCTTGGGAAGCCTTGGAGCCAGGCACGCCGGCGTCTGACTTCGGCTGCCGCCGTCGGACCGGGGGACGCGTCGGCCCCTCTCCCGGGTTTCGTGGGGTTGCCGCGTGGGCCAGAAGTCTTGGGCCCCCTCCTGCGTGGCACGCTCGGTGGGGGCGAGCATCCTCGATAGGGGGTGCGTCCAAATAGCCCCCCCCCCCCGGGGGTGTATCCCCGGAGATCCCCCCCCTCTTCTGCGAGGCGGGGACTTATCCGTATCCACCGCCTGGGAGCCGACGTCCTGGTGCCCCAGCGGGCGGTGGATATGAATATATTTCGGCGCCCGGGGGCCCGGATGTCTACATCCACCGCCTGCCGAGGCTCCGAAAACTGACCCTCCAGGCGGTGGTCATGTATAAATTCCCGCCTCGGATCCTCTGAGCGGCGACACTTTTCGGGCGAAAGGCTTCCCCATCTTTTCCCATATTTTCAATTTTTGTTCCTGGGAATCGACGATTCATTGTGCCTGTGTTTTTCCCCTCCTGATTGTTTCTGAGCGGCGACTCTCTTCGGGCGGCGCGCGGGGGGCCGGGTCGCCTCGGCGCGCAGGGTCAAGCGTGGCCCTCTAGGCCGAAGGGGTGGCCTCTGGTGCGCGGCCATCGGGGCCGAAGCCTGAGCGCGAAGAGGCCACCGTCGGTAGGTCGGGCGTGTCCCCCTACAAGGGGAACGAACGAAAGAACGAACGAACGCTGAGTACGAGCCGCGGAGGAGGGGGAGGAGGAGGAGGAGGAGGAGGAGGAGTAGGAGGAGGAGGAGGAGGAGGAGGAGGAGGAGGAGGAGGAGGAGGAGGAGGAGGAGGAGGAGGAGGAGGAGGGGGGGGGGCAGGAGGAACAGGGGGGGAACAGGAGGAGGAGGAGGAGGAGGAGGAGGAGGAGGAGGAGGACCGCTCAGATGACCAGTGGTCAGTTACAAAAAGGGGATCTGCGGCCGTCGGCGGGCCGCCTCACGCCTGAGGGGACAAGGAATGCGGGGCACTCCAGATTCCCCCGACCTGGAGGAAGGAGAAAAACTTGTTGATCAGCGCGCACTTGCTGATCACGTAGCCGAACTCGAGCGCTCCTGGAGAACCCTGTCCACGAACTGGCTGCGCAGCTCGTCCGTACACTCCCAACCGATCTCGAGCGCCTTCTGCATGGCCGAGTCCACGAGGCAAAGCTCGTACTCCGTCAGGGTCTCGACCTTCTCCGCCTCCTTAGCATCAGTCTGTAGGTTGTTACTGTCCTCGGACTGCACGCGGTACACGCCGAGCAGTTTCGAAGCCTCCTCCATCTTGAGCTGCAGGTCCGTGAACTGTTGCTGCAGCTGCTGAGCCGTCTCGGCCGTGCCCTTCGACAGCTCCTTCAACGGCTTCACCTCGATGTCGGCCGCCACCGAGCCGACCAGGGCGCCGTCCTCGCTCTCGGGCACGTCGGTCGAACTCTCGATGGACGAGTTCTTCTTCATCAGGCCCTGCTTCAACTGTGGTCCGGCACTGGCGATGACCTGGCCCGCCGCCGCGGCGAGGCCGGCGCACGCCGGGTGCGCAGTCGCGTTCCGGTACCTGGAGGCTCGCCCCAGCCTGCCCGCCACGGCACGGCCAGGAGCCCCCAGGCTAGACAGGACCTCCTTGGCGTCCTTGACCGTCCGTTCCACGCCCGCGATGTCGCCCACGAGGTTGACGACAGCCTGCACCTCGTCGAGCGGGTCGATCTTGTCCTCTGCGGCCGCCGTAGCCGCGGCGCCTTGAACAGCGCCTCGAACTGCAGCAGCCACGAGCGACGTCAAGCACTTGGTCGAGACGCCCATCTCGATAGCCGCCGAAATGGCACCGAAGGCAGCCCCCGCCGCTGGGCTGCCCGCCAACACAGCCGCCTGCGTCGAAACCATCGCGCACCGCGAGGCCCCCGCCGCCCGAGGACGGCCTGCCGCTGCCAGCTCCGCCCAATGGCTTGAGCCAAAATGGCTACGGAGGAGGAGGAGGAGGAGGAGGAGGAGGAGGAGGAGGAGGAGGAGGGGGGGGGGCAGGAGGAACAGGGGGGGAACAGGAGGAGGAGGAGGAGGAGGAAATTGATCGGACCATCTCGTAAGAGGGTGTCCGCGTGCTCTGGGCCCGTCTGGGCTCCCGTCGTGGGCTCGCCTTGGCCCACCGGTCGAGGCCCAGACCTTTTGAGTCTCTCGCTCCAGCGCTGTGGCCGAGATCTGCGCTCCTCTGTCCAGATCGGTACGTCGTGGTGCTTCATGGGGGACTCCCCACAGGGGGAGTGTTCAAGAATAGTCCGAAGATTGCCCAGGGACTATGTTTTGATGATTTTTGGATCATATGGGAATATGTTTTGAATCTGTTTTAGTTTTCGTCGAACATCCCCCTGTCGGGGGGGCACGCCCGACTTAACACTACCGGTGGGTCGGGCGTGTCTATACAGGCCGATTTTCGATGAGAAATAACAACTAATCACAACATGCCCCGAAATGCTCAAAAACAATACAAAACATCGTCCCCAGACTATTTTTACTATTTTTGAATATTCCTCCTGTAGAGGGACAGGCCCGACTTAACACCATCCCATGACATGCGGCGCTCGGGGGACCACAGTGGGCCCTCACCAAAGATCACTGCGGCGGAAGGTCACTCTTACGTTGTGGATGGCACGACAATGGACACCCTAACAGTCCTATCTCTGAATTTGCCATTTGGTTTGAATGTCGGAAAATTGTATAAACATGTTTTAAACATGTTCTTGTACATGTTTAAAACATGTGGTTTTACATGTTTTAGACATCTGCAAATGATTTGGCCATATACTTCCTCTCCATTGATCGCCCTCCACAACTCTTACGTGTAGTCGAACTGGGAAAGAAAAAACGCCTGCGGCCGTTTTCCACCGGCGGACCTGCCACCATGCTGCTTCCGCCGGAGCCGCGGCGCACCGAAGGCGGGGCCTCTTCGGGAACGCCCCAGACGTTGCAGACGCTTGTGGCTCATTGCCCGTCGACGGCTGTAGGACGCCACGTGGCCAAAGCGTTCAGCACGGACGAGCGTTGGGCCCCGAGATTCGGCGGGGGGTCTGCGCAGGAGGCGCCGCTCCTCATCGTACTTCTTTGGCCATCCATGTCTTCGCCTTCCCTCTTGCCCACCTTGGACACGCCTTGCTCCTCCTTATCCTCCATCCCTCCCTCCTCTTCCAACTCTCTCTCCTCCAACACCTCCTTGGTTCAAGGTGATCCGCGTTCCAACCCTAACCCCGACCTGACCCGGCCATGATCTCGATCCCGACCTGGACACCGATCCACGATTCGACCTTGGGTGGAGGCCTCCCACGTAGAGCAGGAGCAGTTGGAGACGGAAGATCGCGCCGCATCGACGACGACCACGAGCCGATCGCGGAGCTCCTGCGATCGAAGGCCCGTTCAACTGCCCCGACCCTGACTACGAGCGATCAGTGGCTCAGCGATCTCTAACTGCCCCGACCCCGACCGATCCGCGTCTTCGCGGTCTGCGAGCCCGACCGACCAGCGGCTCAGCGATCCTCGGATCCAGGTAATCTTAGGTCGGGCCCGTCCCCCTACAGGCGGATTTTGGACGAAAAATCAAAACTAGTCAACGCAGACACCCAAATGGTCAAAACATACCCCACAAAAATCGTCCCCAGACTATGTTTTGACTACTTTTGAATCTTATACTCTCCCTGTAGAGGGACAGGCCCGACCAAAAGACAATCGGCCGGGGGGGGGGGGGCTGGAGCACCCATGCCTCCGACACCGCAGACTCTCGGGGGCGGCCAAGAGGGGGGTGTCCAAGAGGGGGGGGGTGCAAGTCATGGCTGGCGGCATGTGCGCGGCCCCAGGGGGGGCCAGGGAACGCGTTGAAACAAGAAGAGGCGCCATGAGATCTGAGGAGATATCATGGCCCACCCCATGAGATCCACGCCCCCCCCCCCCAGTCATCACCCCCCCCCCTTTGCCGCCCCCGAGACTCTCGTCCACAGCGAGGCCCGACCGCGCCCCCGGGACTGGCCCCCTGCGCCGCGGTCGCAGCCCGGGGGGGCCCGGAGACTGTGGCCGCTGGGGAGGAGACCCCGGGCAGCTCTCGGGCGCCCGGGGGTCTGGGAATGGAGGAGCAGCCGGGGGTCCCCGGGGGTGTGGGGACCCACAGGGACACACTGATGCTGCATGCCCTCCGTGGAGGCGCGCGTCCGACCCGAACATGCAGTATGACCATCTTGTAGTAGATCCTTTCCCGAGCGGTGTGGCCAGAAAGCGCCCTTCCACGACGCATACACTACAAGATTTCTCGGTGCGCGCGTCGCCCCTGGGGGGGCGACGCACATATAGCATAAGCATGTTGAGCTGACGCCGAGCACGACTGCCGTGGAGGCAGAAGCGGCAAGAAGACGACACAGCAGCTGGAGCAGCTGGCCGCGCGTCCTCCTCGTAGCTACCGGTGCCGTCCCACTCCGCGTTGACGGAGCTCGCGTGCTTCAGCCGGACGGAGCCGCTCGTAGGGCCGCCGATGGCGACGCAGGTCACGAGGCGCTCCCCAGGGCACCTCGACGGGATGCCCCGCCCGCCCAACACGCAATGGCACCCACACACCACCACCATGCCTGGCCCGGGCCATCCTACAGCCGGACTTGCTCGGATAGGACGCGCGAGAGGACACACGACCGTTCCGAGGGCCACGTTGCCACAGCAATGCAGGAGGCATAGGTCGCGAGACGCAGGACACAACACCGTACCCTTGACTTGGCAGGGTCGACCTACTTCTGCCCCAGCCGGCTGCACGCCCTCCCGGCCGAGGCCAAGAGAGTCCATGCACCATCCTGCGGCCGAGCATGGCCCCGGCCAGGCTCGGTGGTGTATAGAACTGCCGCAGGCCCCGTGTAGCGGCCCCCTTCCGAGAGGAGGGACGGGGGGGAGAGGAACGGGGGAGGCTCTCTGAGGGGGAGGGGGGGGGGGGAGGGCAGGCACGCGCTCCAAAACGGCGCAGCCGAAGCACACAACGGCCCTGCTGCGAGGGCATAGCTCTTTCTGCGGTGGGCCCTTTAATGGAGCGTTTCCCGATGAAATACAGCATTATCCATGGGAGTCGTAATACAGTGCGCCGGGAAACATATGTGGGATAGCATGCAAAATCTACGACACGAGCGCTTCACTCTCTCAAGGATTCTTTCGTGTGGTGCCGCCCTGATACGATATACCACCTTACTCTGGTTCTCCTCCTCGCGGAAGGTGTTTGCCCTGCTGCGCTCCTATTATGCGACTGGGTTACTTCAATCCACCTTTGCGGCTAGGACGCCCCAGGGCTACTCGGAAAACGGGAAAAAGGGTAGGAACGCCTCGCCGCTGCGGGGGAGGGCAAAGTTACCCCTCGGACCAGGTCGGTGCGCGGTGCCGCTTAGCGAGAGCGTGGGTACAGAGGATCAAAGAGGTCGGAAGGTGCAGAGCTTGGCTTGGCTTGGGTTGGCCCAGAAGGCAGCGCGCCAAAACTAGCCTCCATAATCGGACTCCTCCTCAAAATCGGGGTCCTCGGAGGCAGCAGACGCTCGCTGGATGGCCTGCTGCCCCAGCTCGAGCACCTGTGGACGGTCCTCGACCGTCAGCCCGTAGGCACGCAGCACCTCGTCCCTCCCACCCACCTCCGCCCGCCCCCGGGTCGAACGCGACAGAGCGGCGGCGGCGGCAGAAGCGGGGGCCCCGATGGCATCCGCCTGGGCCTGCAGAAACACACGGGCCTCGAGCATGGCACCGTGGGGCTGGTCGAGGCGAAGGTCCTTCACCCCCTTCCTGTAATGGGGGAACTGGCCCTTGCAAGTTCTCCGAAGCTGGCCCTGAGCGCCTTTGCCCGCGTGGCCAGAGCATCCCTCCGACAGCGACTGGGTCAGCTTGCCATCAGAGCTGACAGCTCCGCAACGGCAGCAGAACATAATGAAACTCACATACGGGCTCTCTCCTGCGACATCGGCCTGCAGCAAAAGATGCTGCCTCCACCGAAAGCTGGTCCTCGCGAGCTCCTCCCACCCAGGCCCCACCTCCCCAGGCCCCCCCCCCTCTCCCTGGGGCTCCTCGGGCGGCTCCTGGTCGGGCTCGCCCTCGGGAGCTGGCGCAGCAGCGGGGGCCTGGCGGGCGGAGAGATACCGCTCCATCAGGTCCTCGTGGCCCCTGCCGTCAGCTAGCAGGTGGACCTCGGCGGCCCATGCGGCCGCCTCGCGAGCACAAGCTGCGAGCCCCTTCCAGAGCTCGTAAAAAGTTGTGTCGGCCCTGTGCAGCGCTGCTCCTCGCTTAGCATGCTCATCGGCCAACTTATTCGCTCGAAACTCCCATTCAGTGGTGGCGCCAGCATCTATGTCAGCGCTCGTGCAGTGGGCTTTCGTTTTGTGCACCCTGATGTCGGAGCTCTGAAGACCAGCCCACAATTGGCCCCAAAAGTGTGCCCTCGGGTTCCCGCTGTCCGAGCCCCCGCCCTCTCCCTTCCAAACAGTGCCGACGGTGCCTGATCAGTCGGCATGCACATCGAAGGGGGGCAGGGCGACCTGCGTCAGCATATTCAGAGCAAGGTCCTCGGCGTCGCGCGCCGTCTGTCGAGGAGACACCGCGCGCGGGACTGGCCCGTAGGCCGCAGAAACTAACTGACCGAACCTATCTACCTGGATGACCGCCCAGCCCGCGCGGGCTAGGCGGGGACAATCGGCCCATCGGGCTGATCCGTCAGTGAAAGGCGTGCCAGGCAGCACGCCCAGCCCAGGTTTGTTGACCCAGAAGATGGACTGCTCGGGCTCCTCGGGGACCTCCAGCAGCTCAGAGGGGCAGGGGAAGATGCCCTTGGCGAACCTCTCCCCGACCCCGAAGCCCCAGGACTTGACGCGAGCCGCTCGGGCCCGAAGGAAGCTAGATGTCCTCTCTCTCTCTCTCTCTCTCTCTCTCTCTCTCTCTCTCTCTCTCTATCTCTCTCTCCTCAGTGCATCATGAGCAGCGCAGCAGTAGGCCCTGTGCCATAGGGACCCATCAGGGTCACCACATAGCTGACAGGCCCACGTGTCCGTGAGGCCGTGCTTGCACAGCCTGCACTGCGGCCAATGGCCCCCCGAAATGATGGACCTGAGGGACCTCTGATGATGACGGGGCCATCCTTGCGTCTCCGAGACCTCGTGCAACCGGGGGCCCAGCGCCTGCCAGAAGATGGCCTTGCACCATGGAGCCCGGGGTTCCCGTGCCCACAACGCTTGACGGTACGAAGCCCTCAAGGCCCCGTCTTCAACTAGTTGCTTGATCAGAGCTGGAGGCAGCCTTTTCAGATCCAGCTTCTCGCCGCGGCCGGTGGCGAGCATAGTGCTGGAGTCAAACTGCCACCCGATCCTCTGCAAAGAAAGAACGGCCACCTCTGCGGGAGCCGCTGCCGCTGCCCACGGAGCCTTCAAATTCATCAGCCTGGCCTGCGCGCTCTCGAGGCACGTCTGGAGAACACCTACCTTCGGGAACGACTCCCAGACCGCCTGCGCCCACTGGAAGACGACGGCATCTATGTTCAAGATTAGCGGGTCCACCCTGGGGCCCTCCTTGAAGCTGCGGAGCCTGAGGCCTGCTGAAACTCCTCGTGGAACTTTCCCAAGACTTCCAAGGGCTCCGAGCCGAAGGGCATGTGCCCGCGAAGGAAGGACCCCCTGGATGCTGGAGGCCGACAAGGCCGACGACGTTGGGCCCGACCTCTGAATCCAAACCGTTCTTGCCCCAGCCTTCCGAAGCACTCCGATCCTCCGAGCTCTCTTCGTGGCGCCCTCCCAGCGAGCCCTGGTGATCCCTACTCGCCTGGAAATCCCCATGGTAGCGTCTGTGCCTAAGTTCCGAGCCGACGATGCCCTGCTGGTTGGGGGCAATGACCAGGCCTGCTGCAGCTGCGCGTCGACCTCCGCGCTGCTGCACAAGTACTTCGACTTGTCGGAAACTGGCAGCCCGAGCTCTACAACGCTGGCGATGAGCGACTCCGCGCCACTCGACAACTGTTCGACCACGACGGACGGGGGCGCCACAATCTGTAAGGCTATGTTATCAATCACGCTTCCGACAGCCAGCTGCGGCCTGCCGAACTGAGCTAGAGTGAGCGGCTTGAGCAGCAGCAGTCGTGATAGCGTCGTGGCAGCCGAGCAACTTGCAATCGCCCCCCCGTTGGCCCGTGGGGCCTGAGATACAGACCCACCGTAGTACAGCACCCGATCGGCAGCATATATAGTGCAGATCCCCCGAAGTAACTTAAGGTTAAACTTGTCCTCCACCGCCGCTGCGTACAGGTCCACATACGTGATGTGCTCGTAGAGTTTATTTAGGTCTGGCAGTGCTGTCGCCGATGCCGTGCCTATGCAGTGCCCGAAATGCGCTAGCATGTTATGCGCCCATCCAGCTCGCTCGCACGCGGTGTCGGGGCCGGCGCCCCAGAAGACCGAAACGGGATGCTCCACCTCCCACTTCTTACAGAGGGCCTGCCGACACTTTGACCAAATCTTCATGAAAAAGCAAAGCAATCCTATGGGTCTGACCCCACCATCGGGTTTATCCAGGAAGATGATGTTTGTGGGGAGGTCTGAGAGCACTTCAGGGGCCTCTTCGAACCCATGGAGGATGTCGAGGATTCTTTCTTGATAGGACTGGGGGAGCAGCAAGACCAGCTTGGGGTGGAAGGCGTCCCATCCGAGACCTGCACCTTCAGCGTGCCCACGGCGCGCGTGCAAGAGCTGGCCCAGCTCTATTGGCGGCAAGGTGCCCCCCCTCGCGTCCCAAGTTGTCGGATGATCCTGACCCTTCCTCCTGTCCTGGTACCAGAGCGCCATCCACTGGTCACGCAAGGCCTGGACGGCCTCATGCCCGTTCACAGGGAGGTCGACCTCGTCGACGGGGGCAGCAAACTGGCAGCTGCGGTCGGTCAGCGACTTCCGAGAGAAAGCGCGAGCAGCTCGCCCCCCCTTCTGCGCCGAATCCGAAGCCCAGGTCTTCCATCGAGCGAGCGAATCCTTCGAGTCCTGGCCCCTCAAAGCGTCGACATACTTATCTAGCTGCCCAAACTGCCTCTCTACGTCCACGCGGGCCGACTCAACTGCTGAAATCAAGTCTAGCACGAACGGCTGGCCCACCTCGTGGGCGGAGCTGCAGTCTAAGATCGGGGCCATGCCCCTCGGCCTAGTGGACCACTCCTTGAGCTTGGCCTTGCCTGGGTTCCCCAAGTTGCCTCTGGACAGGGTGGGGGGGCCCCTTAGCAAGCGCCTGAAATGACAGCCAAGAAGTAGTTCGATCCGAATACCTCCGGCGAGCCTCGCGGGCCCAAACCGTTTTCAGGGGAACCTTGACCGTCTTGGGCCCCGCAGCCCTACCACAGTGCGCATCCCTGGAGGCGGCGTCGATATCGAAAAGGTCGACGAGCCAGTTCTCGGGGAAGGTGAACCACTCTTTGATCTTCCCCTGCAGCGAGCCCACTTGGAGGCCTCCTGGATCCCAAGACCATTCCTCTTCACCCTGGAATCTTCGGGGGCCCACGCATGGCCCCAGCGGGAAGCGCTTGAAGTGCGCCTGCTTCGTGATGAGCCCGGTGGGGGAGAGGCCCTCTAAGATGAGTCCAACAGGCATGTGTGGATGCACTGGCGCATCAGGAAAACATCTGGCTTCCCGAACACAATGACCAAGTGCGCGAACACCTACAAAGATGTCCAGCTCACGAGCCTCCTTCTCCTTCCTGTCTCCTTGAACTCCTCCTTGATCCCCCCCGTCTTTTTCGCCCCGGCGAGCTGCAGCAGCGTCGCCGCCCGCCGCAGCAACGAATCTGGAAGTTGGCTGACCTGGGGTAGACATCGAACCGCCTACTCGTTCGAGCCATCCACTGGTCGCCAGCTCATGGGGCGCCGGGTTCCAGTCGGCCTGTATTAACCATAGACACTGGATCTTGCACACAAACTGACCCAGGACATCCAGAAGCATAAGGTTATCCCCATTGAGTCCGAGACTGGTGTAGAAGTTGACCGGGATGACAACAGGGCCTGACGGGGGGGCCACACTCAAAAGACGCGCCGAAATACGAGAGCTGAAGTCTTCAAAGAGCTCGGACTCGATCACCGAGGACGCGATGGAGGGCACGACACCTAGAGCAACACCTGCCGAGCTCATGTTGGCCCCATCACCTGTCGAAATAGCCGTCCCGAGGGTCAGGTCAAACTGGCGTTGCAGACCCCATTGGTAGGCCTGCTGGAGCTTCTCATCCGTCTTCAGCCGCGTCTCCTGGTTGCAAATCACATGTGGCTGCACGCCACTACCGTCAGGTCGCTTCAAGTCAAACAGCTCTGGCCCACGATCTTGGCACCAGTCCATCACCAGCTTGAAGGTCTCCAACTGTTGGCATTGACTCCGAAAATCGCGAGGGCCCCTGGCTCTCGATCGACGGCTAGCACAGGGGGGCCCTCAATCACGACCGCCTCGTAGCCCTCGCGATCGACGGTGCGCTTGTGTAGCGAATTTCCTTCGACAGCTGCAAACGTCTGCTGCGTCCGCAAAACACCCTGCCCCCCGGCCCCGCGCGCTGGTTCCCCCGCCTCCTGTGGAAGGGGTGCCCTGGGGGAGGGAGAGGCAGGGGGCGACGCGCGAGCCTGACGGGGGGGCCCTAGACCCCCGCCGCCAGGACTCTGCGTCCTAACGCCACACGAAGACCCAGTCGTCGCAGCCATCGAAGGAGAGCGCGCCGCCGACGAAGGAGGAGCCGCCTCGCACGTCGCCGACCTTGCCACCGAGCTCGCTCCTGTCCCCCACCCCGAAGGACGGGCCAGTTGGGGAGCATGACCAGCAGCTCCTTGTGGCGGCCTCTGCGGCCGACCAGGGGCCGTGAGTGCACCAGTCGACGCGGATGGCCCAGTCCTCAACAAAGAACCTCGCGCCGATGTGGGCACGGGGGTTGGACGGCGAGGGACTGAATCCCTCTCCCCCTTGCCCAAGGCTCCGCTCCCCGAAGCAGTGGACCTCGCTGCGCCTAACTGCGGCCACTCCGACTCGTCCAGCTCGACTCTGCCCCCATCGCGCTGGCGGAAAAGCATCGAATCGAATGGCAGGTCGTCGCGAAAAACTGGGACGGCGAAGCCCGCGGCATCCTCCCAATCGGCGTCGACCATGTTGCTCCCCAGGAACAAGCTCAGAGCACTAGTCACTGGAGCCATCGCTGCCGCAGCGGTCTGGGTGAGGCGACCCAGTCCTCGGCTTTTTGATGCGAATGCCAAGGGCGGCAGCTGCCTCGATGTACTTGCGCTTGGCTTCTGCTTGGTCCTCTTGCGCAGCCTGGCGAAGGCGCTCCGCTGCATCAGCGAACTCCTTCTGCTTCTGCTCATCGCCCTCGCCTCCAAGGAGCTCCACGTCGATATCGTCGTCTCCTGCTGCGGTGTGCTCGCCATCTGCAGCGGCCGTGCCACCTGGCCCTCCACCGGCGCCGCCAGCAGAGCCAGTAGTAGCAGCATAATCGGCAGCGGCCTGCTGAGCAGCGCGCTTGGCCTCCAGGGCCGCGGCGTTGAGCCGCTGGAGGGCCGCCAAGGCTGCTGCTCCCTCCGACGACTGGGCCACGCTGTCGTCCAGGGCCGCCGAGATGGCCTTGAGTGGGTCCGTGCTCTCCTCAGCCTGAAGACGGAAGAGCGCAGTCTCAGCAGTGCCGAGCTCGCCCTTGAGCGTCTCGACGTTGGAGCAGATCTCGTTGAGCTCCCTGTCCAACTCCTCGCGCTGCAGGCGAAGGGCCGTCGCCCTCGACTCCAGCTTGCCCAGCTTGGTGCGCAGGTTGTCAACCTTCCACCTCTGGGTGCGCGCCGAAGGGGCCTTCGGCACCGTAGCCTGATGTGCCTTCTTCCCAGCTTCCTCAACTCCTGTCGCGTCCAGGCCCTCGCGCTTGAGGAACTGCACCACCTCGGCGTGGGTGAGCTGCTTACCACTGGACTGCTGTGGAGGCGACCTCCACGGCGGCTTGCTCCCTTCAAGCATCGCCAACTTCGACTGCAGGTCCTTGATGAGCTTCGCCTGGGCTGAGCCTGACTCGCCCGCGCCAGTGAAGCGAGGCGGCCCGTTCGCCCGTGCCCCTCCTGGCTTGCGCAGGCCACTCTTGGCGGGTGGGGCTGCAGCAGTTGCTGCCCTCTTTGCGGCCTGCACCACCTTGTTTGGCGCAGCTCCTCCACAGGCCCTGCACTTGATCCGACTGGCCCAATTGTCCCAGCAACCGCAGTGCGGGCACCCCCACATGGGCGTCTTCGCGCCTGCCAAGACATCGGGCGGTGGCCCCATGCGCCGCTGGCTGCAGCGGCTGGGGCGAGCGTGAAAGACCGCAAACGGCTCACAAGCACGATCCGTTCTGAAGTACGCGCTTGCAAGCTCAGCGCCTCAAAGGCCTGAGCCAGAACGGCTAAGGTGCAGAGCAGGAGGAGAAGGGGAGGAGGAGAAGGAGGAGGAGAAGGAGGAGGAGGAGGAGGAGGACGAGGAGCAGCAGGAGGAGGACGAGGAGGAGGAGGAGGACGAGGAGGAGGAGGAGGAGGACGAGGAGGAGGAGGACGAGGAGGAGGAGGACGAGGAGGAGGAGGAGAAGGACGAGGAGCGAAAGGAGAGAGCACGATGAGGAGGAGGAGGAGGAGGAGGAGGAGGAGGAGGAGGAGGAGGAGGGGCGAGGGGCACTCCTGCGCTCCGAGGAGCCTCCCGAGGCCGCTTGCTCTCCAGAGGTCGAGAGGGAGGGAGGAAGGAGGGAGGGAGGGCAAGAAGGAATGAGGAGGAGGAGGGGGACGAGAAGGAGGAGAAGGAGGAGGAGAGTGAGGGAGGAGAGGGAGAAGGAGGAGGAGGAGGAGGAGGAGGAGGAGGAGGAGCAAACTCTCCACTATCACAGCAGTGTCAGCCGTTCGCTACTCGTCACCGCGGCGCCTTCTTCCAACAAGCTACCATCGCCTTGGATTGCACAGCCGATCCAGAAACAGGAGCGCGCGCGCGGCCACGACGGGGAGGCAATGACCGCTGGATGGGCGGGCGGCCCTGGGCAAGGCGGTGGAGCTGAAGGAGGAGGGGGCGGGGGCGAGGAAAAGGGTCGGAGAGCGAGGAGGAGAGAGGGAGAGAGGGAGGAGGGCAGGAGGGAAGGCCTGGAGAGGGATCGAGGAGGAGCTCATCGGCGTGTCAGGGCAGGAGGTCTATCAGCCTCCCCAGGGGTTGAGGAGGAGCACGGGGGGATGGTCCCCTCGCCTGCGCCCCGGGCGCCTGTTCCAGGCCTGGAGGTTCCAGGCGGCGTTCCAGTCGACTCCAGGCCCCGCCTGCGGCGCTGGGGGCTCCACGGGCTGGCCGTCCAGCAGTGCCTGCCGAGGCCTTTCGACCAGGAGCTCGACCACAATGCCGATTTGCCAAACAAGCAGCTGCTGTGCCGCCGAGTCTCAACAGCCCTTCAGGGCGCAGGTGGTCTAGAGAGCTCTCCCTTCCAACCCCCTTTCTTCCCCTTCGGGGAGGGGCTTTCTCCCCTCCCCCATGCCCCCTCCCCTGGACCTGGAAGGGGGGGGGCTTCCTGAGGTGTCGAGAAGGCTCCACGAGCGCCTCAGATAGCCCAAGATTGTCTCCAAGACGGCTCAAGATAGCCCAGGCTGGCTCAACATGGTTTCCAAGATGCTCCAAGAGGCCCCAAGAGCGTTCCAAGACGGGTCCAAGTTGCCACGGAGCCTTCCACGGAGGCCCCGCGAGGCCGAAATCCTTCAAACACCAAAGGAACATCAATGACTTTGGTCTCTCGCCTTTTTGCTTTCGATGGCCTTCCGAGGCCTCAAGATGGCTCCAAGAGAGCCCAAAAGGGCCCCAGGAGAGGCCCAAGAGAGCCCCCAAACGGCCCTAGGAGCGCCCCAGTGCGCTCCAAGAAGGGGGGAGTCTAATATTAAGGGCCCCCCTTCTTTGCTCGAGCTCTTGTAAGATGGCTCCAAGAGGGCTTCTGATGCCCCCAGGATAGCTCCAAGAGGTTCCCAGGATGCCCCCAAGAAGCTTATAAGCGGCCCCCGCGAGGCGTCCAAAAGGCTCCCAAGAGACCCCCAAGAGGCCCCCCAAAGGCCCCCAAAGGCTCCCCGAGGCAAGCAAGACGCTCTAAGAGGCCCTCGGGCCCGCCAAGATACCTCATCTCGCCTGGGCATCGTTCCTGGATGGGCTGGTGGGGTTACGTGAAGCGTCTAGCATGTGTGAAGCCTGCGCGCACTCATTCGTAGGTCGATTGAACATTCTACGTAAGCTTGACGGAGAACAACTAATTTTGGGCAAATCAATTTTGCAGTCGATCCCCTAGACAAGGAGGAGAAGGAGGAGGATGAGGAGGAGGAGGGAGAGAGGGAGGAGGAGGAGGAGGAGGAGAAGGAGGAGGAGGAGAAGGAGGAGGGAGGGAGGAGGGGAGGAGGAGGAGGGGGAGGAGGAGGAGAGGAGGAGGAGGAGGAGGAGGAGGAGGAGGAGGAGGAGGAGGAGGAGGACGAGGAGGGGGAGATGAGGAGGAGGAGGAGGAGGAGAGGAGGAGGAGGAAAATGAGGAGGAGGAACTCGAGCCTTGGCGGCAGCGTCGGGGGGCCGTCCCGGTCGGAGGCGGCGGCCGGCGGCCACTGGGCGCCGGAGCCTTCCGACAGCACAGGCGGGGCACCCGCGGCCGCCTCCTGTCGCGGAGGGAGGGGGGGCGGAGAGGGCTGCGCGGGGGGGGGGGCGGCGGAGAGGCGGCGGTCTTGAGGGCCTCTTTGGGCTGTTTTGGGGGCCCTCTTGGGCCGTCTTGGGGCATTTTTTGGGGGGGGCGTTCTGGGGCGATTCTGGAAGCTGCTTGGGCCGTCATGGATTTTTGAGAGTCGAGGAGAGGCCAGCGGCTGGGGGGCGGGAGAGGAAAAGGCAGGGAAAGGGAAGCGAGAGAGGAGGAGGAGGAGGAGGAGGAGGAGGAGGAGGAGGAGGAGGAGGAGGAGGAGGAGGAGGAGGAGGACCAGTGCAAACCCAGGAGCCATCAACGATGTTGGAATAAACCCTCCCTCCAAGCTCCCTCTTCACAGGCCCCTGCAACGGTCCATTTCCACAGAGGGAACCGCCTCGTTGGAAGACAACCGTTTGAAGACCCTGAAGCATGCCAAAACATTGTTATCGCGATTCCAACGCCACGGATCAATCTGATTGTTGCGTCTTGACGATCCGAACCGCGCCCGAACGTAATTCCTGGGGCTTCAACGCCGCGAATCAACGTTGTTGCCGCACCCTCATAATCCGGAGTCCTTCGAACACACAATTCCCGGTACCTTGAAAATTGCAATTTTGAGCTGTGAAAACAAATTCGAACAACTCTTGCGATCGTGGAAAACGAATGTGCGCGGCGTTATTGAAAACGGGTCTTCCTCAATCCGTGAATCTCGGGCAAAAAATTAAAAAGAATGTGCGCGGCGCTGGGCGAAAACCACATGTTTTAAACGGGTTTTACTCAATCCGTGAAGCTCTTGCAAATGTTTGAAACGAATGTGCGCGGCGCTAACGCCAGAGCCGCATGTTGAAAACGGGTCTTCCTCAATCAATGAAGCTCTTGCAATTTGTTGAAATAATGTGCGCGGCGCTAGCGCGGGAGCCACATTTTGAAAACGACCCGCCCTCCATCTGTGAAACTGTTGCTACTGTATAAGTTTCAGGGTCATATCTGATGAGAAAGTCTCAGGCGGCCCGCCCGGCCCGCCCTGAAAACTTGCCTTGGGGGTGCGACAGGGAGAAAATATTCATAAGGAAAAGGAATGGAGGAGGAGGAGGAAGAGGAGGAGGAGGGCAAGGAGAACAAGGTGAAGGAGGGGCGCCAGCCCGCATGAAAGTTGAGGTTTGGATCGTGTTGACGTATTTATCCAAACGGCGCGCTGGCTGCATGACCTCCTTTTTTGTGTGTTGTTATGTGGTGTTCTCTCTCTCTCTCTCTGTATAATTCCCCTCGCTGTCTCTTTCGTTTGTTTGGTCTCTCTTTCTCTATATCTATATATATATATGTATACATGTACAGGTTAGTTAGTCTCTCCTTATGCTGATATCTCGCTCTCTCTCTCTCTCTTTCTCTGTCTCTCTCTCTCTCTCTCCCTCTTCTACATACACGTACATGCAGACACACCTACATCGGTGAAAATGGGTGTATATTTATATATATATATATATAGGTGCACCGGGATATCGATTCATCTTTGGGTCACTCTATTCTCTATGTCATAGTGTGTGATAAATGTTAAAGCGTTGGTATATGTTCCTCTCTCTTCCCCATGCTCGGCTCACGATCTATAACAAGTGAATGTATCAACATATAACATACGACCGCATTCCATTATGTTACTGTAATATATACGCTCGTGTTGCGGGGCGCGCCCGATCCACAATGTCTCAATCTCCCTCAATTCCTCTCTCTCTCTCTCTCTTTCTCTCAAAATCTCTCCCTCTCTCCATCTGTAGATTGGTCTGTGTTATAATTCCTCTCTCCACTGGCACTGCTCCCTACTCGCGCTGCTCGCTGTAGTCTCTCGCCGTGTATAGATCGATGTATTCGGCGTATCGGTTCTCCCTCTCTACATGGATGCACACGCGCAGATATGTATGTCCATACATATGAACGGGCATGCTTACACAGATGTGCATATACACATATACACCTATACAAACCTGTGGCCCTGATGCCTAACCCAAACCTATGTCCAAATATATACATCGATATATATATATATATATATATATATATATATATATTGTATGATCTCTCTCTGTCTCTCCCTCTCTCTTTTACTTGATTTGTTCCCCATCCCTCCCTTGGTTGGGTTCTGCTTTTGAATAGAGCAGTGGGGTCTCCACCTCCTCCTCCTCGCCCCCCTCCCCGCTGTCCTCTCTGTTCTCTCCTCTCGCATCCCTCCTGGGGGCCGCGAAGTGTGAAATTGTCGTCACTCTCGAGGGCTGCTGGGGGAGCCCGCACAGTGGGGCCACACGCAGACCTAAACAGGACCTCGCCATCCCTGGGGAGCTGCGACGTGTGAAACTGCCGCCGCTTTCGAGGGCTGCTGGGGCGGGACCTCGCGGCGCCCCCCCCAAGACGCAAGGCCGCGGGTCGGAACAAACGGCGCGGCCACACATGCTGTCGGACTTCGTCCCCATTCTTTCCGTGACGAGTTCGATCGTCCCGATCTCCTCCCCCCAGTCCACCCCATTCTTCGTCCCCATTCTCGGTCTTCCCCCTCCATTCGCGGCCTTCCCCCCCCCATTCCCCCCCATTCCCCTCCAGTCTTCGATGCTGTCGGTCTTCGTCCCCACTCTTCGTCCCGATCTCCCCTCCCCCCCCCCCATCCCCCCCCCAGCGGTCGTCCTTGGTCGGCAGCCCCCTGACCACGGCCTGGCGGAAGACCTCGAAGCGGTCCTTGCGCGCGCGCCCGCGGGCCCGCGGCTCGGGTGCTGCTGGACGTGCCCCTGGCGCAGCCCAGACGTGCCACGTCCGGAGAAAAAGCACAGTCGGACCTTTGGCAGAAGAGCATCCTTCGAGGACACGAGACCCTCCGCCAGCCAAAAGACACAGGCCATCCAAGGGCACCCTCCCCAGGATGCACGAGGAGGCCCAACAGACACGAAGAACATTTAGGGCACCCTCTCCGAAGCGATCTGGATCTCATACTTCGGTCCGGCTGCAAAGACGCAGGCTCCTCTCAGCACTCGACCTTTGGATCCCAGGGCGCCTGTTTAGGGCCCCCATCAGGGCACAAAAGGGGCACCTTTCCTCACCCCCCTTGCTTTCGCCCCCCCCCCCCCCCAGTGCTCGACGCCCGAGCCCCCGAATAGACGTCGACTCTGGGTCGAATCCACGTCCAAACCGCGTCGGATACATCCCGAGATGCAACCTCACAAAACAATGGCAACAGCACAGAGCATCACGACCAGAGCCCCGCACCCCGTCTTGCTGCGTCACTGTTCAAGCGGGATCGACCTGCGAGAGCCCAGAGCCCCACACCCCGTCTCGCTGCGTCGCTTGTCGAGCGGGATCGATCTGTCAGGGTCCCAGGGCCCAGCGCAACTGCCAGCTGTGAACCAACTACAACGCCAGGGTCTCTGGGCAAGACAATAGCGCCACCCACAGGACAGACAGGGGCCCCCAACAATGCAACGCAAAGGAGGGAGGAGGAGGAGGAGGAGGAGGTCGAGGACGACCCGCTTCGGAACGCATGGCTCGCCGACCCCGACGCCTGGCTCCCTGACGCCTGGCCAAGAATTTCCGGGACCTTCTGAAGCGAAGCACACGACGTTCGGAAGAAGGAGGTAAAACCATAAAGTGGGAAGGCGTTGGAAGCAGATTGGGCTTCCGCCCGCCCCTTGAAGACGAAGGCAAAAGGAAAACCACTCGATACCTCGTAGTAGGAAGGCGCCTGAAGCAGATTGAAGTCTGGGAATCCCCAGAAACCGACTTCTGAAGCAAAGTGCGGATCGGGCCAACGTGCCCAGGAGAGCCCAACATCGAATCGATAAACCGGATCGGCGATCGACATGCGTCGGATCGGTGGAAATCGGCAGCCGAGTCGGACTTAATGTTTTACACATTTTACACACACTTTTAATTGTCATTGCCATTTGGGATTGTTAGTGTCCATTGTCATGGCATCCACAACACTGAAAGCGGTCACCCCAGCGAGAGGGCCCCATCTTGCGCATTGTAGGGCAAACTGCACCGTAGGAGCTCGACCACAAGAAACCTTCCACAAGAAACTCGACCCTGAGACCCCAGGACGTCCATTGACTTCCGGTGTGGGAAAGTCACGCTTTCAATCGCAAAACCATCGAAACCCAAGAAACCTTGGGCACTCTGGAGGCAAGCAGGGCGTTTCTTGGTGAGGGTTTCCATTGTATGGACGGTGAGCGGCGTCGTGACCAGACGCATCGACGACTCGCGGTCATCCACGCTCTGCGTAGATCTCCTTGCACCGCGGAGCGCGGAGGACATCACGGTAATCAGAGCATCAGCTTCGAGAACAACCCCTGGAATATGACGATGGGTTCACGCCGTCCACCAGCTTGGAAAAAAGCAGAACTTCATACAGACACTACTTGAGAGCTCGTGTCCGAGGCAGACTGCCAGGGATAGTCGCAGCGCGCATGAGAAACGGGCTCCAAGTTCCCAATGTTAGGAACATCGTCGTCCTTCATGTGGCCTGTTGCACTTTGGACTGCGATCCACTCAACATTCGCCTTTCGAGAGAGGACTTCGGTGTACTGGAAATTGCCAAGAGGAAGCTTCGTACACCCCCATTTGACTGCGAGCGTGTTGGAATGGTCGGTGAAATCTGGACCGAAATGCACAACCGGATCATACCAACCCCAAGCGCGAAGATCCGTGCCGTGCGGGACCGCAGAGGACGGCCACTCCCAGTAGTCTCCCGGCTCGCTGAGATTCGCCGCGACGCCGAACAGATCAACGGTTCTCCACGACAGCTCTGCTTTGTTGTATGACAGCCAGGTGGCCTCCAAGTGCTGCGCATTCCCATGCACACCCACTGAGTAGTTGTACCGAGTGCATGCGAATGCTGTGGCATTCTGAAACCGGTCTGCAACTGCAACCACGTACCATGTGCCTTCCATGTTCTGCGGCCACGTACGTACAAATGCAGGGTCAGCCAACGTCCAATCTGCCAATTCTGGCAAGCTCGGATACGGCAGCGGACAGGTGTCGTTCTTTGAAGCAGGTGTCTGAGCGAAACACCTTGCAAGGAGGAAACACAGAGCCAGCATGCAACTGACCATCGTGACCTGCGCCGAAAAGCAACTGCCAACCCCAACTGCACATACGCAGCCAGGTACGCGGATTTAGCCTCGAACCAAAACGGATACGAAATAAGGAGGAGCAGGAGCGGGACGAGGAGGAGGCAGGAGCGGTGGAGGAAGTTGTTCGTAACGTGGGCTTGGACGCTCGACTCCATCAGGGGCCACTTCGTCATCCTGGGATGTTTCTTGCTGGCCTCTCCTTCTGGGCCTCCAGACGCCCAAAAACATGGTAGACAAGGTCAACAAGCAGCCGCCTGACGAAGCAAGCCCGTGGATGCGAAGGTTAAAGGAGGGGACCGAGAAGGGGGAAGGAGAGGGGGACGGGGACGCCCCCCCCATCAGCGAACCCCCGATGTCGCCCTGGCACCTGCTCACCGCGGAACCTGGCCTCTCCTCCCCCCGCGCGCATCCCTCCCGAATCCCTGCTCCTCCCTTCCTCCAGCCCTCCCTCCTCCCTACTCGACTCCTTCTTCCCTTCCTCCCTTCATCCCCCTCCTCCTCGTT
Source organism: Prorocentrum cordatum (assembly GCA_963575745.1). Classification (NCBI taxonomy): domain Eukaryota; class Dinophyceae; order Prorocentrales; family Prorocentraceae; genus Prorocentrum; species Prorocentrum cordatum. Next base: position 116,050 of record CAUYUJ010018616.1, read on the forward strand.
ATCCTCCTGCTCCTGCTCCATATCCTCCTCCTCCTCCTCCTTGTCCTGCCCCGCCTCCTGCCCCTGTTCATGCTCGTCTTCCTCCTCCTCCAGCTGCCCCTGCTCTCCCTCCTCCTCCTCCTCCTTCTCCGAGTCTCCTCCTCTCCCTCCTGTTGAGTACAGTCTTCCGCATCATAGAGGCACATGGCCGAGCACAAAAGAGAGAGGGAGAGGCTCGAACCTTCACAAGACGCTGCAAGCGCCACATAAGTTGCTCGCGTAACCCCCCCGTTGGCGCCCACTCCAATGCACGGGCCCAGTGGGGGAGGGGCAGATGGGTGCGCAAAGAAACCCCGAGGACAGCACCAAGTCCTGATTCGCACTCGAGTGCGACGCCCGAGAACGACTCTCGATCTGGGACCTCTGCCCGCGAGGCGCGACTTGTCGGCCGTATCGTTGCGAGGGCGGCCAGGGCACGGCTCCCTCAAGAGACGAGTTCACCGCCAACGCCCGACACCCCCGCCCGAGCAACGCCCCTGGCCGATGGAGAGTCAAAAGGAGCCATTTCCCTGGGCGGTGCTCTCTCCATATTTTTTTTCCCCCGAACGCCCCTGGCGCGTGCCGGAAGCACCACGGCCCCGACCCAGACCGAGGTCTCTGCTATTTTTTTGTTGCTTGGCTCCCAAGGCCAGGAAGTACCCCTGACCCGAGGCCCCCCCCCCCCGGGTTCTCGGGGTGGCCCAGACGGCCCCCCCGGGGCACCCCTCGCGAGGCCCCAGAGAGCCCCCAGGGGGCTCCCGAAAATGGAGAGCGAGAAGCTGGGGGGGCCCCTTCGGGCAGCACCCGGCCAGAGGCCCCAGAGCCCAGCCGGAGCACGCGGGAGGGGTGCGCCGTGGCTGCGACCCTGGGAACTCCTGGTTCGCCTCGCTGGACTTCGCTCGCCCCCGCACACACTTCACAGCAAAACGCCTCACCTTCCCGACAGATCATACGACCTAGGGTTCGCAACTAATTCGAGCGGAGCGGGGGGGGGGTCCTGACTGGCTGGGTTAGGCTTGGCCTTGGCCTTGCAACGCTCGACGTCCTTCAACCCGCCCCGCCACACCAACCCAAACATTAGGAAGACACTACCCCACCCGGGCAATACCCCTACTCGCAACATCGTACCAGCTCCGCAGTGCCTTGGGTTGCTCCTGAAGCTGGGTCCCGTCTCGCGCAAAGTGATCGGTAGTCCTGAGTGGGGGGGAGGAGGGAGGATGGAGCGAGGGAACAGGAGCAGGAGGAGGAAGGGGCGTAGAAGGAAGGGAAGGAGGGGGAGGGAGGGAGGGAGGGCAGCGTCATGAAGCCACAGTCTCGCTGCGCACCATGGACGGCCCTTCATGCAGTGCTCCCTGGAGGGGGCGATCATGCGAGGGGGTGACCCGCCCGGCGCCGCGGTCAGGCACGTCTGTGTCTCTGGTTGAGGTGCATGTAGCCCTCCCCGATGGTCTGATATTCTTGCTCATCGATCCCTTGATCGCAGCCCCGTCATGCTGCACGGGAGTGAGTGCAGCGGAGCGCCCACGATGCTTGGCTCGCGGTGCCAACGGTAGCGGACAACTGTCGCAAAGCGCATGCACGTCTGGGCGCGGTTCTCTTTGATAGGCTCGGTGTTACATACGTTGTCGCTGTCCCTGTCAAGTGGCACGGCGTGCACGCTTGCGTTGTCGTATCTGCATATGTTTGGGTTGCTGCTCTAAGATCCGCTGCAGCTCCAGGCAACTCATGGTCGCGATAGTCGCGGGCGTCTTGCCCCTCGCCCCAGCAATCATTGGTCGGACTAATTGCCTGCGCGGTTGGGCCTCACCTTAAGTGCACGTGTCCCTGGTTCTCTCCACGGTGACGCGGCCGTCGGTGTCCGCCACGTCGCTGCCAGGTGCTCGATGATTGCTGGTGCTCGCGTGCACTGGGCCGTGCAGCCGAACATGAGGGCCGCTCGATACAGTGCGTGCTCTATGTCCACCTGCTCCTGCTGCTTGGGCCCCAGATGGAGGCCTCACCGTGAGATACGGCCTGCTCCTCGAGACCATTTGTGGATCACACCGCCTCCTTCAGCTGGCTGCGTCGTACCACCGTCCCGTGTCTCCCTTGGCGGGCCTGCCGGCATCCCGATCACCGCTCCGTCCCTCGTGGCCTCCGACCGCAAGCTGGTGCTCTTCGCGCTGGCGTGGTTGGCGGGGCCGCCCCTCCCCGCGTGGAATTTCGTCGAGGCTGGGGTGCACCTCGTCCTTCCCGCTGTGCTGTCTCAGGGTTGTGCCGTGTCCGTACAGTCTTGCCTTCTCCAGTTGCTTGTTTTCCTACACCTCCCCCAGCTTCCCTCCCTCTCCTCCTCCTCCTTCTCCTCCTCCTTCCCCTACTCCACCTCCTCCTCCTCCTCCTCCTCCTCCTCCTCCTCCTCCTCCATCTCCTCCTCCTCCTCCTCTTCCTCCTCCCACGGCTTGTTTTATTCCTCCTCCTCCTCCTCCTCCTCCTCCTCCTCCTCCTCCCCTTCCTCTGCGCGGCACCATGCAATGCTAGCCCTTCCCCTTCCCGTGCCGCTCCCCGATTCCCCACCCCACCCCCCGAACAAAAAGAAGATGAACCTGGCGCGACACCAATCAGGAAGAAGCTTCCTAAGTGGCACTGCTTGGCATTGCGGTTGCATTGCTTGGCATGGCGCTGCGTTGGTTGGCGTTGCTTCGCGTTGTCTGGCATTGTCCGGGCATTGCTCAAGGTTTCTTTGCTTTGCTTGGCGTCGCTGGGACTTGCCGTGCAGACTTAACTATTATTAAGCGTGTTTTTCTTACTGGGGGGATGCTCCGTGAAGGGTGGAGCCACTTCGCGGGCAGGGTGGAGGGGCGGGCGACGCGACTGGTCCTCCAGCCACGGCGAGAACTTGTCGAGGATCGCCTTCACCACCTGGCGGCGGGGGCGCCCGCGCGCGCAATCGCAAATACGCAAGCGTTAGCTGCATTTTGAAACGGCGGTGTTTTCCTACCTCCTCTCTTGCGCCTCCACCTCCCCGCCGCAGCCGCCGCACCCGACGCCGCAGTCGTCGTCGTCGTCCTCCTCCTCCTCATCCTCCTCCTCATCATCATCATCAGCATCAGCATCAGCATCAGCATCAGCATCATCATCATCATCATCATCATCAGCATCATCATCATCAGGATCATCATCATCATCATCATCATCATCAGCATCATCAGCATCATCATCAGCATTATCAGCATCATCATCATCATCAACATCACCATCATCAGCATCATCATCATCAGCATCATCATCAACAAACATTTCCCTCCCAATTCTTGAACACCTACTCCTCCTCCTTTCCTCCCGCGCCCCCGTCCGCCTCCCGCCGCGAGAGCATGAGCAGCACGACCCCCGCAGTTCTAAAGAGGGTGCGGGGTGCGTGCGCGCAATTCCTGGCAAATCCCCTTGCTCCCCCTGCTCCCCCTCCTCCTCCTCCCCTCCTCCTCCTTCTCCTCCTCGTCCTCCTCCTCCTCCTCCTCCTCCTCCTCCTCCTCCTCCTCTTCCTCCTCCTCCTCCTTTCCCTCCTCCTCCTCCTCCAAATCCTCCCACTCCTGATCAGCGGCAACCATGGTTGGCGCAAACACCTGGCGGTTGGCGGTGGCGAGCCCGCGGACGGCCCTGGAAGTAAAGCGCCAGGGGCGTCCTTTGGCTTGTTTTGTGTCCCCCCCCTATCCCCACCATCTATCCCACAACATGGGATAAGGCTCTCGCGGAGTATGTTCAGTCTCGGAGTCGAAACTGTGCATGCTGATTTGGGCCCCCCATTTGCAGGGATCCCGCCTCAGGAGCGGGAGCCATCGCGGACGGCATCGTCACTCGGGATGGCCCCCTCCCTCTCGCCCACCCCCCCTCGGCGAGGACCGTCAATAGGCCTCCTCGGTGAGGGCCGTCATTCGGCCTCACACCCCTCGCAGCTTCGATCATTGGGGCTGCGGGGCTCCCGCTCCCACCAGTCAACCTTCCATTTTGCCGTCGATAAGCACTGGAGGGGGCCGAGGACCCCCCTACGGTCCCTCGGCCAATGAAGACGGCCGCAGCGGGGGGTGACCCGCACCTCCACCTCAAGGCACACATGTGCCACCACCTTCAATCAGAGGCGTCAACTGCCACCCACCACTCCTATCTTCCTCCTCCTCCTCCTCTTCCTCCTCCTCCTCCACCCTTTCCTCCTCCTCCTCCTCTTCCTAATCCTCCTCATCCTCCTTCCCCTCCTCCTCCTCCTCATCATCCTCCTCCTCCTCCTCTCCTCTTCCTCCTCTCCTCCTCCTCCTCCTCCTCCCTCCTCCTCTCCTCCTCCTCCCCCTCCTCCCCTCCCCTCCTCCTCCTCCCCTCCTCCATCCTCCTCTTCCCTTCCCCACCCCGTGCGCGGGGTGCTGATGCTCGTCCTCCCCTACTCCATCCCGAGGCGGCCACAGAGACTGCCCCAGCGACCCCCAAGACCGCCCGCAGGAGGCCTCCGACGACCAAGCAGTCACTTCATAGGCCCCGCACTTGTCCCCGAGAGGCCCTTCGAGGCCCCCTTCGAGGCCACTAGGAAATTTTGAGGTGGCGCCAAGAGGCCTCCTGCTCCGCCTCCTCCTCCCCCCTCCCCCCCGCTGCTGCTCTTCCTCCCCCTTTCCTTTCACGCCCATGCTCCCCATTCAAGGCCTCGGAATTGAGCGCACTTTGTCCCGCAGGTGCGGCGCCATCCTGCTCCTCCTCCGTCTCATCCACCTCCGCCTCATGACCCTCCTCCTCCTCCTCCACCTCCTCCTCCCGCCTCCTTCCTCTTCCCCGGCCTTCTCGCCCCCCCACCCACCTCAACCTCCACCTCCCTCGCTCCTCCATGGCTGCCACCGTGCCTTGAGGCACGAGTTAGAGCATCCTCAAGTCACTTGCGCCCTCCGCTCTCAGTCCTGAATATTCACGATTCAGGGGCCCGATACCACGCTCACTGATTCTCTTGGGTGTACCGCGTGTTGTCGCGACACCAGGCAAACGGGCCCGACGGCGCTGCCCAGAAGGTTAAATAGGGTCCTCCTCGTCATCTTCCGCCTCCGCGTCCCCTCCCTAGCATGCCTATCAGACCACCTCTTGGGTTAATATTATGCTTGAGAGGAAGATGGATACAATTTTCGGTTTGCCATTGGCGTCGGACCAGCTTCGCACTCACTGTTAATCCATCGCCACCAGTATCAACATCCCAATATGACCCACATGCGTATATAACAGCAAATCTATATCTATATGTAGATATGTGTGCATCGTTGCATAGTCCGTGTGTATCTATATATATATATATATGCAAGTATGTGTGCATGTCAAGTTCTGTCTGTCGGTCCCTCAGTACAGTGCGTATAGGCGAGACAACCACGGTAAAACAGCAAAGCAACCACGGACAACCACGGAACAACTACAACCACCCATGGGACCACCACAACCAATCACAAACAACACAAACAAGCCAGGGGCACACGGGACAACCACGGAACAAACACGGGACAACCACAAGATGACCACGATTCATCAACGGGACAACTACGGGGCAGCCACGGGACAACCAAGGGAAAACCACGGGACAACCACGGGCTAACCTCGGGGCAATCGCGAGCCAACTGCGGCACAAACGATCAACCCGTCTCACGCACTATCGGTCGATATCACTCGCGGTCAATATCTAGCTAGTGGTCTCACTATCGGCCTGAGCATACCTCTGCCGATCTCACTCACTGTCCACCAGTCGATCTCAAAATTCTCACCGCTGGCGGGACAACCACGGGACACTCGCGGAAAAAAAACATCGGGACAAGCACGGGACAACCACAAGACAACCACGGAGCAAGCGCGGAACATCCGCGGGATAACCACACGATAACCCCAGATGAACCATGGGAAACCCGCGGGACAATCACGGGATCATCGGGACGACCACGGCAAAGACAAAGCTACCGATCGATGTCACTAACAACGTTCTGGCTGTACTATCAATATATCGGTCGATCTCACGATCTACCCATCACAGACATTATATAGCGATCTATCCCTACATTTACATATGCAAGTTCCTCTTCTTGTATGTTTATAAGCCCGGGGGGGTAAAACCCCTTCCCTGCCCCCGCCAAACAAGACCCCCAGGATGTTTCTGGCCCCCCGTACATCCTTGCCAAAAGTTCCCCAGCTCGCCCCGAACCTCCCAGGGCGCTTCGCCGGGTCCTGCCAGCAGGCTCCGAAGCGATAAGAGCGGTAATCTGAGAGGCCGAAGAAAGACCCAAGACAGCACAAGAGCGCTCCAAGAAGGACCCAGATGGCCTCCAGAGGCCCCCAGGACGGCCCAGGAGGCCCTCAACAGGACGCCCAGAATGCAAGCAAATCCATGTTTTTCCTTAGGACATCCTGCATGTTCAGCACATTCGCTGTTGGGGTCTTAGCAGCGTCCAAAACTGCCAAGAAGGCCTCCTGTTTCGCCCAAAGACGGCCCAAGAGCCCCCCAAGAGAGCAAGAAGACGGCCTGGATGGCCCAAAGACTGCCCTAAGAAATCCCAACTGAGCCCCAAGGAGGCCCAACAGGCCCTTACAAGGCCCCGAAGCGATCAAAGCGGTGATCAGAGAGGCCGAAGAAAGACCCAAGACAGCACGAGAGCGCTCCAAGAAGGACCCAGAGAGCCTTCACAGGCCTCCAAGACTGCCCAGGAGGCCCTCAACAGGACTCCCAGAACGCAAACATCGCTTCACTCCCTTCGGGAAGCGAGCATTTTCAGCACATTCGTTGTTCGGGTCTCAGCAGCGTCCAAAACAGCTACGGAGGCCTCCAGTATCGCCCCAAGACGGCCCAAGAGACCCCCAAGAAAGCAAGAAGACGGCCTGGATGGCCCCAAGACTGCCCAAGGAAACCCCAGTTGAGCCAAAAAGAAGCCCAACAGGCCTTCACAAGGCCTCCAAAAGAAGCCCGAAAAGACTTGGGAGGCCCCCCGAAAGGCCATGGGAAGCCAACAAGTTCCTAGAGGGCCCAAGCTCTTCAACACGGCCCAAGATGGCCCCAAGACGGCTCGAGACGGCCCCAAGCTGGCCGGCACACCAGGGCTCCAACAAGCACCACAAGGCGTCCACCAAACTGACCCGAATCCCGGGCTCGCAACCACAAATCCCGCAAATCTGTTGCGAACCCAGGATTGGGTGCATTCCCTAAGAATTACTTGCGTTCGCGTGTTGCGACCCGCTGCAAACCGCTGCAACATTCTTCGCCGTCCCCCGACGGCGCCCTCCTCCTCCTCCTCTTTCTGCCGCTTCACCACTTGTCCTCCCCCACATCCGCTTCCCTCGCTCTCCAAGATTCCCTCCCTCCTATCATTCGGCCTCCACCTGGCGCCTTTCGGGAGCCCCCAGAGGCCCGGGAAGGGCCAGGGACCGCCCGAACTTTCGAAGACTTTTTAAAACCACCGCAGGAAAGGGGCCAACTGTCCAAGGCCACTAGGGATGGCGCGAACCACCAACATATGCAAAGCCTTAAGACCAAGGTGCATGGCGCGAAGCGCCACATGCAATCTTGTATGTATGTATTTTTATGTATACATATATATGTATGTATATATAATGTGTTTCCCCCTTGTGATCATACAGTTTGCCTTGTCATCGATGTGTTCTCTCGTGCTGGGACTCAGTCCTTCTCTAGCCTGAGGAGGGGGATGGCGAGGAGGAGGAGGGGGAGGAGGAGAAGGAATAACTATACAATATGAGTAAGAAGAGAGAGGAGCTACATAAGACGAGTGCGATCCAGACGAAGATGACGATGATGATGACGGCGATGACGATGACGATAATGATGATGCGGAGGGCGGATCCTTAAAACGGAAACCTTAATATGGAATCCTGAATAGGGGATCTTGAACAAGGGACCCTTAAGAAGGAATGCGTACGCAAGGAATCCTTCATGAGGAATCTGACCTTAAGACCCCTTAGCAAGGAAGAGTTGCCAAATAACCCATACTAAAGAATATGTACGAAGGAGCCCTTAGCAAGGAATATTTGCAGAGGAATCCTTACTAAAGACCCTTTACTGAGAAGCCCGTAATCCATAATACTATAAGGATGCCTTATTAAGTAATCCTGAACTAAGGAACGCTTTGTTTGTATGGGAAAAATGAATCTCGAATAGAGACTCCTTCATGAGAGTCCGATGCAAGGAATCTGTCATAACGGAATCGCCGAAGTATCCTTCATAGGGAATCCGGATTACGGAATTACTACCCAGGAGTATTTACCAAGGGATCCTTACTAAGAGATACTTACCACGGTGATATTACTACGGTGCCTTAATAAGCAACCCTGCAAACATATCCCTTACTAAGGAACCCCGAAAAAAGAAATCTGAACTGAGGAATCCTTGATAGGGAGTCTTTACCAGAGAATCCGTCATAAGGAATGCTGAATAAGGACCCTTGATACATGACCCCTTTTAATAGTGAATCTGTACTGAGGAATCGAAACGAAAAGATGCTTAGCAAGGCGCCCTTAAGAAAGAATCTGAAACGCGAACACATTCTGAACAAGGAATATGTCATACGGACTCCTTCATAGCATGTTTATTATATATAGACAAAGAATATACGAAAAAAAACTGAATGCGCAATCCTTAATCAAAAACCCTTTTATACGGAATACTCGATCAGGGATTCTTCATAAGGAAACTTGATCAAAGAATCCTTAACCCAACCCTCTTTAATAAAGGAACATGTTCGGAACCCTTCATGCGGATCCCTGGCAACAAAAAGGCATCTGAATGAAGGAGCCCAAGCAAATATTCCCCCACAGCGACTAACTATTAAGGAATAGTGACTAAGGAATCCTTAACAAAGGCTGTCTATTTAAAAAACCTGAGTATGGAGTTCGCTGTAAGATATCTGTAATAGGGGCTCGCTAAGGAATCCTTCAAGAGGAATCTCGACTAAGAAGCCCCTACTTCAGGAATATGTTTTAAGGAATCCTTACTAGAGAATATGCATCAAAGAAATCCTTACTAAGGAGTCTTAACTAAAGAACCCTTCATGCGGAATCTGAACGCAGGACTCCTTAAAGACCAGGCGTCCTCACCATCGGTTCAAGAAAGCGCTGTGCATGTTGGGTTTGTTTGGTTGTTTTGGTCTGGGATGCAAGGATACACTGTGTATGATTTGTTTGTTGGCTCTGCACGCTCAGAAAGAAGTGCTGCGAGAAAGGCTGCGGCGAGCACCAGGGCCTGCTAAACCAAAAACAAGGAAGCAAACAACAACATAGTGTTTCGTTGTATCGCAGACCAAAAGAAACAACATGCTTCCCTGCACCGAGGGCGCCATATGCTGACTATATTTGCTTCTTTGGTTGTTTGGGTCTGGAGTGCAAGAGCAGAGAAGTGCTGCGAGAGAGACAGCGACAAGCACCGGGGCTTGCAAAAACAGGAGACGAACAGACAAAAGTACGCAGCGCTTCGTGGTTATACAAACCCAACACAAACAAAATAACCAAACATACGCAGCGCTTCCTTGCGCCAAGGGCGCCAACGATTTCCTCCTTTTTCCCTACCTAGGCTCTGCCTAGAAGGGTTCTTACTTTCTTAGCTTAAAGGGGCCGGGTAGTGTAAACCGCCCTGGGCGGTTCCCCCCGCATCCGCCCCGCGGTTCCCCCAGTGACGTTCCCTTAGCTTAGCGTTGCTTACCTCATCTTAGCTTATATCATTTCATCTTAGCTTAGCTTAGCTTCATCTTAGCTCAGGGTAATTCCCTACCTAGGCTCTGCCTAGAGGGCTATCTTATCTTAGCTTATCTTAGCTTAGCGCAGCGCTGCGTTAGCATAGCATAGCATAACATAGCCAATCATAGCATTGCGCAGCGCAGCAAAGCATAGCATAGCATAGCATAGCGCAGCTTAGCATAGCATAGCATGGCATAGCATAGCTTAACATAGCACAGCGCATCATGACATAACATAGCATAGCATAGCATAGCATAGCGCAGCATAGCATAGCATAGCATAGCGCAGCATAGCATGGCATAACATGGCATAGCATAGCAACTAATGCTGCTTTCCTAGGGGCTCCAACCTCTAGGTAGGGTCGCATTGGGGTATTTTTTTGGGGGGGGCAGGTTCAGAGAGAAGTGCTGCAGAGGAGGCCGCGGCGAGCATTGGGACTTGCAAACCAAAACGACAACAAACATACACAGTGTTTCGTGACTCCACAAACCAAAATAACCAAACAAACCAAACAATCCATAATGTTTCTTGACGTCGCCAAGCGCTGTCTGATCGGTTCTGTATTGCTACAGAGAGGAAGAAGGGGAGGAGTAGGAGGAGGCGGAGGAGGAGGAGCAAGAGCAGGAGGAGGATAGTGAGGAGGAGGAAGAGGAGAGAGGCAGGGCACAGTAGAGAGGAACACGAAGAAGGAGCAGAGAAGCGGAGAGAGATATGATTACAAAGGGGGGGCGACCATATATGTATGTGAATGTATGCCAGTCTCATGAACTATGGGTCCCAGTGTAAGCCTCCCAACATTACTAACGATATGCCCATCGGTCTCACTGTTTTCCCTATGCACTTATCTATCAATCTACAGGCGAAACAACCGCAAGACAACCGCGGGACAACCACGGACCAACCACTGTACAACTACGGGACAACCAAAAACACCCACAGGACAGCCACGGAGCATCCACAGGACAACCACAGGAAAATCACACCCACGGGACAAAGGCCACGAAATACCCACGGGGCAACCAAATAACAACCACGGGACAATACAATCACGGGACAAGCACAAGACAACACCGGGACAACCGCGGGACGATCATACGACAAGCACAAAACCGAGGCGGAGCAACCCGCATGCACGCCCCAGCCGCCGGGGGTTGAAAACAAACTCTTCCCACCTGGGTCTTCCTACGGCAAGGACTCGCGCACCTATACCTCGCCTCGCCCACGCCCGCGTCACGCACGACACGAAAAACCCAAACCCATGTCCAAATTGGAGGACCTCGTTTCAATGCGGTCTCAATCAACCCCCGACGCCCGATCCTCGTTCTCCTCCTCCTCCTCCTCCACCTCCTCCTCCTCCTACTCACCCTTGTCCCTCCTCTGGCTACTTCCACGAGGACGAAGACAATGACGACGCTGACACCGACTATACTTCGCCTACGACAACTACTACAACTACAACTACAACAACAACTACTACTACTACTGATACTACTACCACTAATTCCACTACTACTACTGCTACTGCTACTGCTACTGCTACTACCACTACTACTACTACTACTACTACGCCTACTACTACTACTACTACTACTACTACTACTAATACTACCCCTACCACTACCACCACTACTACTACTACTACTACTACTACTACTACTACTGCTACTAAGACAACTACGACTACTAGAAATTACAAGTACCTTGATCACTACTACTACTCCTACTTCCACTACTACTACTACTACTACTACTACTTCGACGACGACGACTACTACTACTACTACTACTACTACTACTACTCCTACTACTCCTCCTACTACTACTACTACTACTACTGCTACGAGCAACACTGCGACGACCACGACTACTATTACTACTACTACTACTACTACTACTACTACTACTACTACTACTACTACTACTACTACTCTGCCTACTACTACTACTACTACTACTACTACTACTACGACTACTACGACTACTACTACTACTACTACTACTGCTGCTGCTACTACTACTACTACTACTACGACTACTGCTACAACTACAACTAGTGTTACTACTACTGATACGCCTACAATCGGCACAACAACAACTACAACTAGTAATACTACTACCACACCATCTACTACTACTACTACGACGACTACTACCACTACTACTACTACTACTACTACTACTACTACTACTACTACTACTACTACTATAGGTACTGCTACTGCTACCGCTACTACAACTACAACTCCAACCACTACTACTACTACTACTACTACTACTACTACTACCAGTACTACTACTATCACCAGTACTACTACCACTACTACTACTACTACTACTAAAAATACAACTACGACTACTACTACTACTACTACTACTACTACTACTACTACTACTACTACTACTACTACCAGTCCTACTACTATTTCAGCTACCACTTCTACTACTACTACTACTGCTACTACTACTACTGCTACTACTACTACTACTACTACTACTACTACTACTACGACCAATACTACTACTACTACTACTACTACTACTACTACTACTACTACTACTACTACTACTACTACCACTACTACTACTACTACTACTACTACTACTCCTACTACTAGTACTAGTACTACTACTACCACTACTACTACTATTATTACTACTACTACTACTACTGCTTCTACTGCTACTACTACAATTACAACCACATCTACGAATAGTACTACTCCTGCTACTACTGTTGATCACAACTACGACCACCACGACTACTACTACTACGACTACTACTGCTACTACTACTACTGCTACTACGACGACGACAGCTACTACTACCACTACTTCTCTGAGTTCCACCACTTCTACTACGACTACGACTACATGCGACACCACAACTACTACTCT
>CAUYUJ010018616.1:133679-138679 GCA_963575745.1 Prorocentrum cordatum
ATATATATATATATATAATATATATATATATATAAACTAACTAACTAAGGGGCACCGGGAACCGAAACAGAGCTGAACACAACAGATGCGCCAAAACCATAGGGGCACCGAAACCCGCAGGAGCGCCGGAAGCGAAAAGGACACCGGAAACCGAAAGCGCGCCGACTGCCCAGAGCGGTGTGCGTGCCTGCGCGCGAGCTTTCGCAAATGCGCGGGTCCGTTCGGCGATGCGTCTGCGTCTGCGTCTACGCGGGGCGCGCGTGCGCGCGTGCGCGCGCGCTGCAGATTTCTTCAGGGCTAGGCATGAGACGGCGGGGGTCACTTGGTTGCTCGAACTGCTTTCCAGTCCTCTCTCGCGTAGTCGCCGACGCGGCGGCGGCGGGCCACCTCGACGCGCGCGCGAGCGCCATGCTAACGGAACCCCTTCCCTCAGCCCTTACGCGGGCCAAGGTGCAATTCAGTTCTCGCCCTGCCACTGACGGCTCGTAACACGAAGCCGACGCCGGCGAGGGCAGTCGCCTGCGTCTGCCCCCCGGGTCGAGATAGACCACGTCTTGCAACTCGACCGTCGCGACATGAAAAGCGTCGCCATCGGGCGCGCGAGCGACGGGGGGGCTGAAGGCCTCCTTGAAGACAGCCGTGGCCGCTCTGATGAGGCGGGTCTCGTAGTTGTTGATTCCGGCTGCCGCGGCTCCAACGAGGGCCGGGCGGGCGTCTGCGAGGCGCGCGCTAGCGGTCGCCTTCCTTGGCCCCAGTTCCGCGCCCGTCACTGCGCCCCACGCCCCCGCTGGAATCTCCTCAGGCGCAGCGACGGGCGACGGCGGCGCCAGAGCGCGGGCGCGGCGCGGCGACGCGGACAAGCGGGCCGCCGCGATGATAGGGCCGCCGAAGCTGAAGTCGCAGACGCGCCCCACCTACTCCCACAGCGCGCCTGAGCCACATGAGCAGCGGAGCACAGACATCATAGATGGCTCACATGAGCGCGAGATGAATGAACGCGAGATGAGCGCGATATGACTGCGATATGAAACACGAGCGCCAGATGAATGCGAGGTGCGGGAGGCTGCGAGCTGGGCATCGGCTTCAGGGAAGCGGAAGGGTGGTGCGCACTATGGCAGGCTGTTGACATGAGGGCGCGACTTGACATGAAGACGCGGGCGGCCATTCTCATGCGGATCAGCAACGAGATCGGTTCTGCGCGCAATATGATGGCCATGGTTCGCTGCGCGCACGCAGAGCGCCCACTTCTCTTCCTGTCTGCCCCTCGCCCACTAGCGCGCGGAGGGGCCAGGGGGGGCCGCGGGAGACGGGCGTCCTTGCGCTTCGATGTCGAACAGAATCTTCCACGCGTCGTCGACCTCTGCCCCGGCCGCGCGGCTCCTGTCTTGCGCGAGAAGGATGATCTCTTTGGAGGGATGGAACAACATGCAGCCCCGTCCTGTCTCGCCATTGAACTTGCACCCGCCGATGGGGCCACCCGCGCCGCGGCGGTCGCCCTTGGGTCTGCAAGTGCACTTGCACAGTGTCGGCCGCTTCGAGTCAAGGCAACGCGCGCGCGTTATTCGAGGAGGACTGGGCGCGCGGGCGCCAGGCAAACGGGGCATTCACCGGGGGGGGGTTCTGGGCGCGACGAACGCGGCCAGCGACGGATGACGCGCGCGCCGCGGTTCGGCCGCTCATGCCGTGGCTCCATTCGGTGTAGCCTTCGCCCCGCAGCGCGTAGATGTCGCCGTCGCAGAAGTTCGAAGTCTGCCGCCCCAGCGCCCGGCGCGAGAACGTCGCGCCACGGGGGCCGTCGAAGCAGACGCAAATAATGACATATTCATATTCGACCTGGTCTCTGCGCAGGCTTCGACATCCAAAGAGCGCCGAATATCAGAAAGACGTCGAAACCCACGGGTGCACCGCAAACCAACGGAGCGCCAAAAACAAAACCAGACAAGTAGCTTCGAACCCCCCATTCAACCAGGGCCCTCTGGCTGAGCAAAAAAACAAAGGAAAGGGGGGGCAACTTCGGAAGCCCACCCCCTTTGGAAACGGAAGCCCGGGCTTGCCCCGGTTGCCCCCCTCCCCCCTCCTTTCCGATTTAACCGGGGGCCCCCCATCTACAAAATCCAAACGTATTGAATGGGGGGGGAAGCTTCGGAAACCCCGCCCCGTTGAAAGAGGGGCCCGGGCTGGCCGCGGGCCCCAAAAAAGGGGGGGCGCGGGGTAGTTCCCAAGCCCCCCCCCCCCCACGCCACTTTACATAGGGCCCCCCAGCTAAACGAACGTTCACCTCTGTTTCGTTCGAATGAAATTTCGCCCGCGTACTTTCGCCCGGTTTCAATTCGAGTGGGTTTTTATTTCGCCCGGGTCATTTGTCGCTCGGGGTAAATATCATGCGGTTGCAATTCGCTCGGGTTGAGTTCCGTTCGGGCTTAATTCTGCTCGATTTGATGTCGTCCTGTGTCATTTCGCACGGTCGATGCCCCGTCGCCGCGCAGCGCGCCGCACCCGGTCCGACCTGCCGCAATTCGCTCGGATGGGGGCGCCGGCGGGATGGAAAAGAGGGGGGGGGGGGGGGGGGGCGGGGGGGGGGAAGGGGGAAGGAGGGAAAGGGCGAAGAAGGAAAATATAAATTGAACGAGGGGGGCGAGCACGGGGAGGACACGGAGGGCGAAAAAGACAAGGAGGATGGGGAGGGGGCGCGCCAGACAACGAGACGGGGGGCTGCGGCCAGGGCGAAGAGGCAAGAGCGCAGGGCAATCAAAATATTTTATAAGCCAGACGCACATTCTCCGACTGTAAGACCCCGCGCCAGAATATGTTCAGCGTTCCCATCGCCCTTTCCGCCTCGCCCTGGCGGACGCCCCCCCCTCGCCTTCTGCTCTGGCCTCTCCTCCTCGTCCTCGGTTCTGCGCGCCCCCCCCCCCCCCCCGCCCCCCCCCCTCCTCCTCGTCGTCGCCGCCCGCCGCCCCGCCCTAATCCTGTCTTTTCTCCGCGTGCGCCCCCCCTCCCCCCTGGTCGGGGCAAGCAAATCGCACTCCCTCGGCGCCGTCGTCGCCTCGGCCAGCGCGCGCGCGAGCGCGTTCGCCGACGGCTAGGTCTCGAAGCCGTTGGAACACCCCCGCGGGCCACGCCTCTGGGACAGCCCCGCGGGCCCCTGGGGCGCGGGGGCGGGCCGCCGGGACAGCGCCGCGAGCCGAGCCGTTGGGGCAGCCCCGCGGGCCTCGAAGTGGGCGCGGCCGCGCTCGGGAGGGGGGCAGCGCGAATCCCGGCCGTGCAGCGAGTTGCCCCACCTCAGTTCTGGAGCTACCCGCTCTCTCGTCGGACTTCCGGAGCGCCTTCAGCAGGGGCGCTGGGGGCCGCGCGCCAGGAAGTCTTTGCGCGGGCGGTCGCAGGATCAGCATGTTCCGGGAGAACATGACGTAGAGGTGCAGCCACCGCTGCTCGCCCGACATGCCCGCGCGACCAGCGTCTCCATCCCTGGCCCAGTCGATGGCGACGCCGTCGCCGCATCGGGGGACTGGGTTCAGCCGAGCGCGCGGCCCTCTTAAGAACGCAAAAATGGCCCTGCTCGGATTGGCCCGCGAGGGCTCGCATCACCCCCTGTTCCTGAAGAACCCAACAGTGGTGACAGCTACGAGACCTTGAACAATCGTTCGGATTATAACGTGGAGCTGCGGGCCCCATAGCGAGGGGGCTCTCGCTCGAGACGCCCTCGCAATTTACGCGCAGCAGGCGAGGCCCCCGCCTGGGACTTCCTCGAGATGCAAACCTGGACGGGGAACTCAAAATGGCGACAGGTCGAGGTTTCGGATGGCCCGCTCGGATTGCCGATATGCAGCGCGGGCCCCATGGGGAGGTGGCTTCCGCTTGGCTTCCTTGCAGTTCACTCGCGGATGAGGCTCCAGCCGGACGCGTCTTCAACATTTAAATGTGAGGGACCTCAAAGTGACGACATGTTAAATATTTGGAAGACCCGCTCGGATTACCAACGCGAAATACGGGCCCCATGCAAGGGGGGCCCCGCCAGAGACACCCTCGCAATTTACTCGCGAACGAGGCCCCCGCCTGACGCGCTTTCGAAATTCAAGCGCGAGGGGCCCAAAAGTGATTATAATCACAGGATTTGGATGACCCGCTCGAATTACCCACATGAAATGCGGGCCCCATGAAGCGGGGGCCCCCGCCCGAGACCGCCGCGCAATTCACTCGCAAACGAGGCCCCCGCCAGGCGCGCCTTCAAATTTCAAGCGCGAGGGGCCCACAAATGAGGACAAGTGAGATTTGGATGACCCGCTCGGATTGCCAACGTGTGCGGGCCCCATTGGCAAGGGGGCCCCGCCTGGGACTTCCCTGCAATCCATTCGCCAACGAGGCCTCCGCCTGAGGCGTCTTCACAATTCAAGCATGCGGGGCCCACAAATGACGACAAACACAGGATTTGGATGACCCGCTCGGATTACCCACATGAAGTGCGGGCTCCAAGAAGAGGGGGCTCCCGCCTGAGACTTCCACGCAATCCACTCAGAAACGAAACTCCCGCCTGGCGCGTCTTCAGAATTCAAGCGCAAGGGAAGCAAATACGAAGACGAGCACAGGATTTGGATGACCCGCTTGGATTGCCAACATGAAATGCGGGCCCCCGCCTGGGACTTCCTCATAATCCACTCACAGACGAGGCTCCCTCGTTATACTTCCTCATACTGAATGCATGAGTGTGTGACTGTGTGAATGTGTGAATGCGCGTGCGACCGTGAATGAGTGTTAGGGTGATGCCGATGATGATGGTGATGCTGAGTGGGCTAGTGAGTGAAGGGAGGACTAAGTAATGATGATGCTGACGATGGTGAATGTGAATGCGTGAATGTGTGAATGAGTGGGTGTGTGAATGTGTGAATGGCGAGGAGAGGGGGTCTTGATGATGATGGTGGCGATGATGCTGATAATGATAATGATTCTGGTGATGTGGGTGGGTTCCTGCTCCTGTTCTTGCGCGGGGTGTCCAGAGACAA
>CAUYUJ010018616.1:143679-321179 GCA_963575745.1 Prorocentrum cordatum
CCCAGAGACAAGCTTCGTACAACGCTCCCCCACCCATGTCGGCAGACCCGTTACGCGAACCATGCCTCAGAAGGAGCTCAACCTATGACACCAATGGGCAGCTTCGCATGGCGTACCCTCGCCCATTTCGGAACATGCCTTGCACGGATCGTGCCTGGAGGAGGTCCACCTGTGGCCTCAATGGGGGCGTGCGCGCGTGGATAGGCCAATTATTCGGCACACCCTACATGCGGATCGTGCACTACAAGGACTTCAGGAATTCAGCACGCCCGTCCACGCGTGCTCCGCAGCAGCAATATGTCCGCATTGCCCCGCGGCGAGCAGTGTATGAAGAGAGACCCGCGCCCTGCGCTACACATGGCTGCATAGGGACGGGTCCAGCGTCAAACCAATCGCTTGCTTATCTATGGCCTTCGGCCCATACCGCTACTGTACCTGAGTTTTGGGCCAAAGGATTCCTGGATACCTATGACTCGGGGTCCCTTGGCATGCTTCTCAATCGCCTCGTGGAGCGAGCGTTGAAGCTTCTTGTGGCCACATGTGGGCCATGTGGGGGCTCTTGGGGTAGCTTTTGGGACCCTTGGGGGCCTCTTGGGGGCGGCCTGCTGCGGCCTCGGGGGCCCACTCGTGGCGGAGGGCACAAAATGTCACTTGGAATTCCCCCCCTTGGATTCCTCTTCGGACCCTCTGAAGCCGTCTTGGGCGCCTTTTGGGCGGTCTTGGGGCTCTTTTGGGCTGTCCTGGGGCTCTCTTGGAGGCCTCTTGGGCCGTCTTGGGGCGATCCGTGGGGCATCTTGGGTCGTTTCGGATGCTACTGAGAACCAACATGCGAGCATGCTGAACACGCACCGTCTCCCTAAGGCGCAACCAACTTGGGCGCAAGCTTCGGCGCAAGCGGAGGCCGGTCCTTGCCGGCCGAGAAACATGCGCGCGCGCCCTAACGCGGCTGCACCGCGGGGGCCTCTGGCGACGCGACGCGCGGCGGGTCGACGGCGGCCGCTGGCGGCGACCTGCCAGCAGCCAGTGGTGGCCGGCAGCCAGCGGCGGCCGCCAGCAGCCAGCGGCATCGGGTCCCTGGGCGTCAGGGCAAGGGCAACGGCGCACGGGCAAAGAGCGATCGCACGTGGCAGCCAGGCCCCCGCGTCTGGCGCCTCGTCCCCGGCGTCTGGCGCCTCTGGTCTGGTCTGGTCTGGTCTGGTCCGATCTGGTTTGGTCTCTGGCGACAGGAGCCGAAGCAGACAGAAGAGCACAGTGCCGCTGCCATTTGAGGCCCAGCGAACTTTGCCAGCGAGACCAGCCCCAGTGTGGCGACTACTGGGGGGTTTACCGTACTGAGTTGAATAACATTCATATTCACATCCGTTCCCAGCGGAGGGCACGAAATGTCACTTGGAATTCCCCCGCTTGGACTCCTCCTGAGGCCCCCATTAGGCCGTTTTGGGTGCCTTTTGGACGGTCTTGGGGCTCTCTTTTTTGTTTTTCTTCGCGGCGGTGGGAGGGCGGCCATGCGGCCCTAGAAAACAGGAACAATGCCCCTGCGAATGTTCAGTACGAGATTGCCTGATAGTTGCCGTGCACTGTCAACAACTGAGGCCCGTAGAGGCGCCACGAGGGCAGGGCAAGAAAATCAATTGCTCCAGACACCCTCTGGCGCGCCCATCAGTGCAGCGTAGAGAGGCCTGCCGACGTGCGCCACCAGATCCACAGGCGGCACTTGGCTGGACAACTGAGGGTCGCAGGCCTCGAACGGCGAGCCCACTGGAAAATCCAGCTTGTGAAGTGCCGATGGCAGATCAGACTGGCAAAAGCTGGTCGAAACAAATCGTCAGGGAGGAAGAGGAGGAGGAGGGGGAGGAGGAGGAGGAGGAGGAGGAGGAGGAGGGTAGGAGGAGGAGGAGGAGGAGGAGGAGGAGGAGGAGGAGGAGGAGGAGGAGGAGGAGGAGGAGGAGAGGAGGAGAGGAGGAGGAGGAGGAGGAGGAGGAGGAGGAGGGGGAAGGGGGAGGAGGGAGGAGGAGGAGGAGGAGGAGGAGGAGGAGGAGGAGGGAGGAGAGAGGAGGAGGAGGAGGAGGAGGGGAGGAGGGAGGAGGAGGGGGGGGAGGGGGACCATCTGCCGAGCCGCAGTGCGACCAACAAGGCGGGCCGTCGCTGCCTCGACTCTCGCCCCCTCTGCCGGCCTCGGGGCTCCCTTGGGACGTCCTAAGGGCTCTCTTGGAGGCCTCTTTTGGGCCGTCTTGGGGCGGTCCGTGGGGCATCCTGGGCCGCTCAGGATGCTGTTGAAAGCCAGGGTGACCGCGCGGTGACTCCTCCTCCTCCTCCTCCTCCCTCCTCCCTCCTCCTCCTCCTCCTCCTCCTCCTCCTCCTCCTCCTCCTCCTCCTCCTCCTCCCTCCTCCTCCACAATTACTCAATATGAAAATACTCTCCCTCTTCCCCTGATGGCGTCCGGGTGATGGCCGCGCACCCTCCGCGTACTGTTTTTTAACACACAGGATTCCGGGAAATCCCGGGAAACGACTCTCGCTGAGGCGCCGGCGTCATTTTTTCCCAAAATGCTGCTCTCGTTGAGGCGCCGGCCTCATTTCTGCTCCCGAATCGTTCCGAATCGTGCTCCCGCTGCAGCGTGGGCCTCATTTTCGGATCGGTGTTTGGCCTCCGTCGTTCAGGATGGCGTTCTCGCCCCAGCGCGGGCCTTTTTCTCGCGCGCCCATCCGCCCGCCACCACCGCGCCGCACCGCCACCACCACCACCACCACCACCACCACCACCACCACCACCACACCACCACCAGCACCACCAACACCACCACCACCAGCACCACCACCACCACCACCACCACCACCACCACCCACCACCACCACCACCACCACCACCACCACCACCACCACCACCACCACCACCACCACCACACACCACGCACACACGCACGCACGCACGCACGTGCACCACCACCCACTACGCACGCGCGCGCGGAGCCACAGGTCCGCTACGACACGCGTCCGCGGATAGAGAAAATCAGCGCCATGGTAAGGGATGGGAGGGAGGGGTAGGACGTCAGATATGACGCGAGCGCACCTAGCTTGTCCTCCTCCTCCTGCTCCTCCCTCCCTCCCTCCCTCCCTCCCTCCCTCCATCCGAATGTGCCAAACATGCACCGCTTCCCGCAGGGGGCAGTTTTGGCCTCCCGGGGCCCTCTCGGGGAGCATCTTGGAGCTTTCGACGTCTTCGGGCCTTCTTGCGCCGTCATGGAACAACTCCACGTCGGGCTCGGGCTCGACGCCTGCCCGCCGAACTTCGGGAGCGGCCAAGAGGGGGGTGTCCAAGAGGGGGGGGTGCAAATCATGACCGGCGGCATGTGCGCGGCCCAGCGGGGGGGCCAGGGACGCGATGAAATAAGAAGAGGCGCCATGAAATCTGGGGAGATATCATGGCCCCCGCCATGATATCCCCCCCCCCGAGTCATCACCCCCCTCTTTTCCGCCCCCGAGAACTGGCGCGACCGGCTTGGGCGCAAAGCTTCGGCGCAGGCGGAGGCCGGTCCTTGCCGACCGAGAAACATGCGCGCGCCCATACGCTGCTGCACGGCGGGGGCCTCTGCGACGCGACGGGTCGACGGCTGCCGCCGGCGGCGGCCGCGGCAGGCAGGGGCCAGCAGCCAGTGGCGGCCAGCAGCCAGTGGCGGCCAGCAGCCAGCGGCGGCCGCCAGCACCCAGCGGCATCGGGTGTCCCTGGGCGTCAGGGCAACGAGCGATCGCATGTTGCAGCCAGGCCCCCGCGTCTGGCGCCTCGTCCCCCGCGGGCGCCCCGCCAAGCGGGCGGGTGTCCCGCCCGCGGTCCCCATTGGTGCCAAGGGTCGGGCCAGGTCGGCTATGGAGTGCCAAGGATGTCACTGCGCGCGTTTCTCGCGCGTGCGCGATCAAATTACATCTCCCTTGAGCCAAAATGCTTACGGAAGATTGACTTCGTGCAAATTGAAATGAGATGGCTGGCGCGTGGACGTTACGTATAGCAAGACGCAGTACGCATATGCTGTTCATGACGCACCTTTCACGTTGAGGAATAACGGGCGTTGCCTGCGCAAGTGTGTGAACTGTGGATGAGGCTGGTCGACCTGAAGTACTCGCAAACCGCCACGCACTCATGTTGGTCGCTATGTTATACGTCAGGTGGCCTGAGATTAAGCCTGAGCCCAGACCTCGCGAGGAAGCAGCCAATGAAGCCGCTGTGTACAGCATGTGTTGTTTGGTGGGGCGGCAAGCCCTCGGCTTGAGAAGCAGGACGTGACTACCTAGCAGTGGGCAGCAACTGGGATCAGCCATGGCACGCGTTTTCTTGCGCAGACGAGGGGCCTCGGGTCCGCGAGCAGGAAGCTGGAGAAGGGCCGTGGTACATTACAGCAAGTTCGCGCTCCCGAGGCTACAGCACCTGGCAATTTACACCACGATTCGCGCTTCGGAAAGCCACCAGCACTCGCAAATCCGCAGGGGGGCCACCAGGCTGCGTGGGCAAGGGGGCAAGGCTTTCCTGCGCCCTGTTGCAGGTCCAATTTCAAGTCCCAACTGTTATAGCAATTACTCATTCGCGTTCGCGGGGCGGCCTGGAGGCCCCCCGGAAGAACGCACCCCGGGCAGGTCCTGGCAACTCCTCGGCAAGGTCCTGGTAAGGTCGGTTCAAACATGCTAGAACTCCCAGGAGTGTGCACCAGGACTCCCGGATTCACGCAATATTCACTTTTCAAACAAGCAGGGGCCGAGTAAAGACGCGAGCATCGAGACGGCATATGACGCGCATGCGCTACGCACCGCCACAGTCAAGTGAACCATTTCGCATGGCCATCCTCCTACATGGCCATCATCCTACATGGCCACACCATGGCCTCCCTGCGCGGCATGTCTGTAAACTCGCACTCTTTGATCTCGCATGAACCTGCAACGGGCTACATGTGCCCCCTAGAAGGGCCTAGCCGGCACCGTGAACTTATACATCCGTGCTTAGCACAACGTGAGCGGAATGCAGATCTGAGCACGAACAATGTGCTCACGCCCTCGCGGCAAACATGACCCAGCAGACTCGAAACGAATGATGTACTGAAACTTGTCTTCAGAGGGCGTCGCACGATGCACTCTCATGACCTTCCACGACGAACCTCCATCAGCCACATATCCTGACTAATCTGAATATGCTGTAGTGCGGATGCGCCCAAGGAGCGAAGCAGAGACGAGGGGACCGCAAGGATGAACACTAGGACAGCGACCCGCAGTTACAACTTCTCCTCGATGCGACGTTGGACGCAAGAAGAAACGGGCGCAAGACTGGACCACCAGCGGGGCCCGGGACACCAACCAATAAACTTAAAACAAAACTTTCCTGGCCAAAGACCCAACCATCTGCAGTTGTCTGTACCGTGTTGTGAATATCGCGCTCGGTGGGGCTCCCTTTGGGGCCACGATGCGTGTGAGCGGTGTGCCAAGTGGGCACGGTGGTGCCATGCGAACGCAGACACTGTGGCCTTCGGTGGAGCTCCTATGGGGGACACGAAACGTGTGAGGAGTGTGCCAACGTGGGCGCGGTGGTGCCATGCGAACGCATCCGCTGAGGCCTTCAATGGAGCTCTTTATGGGGCTACGGAACGTTTGAGGGGAGCCGAAGTGGGCGCGGTGGTGCCGTGGGAACGCTGGGCCCTAGGGTGGAACTCCCAATGGGGCCACGAAACGTGTGAGGGGTGTGCCGACATGTTTTACAGCGGAAGGGGAAGGCAAGGATGGGAGAAGTGGGAGGAAGATGGAGAGGAACCAGGAGTGAGACGCGAGGCTCTGTCCCTTCAAAACAAAGATCCATTACCACAGGATGGCTTGTCACAAAACGCGCTCAGAGAGCAGCGAGGCCAGGAACACCAACCAACCATGAACAACAACGCTTTTCCGTCGGCGGCGAAGCAGAGTTGGCTGCACCAGCGATAGAGCTAGACGGGGGCACGCGAATTGGCCAGCAAGCAAGAGTCCATGAACAAAAATACGCTGACAGAGCAGCGAGGCCAGGAGCACCACCCAAACATGGAAAACAGCCGCTGAGAGAACAGCGGGGCCAAGGGACACCAGCAAGAGCATCTGTTTTTTGTTTCAAACGATCAAAATGGGCGGCCTGGCTCTTCGCAGCATGCCATGACCCGCGACGTCATGGTTGTTCCATGACGCAGACCCCCAAGGTTCTGGACCCATTCTCCGGGACCCGCATCTCACCCTGGATCGTCTTTAGACGGTCCTGGGCCTCGCAAGGGCGCCCCGAGCGCGAACATTTGAAAAACATCTTCCATAGTGATTTCTTCACGACAAGAAGTGTTGCCCCGTCATCTTGCACCGTCCCGTCCGCCCGGCCCGCCTGTTAAGGTCCACCCGCCAGACCCACCCGCCCGTTAAATCGTCGGCGTCGTCGTCGTCGCCGTCATCTTCATCGCGTCGCTCACCCTCGCCCTCGTCGTCTTTGCACTCGTCGTCGTCGTCGTCATCGTCGTCTTGGTCGTCTTGGACGTCTTGGTCGTCGTACTCGTAGTCGTAGTCGCGGTCGTGGTCGTGGTAGCGGTCGTGGTCGTGGTCGTCGTCTTGCGGCGTCCCGTCCGGGCGACCTCTCCGAAGTAGGCGGGGGCGCTGATCGGTGTGGTCTGCACCGCGCTGTGGGCCGTGCCAGCCCGCGGTCGGCGCGGAGAGTTGCTGCGGCTGGCGTTCTTGCCTGAGCTGCAGGGGGGAGGACCCCCTCAAAAAAGAAGAAGAAGAAGAGAAATAAACATACCATAACAAAAACGACTATGATGATAATCATCTTCCTAATCATAATGATAATAATAATACTAATAATAATAATGGAATTCATTTCGGTGGCACATTCGGGGGGGCAGTTCAAGTGGGCAGGCCTCCTCAGAAGGCAGCGGTGCTTCTGAGAGCCCTCCAGCCTTCTGGCACGCCGTTTATGCATTCGGAATGAGCATGGGACATTTTTCGCAAAACTGGAGGCCTTCAGAAACTCCTGAAACAAAAAAACGTCCCTCTGCGTTGCCCCTTCGGCTCGCCGCCGAATAGTGCACATTGAGCACAAGAACGACATGTTAGCCAACATGGACTCCCAGCCGTCTTTTTCCATCATACTACGTGGTGCATTAAATGTGGTGAGCCGTACGATAAACACTATATGTGGTGCCAGTTGTGTGGTGCAATATACGTGGTGCAAGCTATGTGGTGCAAGCTGTGTAGTGCACTTCATGTGTACAACCCATGTGATGCAATTCCCCCTGCCGAACTTGAAATTGCCAACCAACTCCACTGCTCGCACAATCGCCCAACGAACCCACCCGCAACTTGGTTTGCGCAAGCCCTGCTGCGGTGATTGGGATGACTGCTGACCGCTGACTTGCGCATCGCGGCGGCCGCGTTAGCATGCGCATGCTCGCGCGCAGGGCGGCCAGCTAGTCAAGCGCCACCGGCGCGGCCGCTGTGGCGCTGACCGCTGGGGACTTCCCAGCGCGTCTCTCACGCCGCGCTGACGCGCAGGCACATCAGTGCGATTCGGTGACTCGGGCGCGCGCAATACCATGGACACGTCGACAAAAGAAGGCACGATGATACTACTAGCGATGCACGTGAAGAAATAGGAAAGTGACGACGTCAAGGCCAACGACGGCACCGATGTTGATCATGGCAATGGCGATGATGCCGAAGGATTTTGGCATGCGCGCGCGGCCGACGGGCGCAAGTGGCATGCAGTGCATTTTTGCGACAGGCATCGCGACCCCCCCCCCGCACGCGAGCAAGGGCGTCCGAATGATTCCGAAACGCGCGCGCGAGAAAGGTACGTGTGGTCAAATTTGATGAACCTGTTGGAATAAAAGTTGGTGGTTTCCTTACGAACTCCCAAAAACGCGCAGCCATGTTTCAAAACCATGCGTTTGTTACCCAACAACTGTTTTCGGGCGCTCGATTTTGAAATCCCGGTGGAACGTCCGCTTGATGACTGATTTTGACATGCGCGCGCGCGCGACGACGCGCGCGCGTGCGAGGTTTTGAGTACACGCATGCGCGCGCATCATATATTCTGACGAAGAAAATGGCGGGGGGCCCAGCTTGGCTGGGATGGTACGAGCTCAAACTTGGAACGACGATGGGGCCGGATCGTGCGTAAACTGCGCATTCCCTGGGTAGACCGATGACTTCATCCTCGGGGCAATGGAGAATCCAAGCTGTTTTCGATGAAGAAACATTCACGTTTTGCAATACATGCGGTCCGGTATATGTGGTGCAACTGTTTTGGTTCGCGATGAGTTTGCAATGCGTTGTCAACTCCACTGCTCGCGCAATCATCACACCCACTCACCCGTAATATGGTTCGCAAAACCCATGCGGCGGCGAGTGCGATGACTACTTGGCGCTGGCTGGCGCCTCGCTGCGGCCGCGCTAGGGCTCGCGCTCAGAGCAGCCGCCTAGTCTGGTGCGACCGGCGCGGCCGCAGTGGCGCTCGCCGCTGGGGACTTCCCAGCCCGTCTCGCAGGCCGCGCTTACGCGCTGGCACCTCAGCGCGACTCGGTGACTCGGGAGGGCGCGGCAGTATGGCGACGTCGACAACGGCAGGGACGACGACGATTGCAGCGATGCTTGCGACGACGGCGACGATGACAACAGCAGGGCCGATGACGGCGCCGATGCTGATCACGCCGATGACTATGATGGCGTCCACGCGTCGATGATGGAGGTCGTGACAATGTGCGCTCGCTGCCGACGGGCGCGAGCTGGCAGGCATCGTTCCCCCATCCCCCTAGCACGCGCGCAAGGGCGTTCGAACGATTTAGACATGCGAGCGGTTGGAAAGATTCGAAAGAGCGCGCGCGCAAACCTTGCTGGAACACCGATGTTGCAAACCAAATGTTTCTGCGTGCTTCTGGGTCACTCGATGTTGAAATGCGTGCGGCGCCTCAGGTTGTTGAACACTGTCGGCATGCGCGCGCGACGACGCGTGCGCGTGCACGTCGGTCCATCTGTGGCAGGGGGCTCGATGCACGAACGTGCGCGCATGACGCTTTTTGTTGTAGAGGGTGTTGGGCGTCGATGCCGCCTGGGCTGGGATCGCATGGCCTCACCTTGTATTGAAAGTGAACGATGGGGCAGGGGTTCTAACTTCTGTCGTTCCAAAGAACTGCGCCTGACGGGCGGTATGGCGGCTATGTAGCCGCCGTGCCGCCGCCCCATCGCCGCTTTGCGGCCGCCTGTTGTCTGGGCATGACGAACGTTCTGGCGGTTATGTGGCCGCCGGCCCCGCCCCGCCGCCGCCCGTCGTCTGGGAGTGTCTGTCGGTCTGGAGACCATGTTGTCGCTGTCGCCCCCCCGTCGCCGCGCCGCGGCTTCGGGCGAATTGCGCCGCATAGACTGCGCCACGCGACTTTCACCGCGTAGATTTTTCGTCCAGCAAGAATGTACATCCCCCCCTCTGGTTTTTCCTTTCCTTGAAGGGGTGCCATTTACATATGGTCGGGTCCTAACGTTCTCCCAACCAGGCCCGCATCCCCCCCCCACCCACCCCATCCCCATCATCCCGCGCACATCAAATAAAACGATTCGCCCGCACCCATGCATCACCAATCATCAATTTGCACGGCTCCGTTGCTGAGAAAATCCCTCGCGCGCGTCGTCGCGCGCGCATGACAGAATTCGTCAAAAGCCGTTCGAGATCGACGTCGCTAAAAACGTCGTTCAAAAATGCTATGTTAGGCAAGGCGTTCAAGATCGACTTCCCCGGACAAATCTGAAGAACATGGTTTTGCAGCGCGGCGTTTTGTAACACATGCGCGCTTTTGAAAGTTCCGAAATCAAAAAAACATTGTACTTCAACGCGTTCATCAAATTTGGCCAAACGGGCCTTTAGCGCGCATGTCGAAATCATCCGAAAGCAAATGATACCTTGCGGGCCAATTGCTCCCGTCGGCCGCGTGCGCGTCGAAATTCCTCTCCAACCGTCATCGCCGAAATGTGGACGCCATCGTCGTCGCCGGCACGATCAACATCGGCGCGTCGTCGGCCCCGCCGTCGTCGTCGCCATCGTCGTCACCAACTCCAATACACTTGTGACCGTTTCTGCCGGAGTCGGCGTCGTCATGGTACCGCGCCCGCGCGAGCCTGCGCGCGCTAGCGCGGTCGCGGCGATGCGCCAGCCAGCGCCGAGCAGGCGTCGCAATTGCCGCTGCGCTGGATTTGCAAACCACGTTGCGGGTGGGCGGGCGGGGGTGATTGTGCGAGCAATGGAATTGACAACGCACGGCGAACAGAAACTAATTCTCCATTCTTTATTTATAAATGAATAATTTTTTCCCCCCAGCGTTTTCCGTTCCCTTTCGGGTACGTAAATCACATATGATTCTGACCACATGTCCATCCTAACTATGAAATTGCACTATCCCAAGGGAACCGGTATCGCTCCCCCTGAGGTTCCCTGGTAAAAAACAATACGCAGGGACATGTTGCGTGTTTAAAAAAATGTTTCACGAATCCCTTCCCCCCAAAAAACATGACGAATTGCACACGCGCGCGTCGTCGCGCGCGCATGTCGAAATCCTTCAAAAACCTTCCGTGTCGGAAGGATTTCGCTATCGAGTTTCCAAAAACCTACAAAAACACTGGTTTCGCAACACTGCCTTGCTAAAAAAGCTTACGCGCGAGCTCTTGCGAAATCTTAAGAAAACCATGAGTCTTTCAAGATTTTCACAAAATGCTTCCAAACGGGCTTCGCGCGCGCGCATGTCGAAATCTGTCGAACGCCCTTGCGCGTGTGCCGTCGCGAGAATCCTCTAAAAAAAAAGCAGGACGAAGTGCAGACGCGCGCGTCGTCGGGCGCGTATGCCGAAATCCTTCAAAACCCATCGGTTTCGGAAGGATTTCAAAATCGTGTCCAAAAAACCTACAAAAACATAAGGTTTCGCAACACGGATTTCCAACAAAAGCGTGCGCGCGCGCTCTTGCGTCGTCGTCGTCGTCGTCGTCGTCGCCGTCCTCCCTCCTCCCGTGTCGTCGTCGCGGTCTTCGCCTACGTCGTCCTCTGTCTTTCCTCGTGTTCGTCGTCGTCGTCCTCTTTGGCGTCGTGGCCGTTTCCGTCGTCGTTGTCGCCGTGGTCGTCCTTCCTCCTCCTCCCTCGTCGTCGTCGTCGTCCGTCGTCGGCGTCTCGTCGTCGTCCCTCCTATTTCGTCGCCATCGTCGTCGTCGTCGTCGTCGTCGTTGTCGTCGTCATCGTCTTCCCTCCTCCCTCGTCGTTGTCGTCGTCGGCGTCGCCGTCCTTCCTCCGTCTTCGTCGTTCGCGTTGTCGCCGTCCTCCCTCCTCCCTCATCGTTGTCGTCGTTGTCGTCGCTGTCGTCGTTGTCGCCGTCGTCGTCCTCCCTCCTCCCTCGTCGTCGTCTTCGTTGGCGACGTCGTCGTCGTCTTCGTCGTCGTCGTCGGCGTCGGCATCGTCGTTGTCTTCGTCGTCGTCGACGTCGGTGTCGCCGTCGACGCCGCCGCCGTCGTCGTCGTCGTCGTCGTCGTCGTCGTCGTCGCTGTCGTTGACGTCGTCGTCGTCGTCGGTGTCGCCGTTGTCGTCGTCGTCGGCGTCGTCATCGTCGTCGTCGTTGTCATCATCGTCGTCGTCGTCGGCGTCGGCGTCGTCGTTGTCTTCGTCGGTGTCGTCGTCGTCGTCGAAGTCGTTGGAGACGTCGTCGGTGTCGTCGTAGTCGTTGTCGGCGGCGTCGTCGTCGTCGTTGTCGCTGTCGTCGTCGGCGTCGATGTCGTTGCCAAGTGCCATGTGGTACCCACCGTCACAGTCTTAAGAAAGTTTGTAAATTAAGTTGCGGGAGGGTGGGTGGGATGTTTGCGCGAGCAGTGGAGTTGACAACTGCGAGCTCCTCTAGTGGATCCCCCTTTCTTAAAAAAGAAACAAACTCTATCCCCCCCCGGCGTCATCGGCCCCCCTATCGGGTATGTAAACCACATACGATTCTGACCACATGTCCATCCGAAATATGTATTTACACTATCCCTGGGAGACCGGTATCGCTGCCCCTGAGGTTCCCTTGTAAAAAAAAAAAAACAATACGCGGGGACATGTTTTGACCTAACATAAGACTTTTTCGCGATTCCCTTGCAAAACATTGGACGAAGAGCACACGCGCGCGTCGTCGCGCGCGCATGCCGGAATCCTTCAAAAACCTTCGGTGCCGGAAGGATTTCGCAATCGAGTTTCCAAACAACATACCAAAAACACATGGTTTCGCAACACTGCCTTGCTAAAAAAGCTTACGCGAGAGCTCTTGCGAAATCTTAAGAAATACATTGGTTTTTCAAGATTTCACAACATGCTACCAAACGGGCTTCGCGCGCGCATGTCGAAATCTGTCGAACGCCCTTGCGCGTGTGCCGTCGCGAGACTCCTCTGCAAAAAACGTGACGAAGTGCAGACGCGCGCGTCGTCGCGCGCGTATGCCGAAATCCTTCAAAACCCATCGGTTTCGGAAGGATTTCAAAATCGTGTAGCCCAAAAAACATACAAAAACACAAGGTTTCGCAACACGGATTTCCAACAAAAGCGTGCGCGCGCGCTCTTGCGTCGTCGTCGTTGTCGTCGCCTTCTTCCTCCCGCGTCGTCGTCGTCGTCGCCTACATCGTCCTATGTCTTTCCTCGTGTTCGTCGTCGTCGTCGTCCTCTTTGGCGTCGTGGCCGTTTCCGTCGTCGTTGTCGCCGTGGTCATCCTTCCTCCGGCTCCCTCGTCGTCGTCGTCGTCGTCGGTCGTCGGCGTCTCGTCGTCGTCCCTCCTATTTCGTCGCCGTCGTCGTCGTCGTCGTCGTCGTTGTCGTCCGTCGTCTTCCCTCCTCCCTCGTCGTTGTCGTCGTCGGCGTCGCCGTCCTTCCTCCTTCTTCGTCGTTCGCGTCGTCGTTGTCCTCCCTCCTCCCTCATCGTTGTCGTCGTTGTCGTCGTTGTCGCCGCCGTCGTCTTCCCTCCTCCCTCGTCGTCGTCTTCGTTGGCGACGTCGTCATCGTCGTCGTCTTCGTCGTCGTCGGCGTCGGCGTCGTCGTCTTCGTCGTCGTCACCGTCGGCGTCGTCGTCGTCGCCGCCGCCGTCGTCGTCGTCGTCGTCGTCGTCGTCGTCGTCGTCGTCGGCGTCGGCGTCGTTGACGTCGTCGTCGCCGGCGTCGTTGACGTGGTCGTCGTCGTCGTCGTCGGTGTCGCCGTTGTCGTCGTCGTCGGCGTCGTCAACGTCGTCGTCGTTGTCATCGTCGTCGTCGTCGTCGTTGTCGGCGTCGGCGTCGTCGTCGTCGGTGTCGTCGTCGTCGTCGTTGTCGGCGTCGTCGAAGGCGTTGGAGACGTCGTCGGTGTCGTCGTAGTCGTTGTCGGCGGCGTCGTCGTCGTCGTTGTCGCTGTCGTCGTTGGCGTCGCTGCCGCTGCCAAGTGCCATTTGGTACCCACCGTCACGGTGTTAAGAGATTTTGCAAACCAAGCTGCGGGTGGGTGGGTGGGATGTTTGCGCGAGCAGTGGAGTGGACAGCTTCAAGACAGTCAAAATGGATTGCGCCACATAGATTCTCCTTCTGCGAAAAGGAATCCGATCCCCCCCCGACCCTCCGATCTCACCCCCTCCGCCCTGGTGTCGTCGTTGTCGTCGTCGTCGGTGTCGTCATCGTCGTCGTCGTCGTCGTCGGCGTCGGCGTCGTCGGCGTCGTCGGTGTCGTCGTCGTTGTCGTCGTCGGCGTCGTTGTCGTCGTCGAGGTCGTCGGAGACGTCGTCGGTGTCGACGTAGTCGTTGTCGTCGGTGTCGTCATAGCCGGTCTTAAAGAGGTTTTGCAAACCAAGTTGCGAGTGGGTGGGTGGGATGTTTGCAAGAGCATGGGAAGTGTCAAATCTTGTGTGAAAATCAATTCTCCTTTCTAAAAAGAGAATAGACTCTACCCCCCCCCCCCGGCGTCATCGGCCCCCCTTTCGGGTATGTAAATCACATATGATTCTGACCACATGTCCATCCTAACCATGAATGTACACTATCCCCGGGGAACCGGTATCGCTCCCCCTGAGGTTCCCTTGTAAAAAACAACACGCGGGGACATTTGTTGTTCGAACATAAGACTTTTCACGGATCCTTTGCAAAGCACGGGACGAAGTGCACACGCGCGCGTCGTCGCGCACGCATGCCGAAATCCTTCAAAAACCTTCTGTGCCGGAAGGATTTCGCAATCGAGCTTCCAAAACACATACAAAAACACTGGTTTCGAAACATTGCTTTGCTAAAAAAGCTTACGCGCGAACTCTTGCGAAATCGTAAGAAAACCATCGGTTTTTCAAGATTCTCACAAAATGCTTCCAAACGGGCTTCGCGCGCGCATGTCGAAATCTGTCGAACGCCCTTGCGCGTGTGCCGTCGCGAGAATCTTCTGCAAAGAACCGGGACGAAGTGCAGACGCGCGCGTCGTCGCGCGCGTATGCCGAAATCCTTCAAAACCCATCGGTTTCGGAAGGATTTCAAAATCGTGTAGCCCAAAAAAACCTACAAAAACACAAGGTTTCGCAACACGGATTTCCAACAAAAGCGTGCGCGCACGCGCTCTTGCGTCGTCGTCGTCGTCGTCGTCGTCGTCGCCGCCGCCGCCGTCCTCCCTCCTCCCGCGTCGTCGTCATCGTCGCCTACATCGTCCTCTGTCTTTCCTCGTGTTCGTCGTCGTCGTCCTCTTTGGCGTCGTGGTTGTTTCCGTCGTCGTTGTCGCCGTGGTCGTCCTTCCTCCTCCTCCCTCGTCGTCGTCGTCGTCCGTCGTCGTCGTCCCTCCTATTTCGCCGCCGTCGTCGTCGTCGTCGTCGTCGTCGTTGTCGTCGTCGTCGTCGTCGTCTTCCCTCCTCCCTCGTCGTTGTCGTCGTCGGCGTCGCCGTCCTTCCTCCTTCTTCGTCGTTCGCGTCGTCGCCGTCCTCCCTCCTCCCTCGTCGTTGTCGTCGTTGTCGTCGTTGTCGCCGTCGTCGTCTTCCCCCCTCCTCCCTCGTCGTAGTCTTCGTTGGCGACGTCGTCGTCGTCTTCGTCGTCGTCGTCGGCGTCGGCGTCGTCGTCGTCTTCGTCGGTGTCGTCGTTGTCGTCGTCGGCGTCGTCATCGTCGTCGTCGTCGTTGTCATCGTCGTCGTCGGCGTCGGCGTTGTCGTCGTCGTCGTCGGTGTCGTCGTCGTTGTCGGCGTCGTCGAAGTCGTTGGAGACATCGTCGGTGTCGTCGTAATCGTTGTCGGCGGCGTCGTCGTCGTCGTTGTCGCTGTCGTCGTCGGCGTCGCTGCCGCTGCCAAGTGCTATTTGGTATCCACCGTCACGGTGTTAATAGATTTTGCAAACCAAGTTTCGGGTGGGTGGGTGGGATGTTTGCGCGAGCAGTGGGGTGGACAGCTTCAAGACAGTCAAAATGGATTGCGCCACATAAATTCTCCTTCTGCGAAAAGGAACCCGATCCCCCCCGACCCTCCGGTCTCACCCCCCCCGCCCTCGGGATGTGCACTTCAAATATGATTCTGCCCATCGTTCATTCTAAATATGAACTTGTACCACCCGTCGCAATCGCGCTCGCAATCTCGCAACATCTGAAGACACCATCGGTCTTTCCGACCTTTCCATCCAGTGCGACCGAACGCGCCCCTCGCGCGTGCACGTCGCGCGCGCCCTCGCGCGCGTGCAGTCGCGACAATCCAACAGAAATGGGGCGAGGTTCGCGCGCGCGCGTGTCGTCGCGCGCGCATGCCGAAATTCATCGGACAACTCGAAACGTCGAAAAAGTTTCCGCGTCGAGCAGCCCAGACACATATGAAAAACACATGTTTTCGCCGCGGGGGTGTTCAAGAAAACCTCCGATCGCCTTCTTGCTTTTTGCGTAAAAACGGTTGGGTTACCAACATGTTCATCAAATGCTACCAAGCGTGCCTTTCGAGCGCGCGTGTCGAAATCATTCGAACGCACGCCCATGCGCGCGTGTTGGGCGGGCGGCGGGGGGGGGGTGCGCGATCCACGTCGAGAAATGCAACGCGGGCGACTCGCGCACGTCGGCCGCGCGCCCACGCGTTGAAATCCTCCAAACATCCATCGGCGAAGCATGAACAGCATCATCGTCATCGGCGCGATCAGCATCGGCGCCGATATTGGCCGCGTCGTCGCCCTCGCCATCATCGCCACCATCGTTGCCTATCATCAGCGCGTCTGCCGTTCTCGACGTCGCCATTATGCCGTGCGACTCGAGCTGACGGGCCCTCGCTTCAGCGCGGCCTGCGTTGCGCGCTGGGAAGTTCCAAACAGCCAATGCCACCGCGGCCGCGTCGGTCGCGCCAGACTAGGCGGGCGCTCTGCGCGCGAGACTGCGCGCGCTAGCGCGGCCGCAGCGATGCGCCAGCCGCCGCCAAGCAGCCATCGCAATCGGCGCCGCCTTGGTTCTGCATGCGAAAGTGCGGGTGGGTGGGCGGGGCCATTGCGCGCAGTGCAATTGACAATTCACGGCGAACAGGAATTCATTGCACCGCGTAGTTGTTTTTTCCCACGGCGAACTAGGCCCACCCCAGGATTATCTAGCCCTCCTGGGGAATCGCCATTGAAATAGGAGTATGGCCTATCAGTCATTTTCCATGTGAACTCATGCCACCCTGGCAAAGCCGACCCCCCCACGAACCCCCTTCGCCTGTTGCAAAACATGTCTGCGCAAAGAACGAGCAAACGAGACAAAAGGCACAGAAAAAGACAAACACAGACGATTGTTGGTCTGCGGGGCGAGAGCGAACCTCTTCCGCTAAAAGCTAGGCGGGTTGCGCACAGCTTTAATTAGGGAGACAGGGCACAGGAAGGCGGGGCCTCAGGCGGCCGGAGCGGGCGGAGCCCAGGGTGCAGGCCGTGCCGAAGAGCTCGAAGAGCTTGCACAGGAAAAGGAACACCGCGGACAAGGACCAGGGGCGAAGACCCGGAAAGCGAAGGAGATGGTGTTGCCGTCAACGGCACATCGCGAACACCAGCCTCAAGCACTGCA
The DNA here is from genome assembly GCA_963575745.1 of Prorocentrum cordatum. NCBI lineage: Eukaryota > Dinophyceae > Prorocentrales > Prorocentraceae > Prorocentrum > Prorocentrum cordatum. Next base: position 160,695 of record CAUYUJ010018616.1, read on the forward strand.
GAGGAGGACGTGCCACTTGACCAGGTCAACGCCCAGGAGAGAGAAGAGCACCACGAAGGCGATGAGCAACGTTGTGCAACCGGATGATGCGGAGGAGGCCCAGGAAGAAGAGGAGCACCACGAACAGACAAACACAGACGAACGACGTGCAACACGCACACACACTTACACAAACACACACACACACACGGCTTGGTCCGCCTTCAGGGGGGGGCGGGGGGGCTGACTATGCCCGCTGGAATCGTCGACGACGACGATGCCGAGCAACGAAAACGACGGCGACGGCGACGGCGACGCATTGCGGAACTGCGCGACGAGTCCCGCTGCAATCGACGACGACGACGATGACGACGACGACGAGGACGACGACGACGACGACGGCATCGCACAGAATATATTGCACCACGTATATCCGCCCGCGTAGATTGCACAACGCAAACTGCTAGACACAGGCTGTTCAAAATAAACGATATGTACTGTTCCCCGCTGCCTAACATATACTATGCAATCGAACTTGTGCAAGCGATGTTCGTTAATTTGAGTGGAGTGGGAAATTGGGTGCAACCTACGTATCTAAAGCAATCTATGCGGCACCACCTTTTTTTGTCGAACACCCTCCCGTGGCAACAACCCGAGGGTCGCAAGCCGACGGCGGAGCAATTAAAACTCGGCGAACGAGCGGGCGAGACTAGGCCAGGCTGAAGAGAGACGTGGATAACTCAGACTAGAAATAATGTCTCGATCGTTCCACGAGCGCACGCCCTGACACGAGCATCGACCTCGTTGTGCAGAGCTCCCAGGGTCAGGCAAAATGCCGGTTGTGGGGACGGGTTGCAACCGGAACAAAAATAACCACACAACCTGAGCCGAGCAAGAAAGGCGTGGCACCATCCAAGAGGTTGGCACAATCAAAACTGCGACCCAAATGCGGAGGCGACGGACGGCGGCGACGGGCCCTCACAAACCGGCCGGACCGGCGCACAGGGTCACGGGCGGAAGCGTCGGGCGGCGACGGGCCACCACAAGCCGGCCAGACCAGCGAGGAGGCCCAGTTAGCTTTAGGTCGGGCCTGTCCCCCTACAGGCGGATTGTGGGCGAAAAATAAAAAATACTCAAAGAATAATCCCAAATGAACAAATACTAAAAAAATAGTCCCCAGACTATTTTTTAAACTATTTTTGAATATTCCTCCTGTAGAGGGACAGGCCCGACTCAAAGTTAGTTAGTTCTTTCTGAGACAAGTAAAAAACCATAAGTGCAAGCACTGTCTGGGGAAAGTAGAAGAGAGGATGAAGGAGAAGACTCGTGGGCGAACAGCGCAGCCGCATCCGCGGCCTCGCGGGCTGGGCCCCTGTGCCGCACGGGGAGCTTGCCCGAGGGTGGGCGGGTCGGGAACTCTGCCGCTACAGCCTGACGACGCCCACCTGCCAGGTGGACACTGCGTCCGTGCTCACCTGCGCGATGTCTTGGATGGGGCAGTGCAAAGGGGGGTCACCACTAGGGGGGTCGCCACTTCTTCGAGGAAACGCCACTTCCTCGAGACTTCCTCGAGGAACTGGGCCCCCCAGAGCCCCGAAAACGCAAAGAAACGTCCAAGAACATCCTCGACCCCTCGACTCTCCATCCCGGAACCTCGATTTCCAGGAGAAGCTGGCGACCCCCCCCAGTGGTGACCCCCCTTGGCACTGCCTGATTGGAGGCCTGGGCCCCGATCGACCGACCGACGCGGCGCACGCGGCCGCTGGGACCCGCGCGCTTCCGCCACGACGTCTGGATCATCCGGGCGCACCAGGACAGCCGGGCCTCGTGCTCGCGGAGCTGGGCGGGCGGCTCTTCTCTCTCCCCGCCGGGGCGGCGCGGGCCGGCGAACGGCAAAGGTGACGGCCGGTGCGGCCGGGAGCTTCTGCTCATAGCGTGCCGCGGCGGCGGTCCCGGCGACGCACTGTGCCGTGCAAGCGGATGGCTTGCCGCTCCGCTCCGCGGGGCGGGAGGCTGGGACAAACTCGGCACGTTGACACTCGAGAGTGGGGTCGTGGACAGCGTGCCGCGCCGAAGCGTGGCGGGCCAGGACGGCCGGAGCGAAACGCGAAGCAAAAGATCCTGCTCGTATATGCTTTCGTCTGGTCCAAAGCGTTCGGCAGTCCAACACCCAGAGACTTGATACGCTGATTCGTGCGATCCGTTCCACGGGACCGGACGTTCATCCCGAGTCGGTTTTGACAGTCCCGGGGCTGGGCGAAGGCCCCTTTGAACACTTGCCGGGTGGTTTTTATTATCAATACGCTGACATCTGGGCAGGACGAAGAAATTGAAGAGGCCCCAGAACACACAAATAAATACACACAAATAAAAATATTCACCATATTTTCCCATATGTTCTAGGTTTCTGTCTTCCCCCCCCCACTTCCCATATTTTCGTATATTTTCCTGGGGATCGACAATTAATTGTGTCTGTGTGTTTTTGTTTCCCTCCTGAGAAATGTCCCAATGGAAGAAGTCGGGACGGCTCCTCGAGAGCCGCGCAGTGAAAAAATGATGTCGTCGGATGCCCAGGGAGGGTTTGCCGCCCCGGGTGGGGGAGGCTATGGGGGCGGTGTCCTCGTCCAGCCTCCTTCTCCTCCTCCTCCTCCTCCTCCTCCTCCTCCTCCTCCTCCTCCTCCTCCTCCTCCTCCCCCTCCCCTCCCTCCCTCTCTCCCTCCCTCCCTCCCTCCCTCCCTCCTGGGAATCCTGGGAACCCATCAGGAGGTGGGCGGGCATGCGTGGTCCCTTGTTCTTCCTTGTAAATAACTGCTCCCTGCTGCACCCCGAAGCCAGTCCGAGGGGCGGGCGGGGAGTCTGGCCTGAGACTCCGCTACCGTTTACGATCCTGAAGCTTAGAGCTTGGCAACAGCTTCGCGGATGGAGGTTGGGTTGTTATCCAGACTTGGCTCTCGGCTTAGCGCCGCGCGCAATCGTTAAGCAAAAAACGCAAGAGCTTCACGGATGGAAGGCGGGTGGTTTTCAAAATGTGGCTCTCCTTAGCGCCGCACAGATTCGTCTTAACCATGTGCAAGAGGTCAACAGGTCGAGGGCGGGCCGTTTTCAAAATGTGGTTCTCGCCTTGGCACAACCCACGCTCGTCTTACACATGTGCCAAGAGCTTGGCGGATTGAGGACGAGCCGACTTCAACATGTAGCGTTCGCCTGAGGGTCGCGCACATTCGTTCGAACAATGCGCAAGAGTTTCACGGATTGAGAACGGTTCCTTTTCAAAAGGTGGCTCTCGCCTTAGCGCCGCGCACATTCGCTTTAACAAATTGCAAGAGTTTCACAAGCTCCCATGGTTAACGTGCCAACATCAATGTTTTGGAGCGATTCAGGGTTATCAGGGCGCAGCAGTTATGATGATTCGTGGAGTTGAAATCCCAGGAACGGTGTTCTGGCACGATTCTGGATCGTCAAGACGCAACAGTCAAGTTGAGTGGTGGTGTTGAAATCCCGAGAATGGTGTTCTGGCACGCTTCAAGATCTTCATACGGCTGTCTCCCAACAGGTCACTTCCCTCAGTGGGAATGAACCCTTGTAGGGGTCTATGAAGAGGGAGCTTGGAGGGAGGGTTTAGTCCAACGTCGTTGATGAGTCTTGGGTTTACACTGGTCCTCCTCCCCCTTCTCGTCCGCTTCGTCCTCGTCCTCTTCTTCCTCGTCCTCGTCGTCATCCTCTTCATCCTTAGCCTCCTCGGCTCCTAATGCAGTGACACAACTTCCAAGCATTGGGCCACATGGCCAGACCTCCTCCTCCTCCTCCTCCTCCTCCTCTCCCCTCTTTTGACTCCCTCGTCCTCCTCCTCTCCTCCTCCCCCTCCCCCTGCCCCTCCTCCTCCTCCAGCCTGCCCAAATCCCTGCCTGGCACTGCCCCTACTTCCCGCGCCCCTCCTCCCCTATACTTCTTTCCTGCGCCCTTCTCCCTCTCACGTCCTGCCTCCGGACATCATCCTCCCCTCCTGAGTCCCACACGTCACCCTCCCGCATCGCCCCTCCCCCTCCCTCTCCATCGCCACCCCCTTCCCCCGCTCTCCTCGTCTTCTCCAGTGTCCCTCGCACCCGAGCCGCTTCACATTCCCGCTCCGCCTCCCCACCCCGGGTGCGTCCATGAGGGGGTATCCAAGAGGGCGATGCACAAATCATGGTCCGAGGCACGTGCGCGGCACAGGTGGGGGCCAAGGGACGCATTGATAGAATAATGGGTCTGGTATTGGTAACTATTATTACTAGTACTAGTATACAAATACTAACAAGAAGAAGACGTGGGCGCCATGACCGCCAGGGAGGGACCATGGCCAAAGCCATGCTATCAAAACCTCCTCATCATCGCCCCCCTCTTGGCCGCCCCTGATCACCTCTTGTCGGGAACGCACTGGCCCGGGTCAATACGAACCTGGGTTAGTCAGGACTTGCAGGATCCAGCAGGATCCTGCAACATCTTGCCGGATCCTGCACGCCAGTCTGGATCAATGCAACCCTGGCGTTGCAAAATCCTGCAAGCTCCGGCGCTCTGGCTGACCTCCGTTTGCATCGACCCCCATCTCTTGCATCTCGACCTTGGCCCACTTCCCCGTCCCAGGTGCCGGAGCTCCCCCCGCCCTCCCCCCCCGCCCAAGGGCTCCCTTCGCCGGGTCACCCCACCTCACGCGTCTCGCCCCGCGCCCTCGCTGAGGCCACCCGGGAGAAGGGGGCCCCTCGGAGGGAGGCGGGGAGTGGCCAGCACGCCCCAGTCGAGGGGCAATCTATAGGAAAGCAATGAAGACACCGAGGATTCGAGCCCCAGGGGAGGGGCAATCGACATTTTAGCAAAACGCCAAGGGTTCGAGCCCCAGGAGAGGGGCAATCTACAGGAGCAGACGTCAACACAGGGGGAGAGGCCAGCACGCCAGGCCGTGAAAACAAAGGGGCGGCTCCTCCTTCGTGGCCAGTCTGAAGACCTTTGCAAGGACGGCGCGGCCCCGCCTTCTCCTCCGTCTGCTGCTCCTCCCTCTTGATTATTGCCATCCCCCTGCCTTTGCCGGCCTCCTGCTGCTGCTCCTCCTCGGCCACCTCTGACGCCCTCCTTTTCTACGTTCACTGGTGTGCTGAAGCGGTGGTTCAGATTCTGCCTCTGACACCTCTCCTCCTCCAACTCCTTCCCCCTCGATTCCTACTCCTCCCCCTCATCCTTCTTCTGCTCCTCTTCCTTCACGTTGCCCTCGCCGTCCTCACCGTCGTACTCTCCTTCTTCCGTCCCCTCCTTCTCGCCCCTCGCAAACCCTCGTTCTCATCCCCTTGCCCTCTTCTCCTCCGTCCCTTCCAGGAGGAGCAAGAGGAGGAGGAGGAGGAGGAGGAGGAGGAGAAGGAGGAGGAGGAGGAGGAGGAGGAGAAGGCGAAGAGGGGAGGAGCGAGGGAGGAGCAGAAAGCGGGAGCGGGGCACAGCCCGAGGCCGCGGGGCCTCGCCCCCTGCCGCCTCGCCGCCCGCCACCCCTCGCGAGCCCAGCGCGGCACGCACGAGGCCCGCCGGGCGGCGCGGCCCCCTCGGGCTCCCTTGCTGCTCCTTCTCCTCCTCCTGCCGCCGCTCGGACGTCCATTCCCCGTTAATTTGTCGGTGTCGCGCGCGTTCTGTTTTGTTTTGGTTGTTGTGTTTTCTTGTTTATGTATATGTGTGTTTAATGTGTTGTGATATCTATGTTCCTCTTCCTATATTTTTACAAGCCCGGGGGGGGGAAACCATCACCCCCCCCCCCAAAAAAAAAACTGGACTCCCGGGATCTGGGTTTCTCGGGCTCCCTTGGACGTCCATGGAAAAGGTCACCCGGCCTTCCGGGTCTCCACAAACGCCTTGCCAGCAGACCCAGAGCGATCCGAGGGGTCATCAGAAAGGCTCAAGGGAGGCCCCATACAGCACAAGAGCGCTCCAAGAGGGACTCCAATTGCGTCAGGACGGCTCAAAAGACCCCCAAGGCACCCCAAAAAGCTGTCCAAGGGGCCTTCAAAACACAGAAATCGTCCCATTCCCTGTGTAAAGCTTACAATTTTAGCATACTCGCCTTTCGGATTTCATCAGCTCTCAAGACGGTTTCAAAGCCCCCGAGATCGCCTCCAGACGCCCCAAAAGGCCCCCAAGACGGCCGAGCCGGGCCCCACGATCGCCCACGAGAGCCCCAAGGCAGCCCATAATGGAACCAAGAGGCCCCCCAAGGGCTCCCAGCACAGACCCAAACGGGCCATGGGAGGTCCCCAGAAGTGCCCAAGATGGGTCCAAAGGGGGCTCCAGCGGGCCCAAGCTCCCCAAGACGGCCCAAGAAGGCCCCAGGACGGCCCATGAAGGCGCCAAAACGGCCCACGAGGGCACCGAAAACACCCCCACGATGTTTCCGAATGCCAGCATTCATTGATTTTGCTCCCATGACATTTAACATTGTGACCCAGTCGTTGAGGGTCTCGTGGCATGCAGCGTAGATGCTCGACGATGCCCCGTACGAATTGCATATGAATGTGCATAGCCCTACACACATAAAGTTACATGAGCACATGTACGCTGCATGCACACATACAACAATGTAGCTATATTGTATACACCTAGACATTTATACGGAAAGTGTATGCACGTGCGCGTGTATACATGCATGCGCGCATGTACGCACGCACGCATTCCGCTTGCGTGCAGAACCCCAAGGACCAAGGTGCATGGCGCGCAGCGCCAATGCAGTCTTGTACATATATATATATATATACATATGTATATATATATATATATATATATATATAGACTGCCCGATGCTCGAGGGTGTTCCTCGATGGTCCTCGCCGGAGAAATGAAACGCGCACGTCCGAGCGATGCCAAAGTCCTCGGCGGGCGCGCGCGTGGCGTGGGCGCGGACGTGCGCGTCGCGAGGGGGGCCGCCCCGGAAGGCGGCGGGGCGGCCTCCCTCCAGGCCTCTCGGGGGGCCCTCTCTCGGAGACCTCGGCGCCCTCCCAAGAAGGCCCCGGCCTTATGTCGGGCGTCCCCCTAGAGTGGGGTTCTACGAAAAATAAAAAATACCCGAAAAATATCCCAGAAAGGTAAAACAAATATTCAAAAAATCGTCCCCCGACTATTTTTGGATTCTTTTTTGTATATTTTTGGTGTATTTTTCAGTTCTCGTCGAAAGTCCCCCTGTAGGGGGACAGGCCCGACTTAACCCCAGCCTTCTGAGGCGCCCCTCCCGCTGTCTCTCGGAGGGCCGCCCCTTCCGCGCCATCCCCTTATGGGCGCCGCCGAGGTTTCCGAGGCTGCCGGGGTGTCCCCAGCCTCGATGGAAGGAGGAACAACAGCTACGAGCAGAAACCCTTGGCGCTCCGCGCGGACTTGTTGGACCTGCGATGGAACCCCCTCCCCGGCGCGCGGAGCGCGCCCAGGGCGGCGCCAGAGGCGCCGCCAGGGGGCCCAGCGCAGCTCCAAGAACTCCGCGCGGAGTGCCAAACATTTCTGTTCGTGGCATTGTTTCTTCTTCGGCTTGAGCGATCGCGGCTTTCCGACAGTCGGGAGCGGCCAAGAGGGGGGTGTCCAAGAGGGGGGGGTGCAAATCATGACCGGCGGCATGTGCGCGGCCCAGCGGGGGGGCCAGGGACGTAATGAGATAAGAAGAGGCGCCATGAAATCTGGGGAAATATCATGGCCCACGCCATGATATCCACCCCCCCCTAGTCATCACCCCCCTCTTCTCCGCCCCCGAGACAGGGCAGCTCCTTCGAAGTCGGCCGATTCCGGGCCAGTCTGCGGCGCTCGACCCCGCACGCCCGCGCTGGGGCCGCCGCCTTCGTCCCATCGGCGCGGCGGTGCCGTGCGCGGAGGAGGGGGGCGACAGGTGGGGACTGGCTCCGGGGGGGAGATCACGAACCTTAGCCCGCAGCAGCGGGGTGATGATGGGCGCGGCGATGACATTGAATTCCCGCGGTTGGAAGGCAGGTTGGAAGGTTCTGCGGAGCGACCAGTCGATTTCTCGAATGCTTTTGCCAAGGCGAAACGGGTGCAGGTAGGGGACTGGCTCTGGGGGAGAGATCACGAAACACCCTAGGCGATGCTTAAGAAAACGTGAGTTTTCGGCCAGAGTCTCGATTGTTCTTACTGTTTCAATGTAACTCCCAAACTTGTGACAGAAATGTTGGTTTGTACTCAAATCCTGAGACTATGAATTTCTGAACCCATGATTTCTTAAGCATCTCGCAGGGCGTAGCCCGCAGTAGCGGGGTGATGGTGGGCGCGGCGATGGCAATGAACTCCCGCGGTTGGAGGGTCCTGCGGAGCGACCAGCCGATTTCTTGAAAGCTTTTGCCAAGGCGGAACGGGTGCAGGTATAGATGAATCCTTCGTCGGAGAGGGAGACTCATCGACGCAGAAGCGGCGACGCACTGCCGACAGATCGCCGACAGGCCACGGGGCGGCGCGGGGCACCCAGGCCTGCCACTGTCTACGAAGGGGGAGGCCGACGCCTTCCCCCCTGGAGACAATCCCCTCCCCGTCGGCGCCCCTGACTCTTCCAGCGCTCTGCTTTCGGCGACCCTTTCATCCAACGACAAGGCATGCTTTCTTCTCTCCCGGCCCGCAGGCATGGCAGTGCCGCGCCTCGGACCACGCCCGCCTGCGCTGGATTACAGGGGCGGGGGGAGGAAGGGGAGGCGCCGGCCAGCCACTCCCAGATACCGGCTGACCGCGGCATGGTTCGGCCAATCTTTCATCGCGCTGTGCGTCTTGGCCTGCCAACCGACGAGTGCGCCCCTCAGCCGCAGATTCGTTGCGTTTCCTTGAACGCCTTCTGCGGCGCGCTTCAGCATGTCCCACGCGACAGCTATCTGTCTGGTGCCGTCACTCTGGATGACCTGTTCGCCATCCTCGAGAGCTTGCTGAAGACGGCGTGCATTCCTCTGCGGTGGCGCAGAAGGACAAAAACCAGCTTGAGTAGCTGAACGCGGGCGACTACCGCATAGGAATCAGGCTGGTCCACCTCGACAAAAACTTGCAGAGCCTCCTCAGCGCGACCGCACATCATGTGAGCTTTCGACAGTGCGGTATATTCGATTACAGTTGGCTCAACCTCAAAATCAGTAACCAGCCGCGGCCACACGTCATCGGCTCGCGCCCAATCTCCCCTCTCGGCAGCTGTGTTCACCAAGGCGCCTAGAAATGCATGGTTTAACCATGTCTCTCCTGCTGCCGCAGCTCTCGCGATCATCTTATCAACTTCGTCGTGGCGCTGGTGCATGTCCAATAGTCTCGCACATGTCCCATACTTCAGGCCATCCATCTCAAAGGTTCGCGCTAAAGCCCAACGCCACAACTCCTCTGCCCACAAAAGGCCTCCTGGATCGCAGGTAGGTGTGCGTACTTCCAGAGCGGCGCCCAAACCAGCGTTGAAGGTCTCAACGTCTTCAGCCATTTCTCCTTCATGCCATACCTCTTGTCCAAATCGGATCAGTTCGCGCTGCCTTAGAGGAACGAACACGAATTATCGCCACGGGCGCTGCGGGCCAATGCTGTCAGACATATGTTCCTTTGTATCGGGGATAAGCGCACGCCCATCCTCTTGTGTAGCGCCATGATGTGCATGAGCGTCGACCACCATTAGTTGTGCCTGCACGCCTGCGTCGCCACGCCAAACACGCTTGGCTCGGCAAGCCCCTTCGAGCAAGCTTCCGTGACGCACTGCCAGAGATTCGCTGCTGAGCGTGAGGTTTTGATCTCGTGGCGCACTGGGGAGCCTCTGTTGCTCCGACCCTCATACCGAAAGCTGTGCTCTGCAGACGCAGGCATCGTCGGCATGGGATCGAGCCGGCCATCACTGATGCCCCCCCGACGCCTTGGAGTGCGCCTCAGCTTTGTTCAGGGCCCTCTGGCGCATCCTGCACGGTTTCCCCCGGGGCCGTAGGCGACCCGAGGAGGAGGAGGAGGAGGAGGAGGAGGAGGAGGAGGAGGAGGAGGAGGAGGAGGAGGAAAAGGAGGAGGAGGAGGAGGAGGAGGAGAAGGAGAAGGAAGAGGAGCAGGAGGAGGAGGAGGAGGAGGAAAAGGAGGAGGAGGAGGACGGGTCGCCTAAGCCCTCCGGAGAAACCCTCCAGCGCATCCCCCTGGAACCTGGCCAGGCCTGGAGTGGCCCCGCACGGCGCAGGTGGCGATCGACACCAGGAGGGCAGAGGCGCCGGACCCGGCGAGAGCCGCCGCAGAGAGGCCCCGACGGCCTCGGCGACGGCGCCCCCGGCGCAGCGGCAGCAGCCGAAGAGGCGCGCGGGCCACCGGCGAGCACTAAAACAGGGCTAGGATCGGGATAAATCGCTCCAGAGCGTTCCAGAGCGCTCTCAGAGCGTTCCGGAACGCTCTGGAGCGGCCGCGGCGCCCAATACATCCTCCAAACCCGCCGATTCTCAGAGATTTCGAGTTGTCCCGATCCGATTTTGTCCCGATCTTCGCGTCGTTTTAAGCACGGCAGCGCCAGCGGCCGAGCGAGGACGGGGCAGCGGCGCGGGCGCTCGTGGGCGGGCGGCGGGGGCGCCAAGCGCGCGCGGCTGCTCGGCCGCCCGCCGAGGGCGCTCCATGGCCGGCTCGCGGAGTTCGCCTCGAGCTGGGAGGGGCTCGGGGGGCGGGCGCGGGGCAGGCGCTGCCGGGCAGGGCCGGGCGGCGCTTCCGCCGTGGCACTGCGATCGTCGCCCTGCTTTGCTCTCGGTCAGCGCGGATAGTACATTGGTTACACTGTGCTCGTATAAGTAGGTTAACTAAGTCAGTTGCATACAGGTTATCCTATGTTGGCTATCCGTTTTCGCCTAACCTATCCACTTAGCCTACTTCGGCTAACCAGGTTAGCAAATTGCCGCTAACCTACTTAACGTCCGATGGTTTGGGCCCTCTCGGGGCCTCCACGTCGTCCTCATCATCGTCGCCGTCGCCGTCGCCGACGCCGACGACGCCGACGACGACGAAGGGGGGAGGTGCCCGTGTGCCGTCCGCGTGCACCAATGTACTATCTGTGAAAGCCGAGAGCAAAGCGGGTGGGTTTGCTCCTCATGGCTTGCACTGCATCGCTTTCACCACAAAGCTCACACCGCATAGCTTGCACAACATAGCTTATACCACATAGCTTACACCGCATCGCTTTCACCTCCACAATGCAATAACTCACAGTTCGGGGTCACGCTAGCTAACATTTGAACAGGATTTCGAGGCGGATCCAGCCGTGGCGACGACGAGCACCCCCTGCAGGGACCCGAAAAAAAGGCAAACAGCGCCCGAAAACCCTGGGGGCGGGTCGAAACCTTAGAATTCTGATGTTTTTTTTCACTTAGGTGAAGGAGGGGGAAGGGGTGCAAGGGGGGGAGGAGATGGGGGGCGAGAGAGGTCGTGTCGCGCCGCCCCGCTCGGCTGCCCGCCCCCGCCCGCCCGCCGTCGACGGCATGACCGTGACGGAGAGAGCGACCGAGAGAGAGCGAGCGGCCTCGGCCGCCCCGAGCTTCGAGGATCAACGATCGAGGAATCGAGGATCGAGGTTCGAAGGATCGAGGACCGAGGTTCGAGGGGGATCGAGGATCGACAGGGTTCTCGAGGGATCGAGGATCGAGCTTCGAACTTCGAGGATCAGGGTCCTAGGAGGATGGGGGCCCAGCGGGCCCGCGCCTTTGAGGCCCGTCGAGCGGGCCTGGGACCGCGGGAAAACCAAAATTGGGTTCACCGCTTTTGCTGGGAGGGGTGATGTCGGCGCTGGCTTTGGTGTTGGAGCGGTCTGATATGAGTTGCACCTGTGGGGCTGGTCACAGGAACCCATGCTGAATTGCGGTAGATCGTAGATTGCACCACATACATTGCACCGCGTATATTGCACGACATATGCCGTACATCGCCACATAGATTGCACCGCATATATGCCAAGAGCGCCCCACAGTTCCAATATCACACACGCACATGTGTACACGGATGCTGGGCGACCGATTGGGCAACGCAATCCGCCGACCCAAATGATGACGATGCTGGTGTTGAGGATGGCGGACGGCGCTTGCGAGCAAGCTCGCATCGCGACGGTGACGATGATTGCGATGGCATGCGTACATTTGCTTCGCATAGCGGCAGGATAAATCACTCGCGAAATACAGTTCTCTGCTGTGTCAGAATAAATTACACTACAAGAAATTCTGCTGCTGGCCACAATGGTTGGACATGATGAGACTTTGCGGTACTTACAACAGCCGTTGCCATCTTCAACGAATGGCCAAGGCGACACGCAGCTCCAGCTGAACCCGTCCACTTCGGCGTGAAACCACACCTCTGCAACCACCTCGCCCGAATCTATTGCCACGACGTCGTTGGCCATTACCGTCCTGTGGCATGCCACAAGACGCCTCGAGGACCTAACGGCCCTCGCGCCACTGATCGCTGACCTCATTGCCTCGACCACTTTTCGATGGGCATCCTTCAGCCCCCGCAAGGGCCCGCTGTCCAAAGAGGCGCTGATGTCATGCATGCCTTGGCACGTCATGTCCTCGAGGACTCCAGTGTCGAAGCTGGTGGTGTTGTGCCGATTGGTGCACATGGCTTTCAGAACTCTGTGTTTTCTCTCTTGTACAAACGTGTTAAGTAAGAAGCCAAACTTCTGCAGCATCGGCGCTAGATGAACACTGTAGTGGTGCTTTGGGATCCAGATCTCGCGCCCGTAAGCGTCAACGTGGGCGCGCAAATGCGAGAGCACAGCGGTCTCCAGCTCTCTCGGGGTAACAGCGTTCACGATTGTCAGCGTTTCCACCAGATCGCACAAGAGAAGGGCACTGGCGACTTCCTTAGCACAAACCCCAGTCGGGCGAACAACGTTCATCAAGTACAATGCAATGACTGGCGTTGCCGATAGCATCTCTGAGGCAGATCCCCCGAACTTGCCGTCACAACATACTTTCGCACCAGATTCGCAACCGCCTGGCCAACAAAATTTCGTCAAGAATGCCCCGAGCTGCGCGCGCCCTAACGAGTGCGCGTCCAGTCGACCAAGCAGCGCGCACATCTCGACCACGAAAGTGCCGCTGATGAACAGGATGTGCATCCAATCGAACATTACCAAGTTGGGCATGTCTAGAGAAAGCACGGGGCATAGAAACGCATTTTCGTCCGAGTGGTTGAAGCCAAGGAATGTTTCCAACTGGGGAAGGTCGGTGCCGCCCCCATGCGCCACGGCTTGCAACCTCTCGAGAACTCTCGTGACGGTGTCCTTCGTGTGGACCACATACTTGTCCACTTCTAAACATGCACTCGAGATAAGACGCCCCGTGTGGTCAGGCAGACACGGGCATTTGTGAAAGACCACATTCTGACACAGCGGGCGAAGTTTGTGGCCCGAGTGCCCCTTGCATAACGTCGACAACTTGTGCGCCACCAAGTCTTGCAATAAGCAAAATACCTCGCCGAACACTAGCTGCGGGCTGCCCAACGACAGGTCGAGTTGAACGCCGTTTTTCAAATTGTATGGCGGGGCAAAACACACATGAAGCAACCTTTTGATCAGCTGGCTCATCCCACCGTCGAGGCGATCCACCTGGCTGGTGCGGATAGCTGACAACGTGAACCACCACTCCTCCATGCAAAGGAACTCAGGCGGCAAGTCTGCTAGCGTCCAATAAATTCCGTGGCATTTGCGATAATTTCTGGAGTTCAGCTGTTGGCCTGGCGTGACCTCGTCCGTATACAAGATCATCCTGACCTTGCCACCCGCCTTTTGCAATGCGCCTGCAATCGTGTCCCTGACGCGCGGGGATTGCTTGCAAGCTACTTCCAGGGCGGCCAGCGGGTGTTGAACAGGAGCCGACATGGCAGCGCCGTCGTCACCAACTAAACCAAGCTGCTGGACCAGCGGGCCAAAGGATGTCTTCTGGCTGCAGAGTGCCTTGCGCTGCCTGCGCATCGTCCCCTCACTGACGGCATCTGGGATCCCGAACTCACGTGCATCCACCAGGATCTGTGACAGGGCGGCATTGGATACGTGGCTCTCCCTGCCAAAATCAATAAGCCTGAGTCGCTTAGTCATGATGACGGCTTGCGCGAAAAGCGCTACGGATCGTCGTCGTCGCGGGCCCGACCGCTGACTACTACTACTACTACTACTACTACTACTACTACTACTACTACTGCTGCTGCTGACTACTACTACTACTACTACTACTACTACTACTACTACTACTACTACTACTACTACTACTACTACTACTACTACTACTACTACTACTACTACTACTACTACTACTACTACTACTACTACTACTACTACTACTGCTACTACTACTACTACTACTACTACTACTACTACTACTACTACTACTACTACTACTACTACTACTACTACTACTACTACTACTACTACTACTACTACTACTACTACTACTACTACTACTACTACTACTACTACTACGACTACTACGACTACTACTACTACTACGACTACTACTACTACTACTACTACTACGAGCCCTCGCAAGACCTTTTAGTCGGAGGAGGGGATATATATATATATATATATATATATACACATACATATATATATATATATTGCACCGCATATGTTGCAACACATAGATACACGAGTTGAGGCCCACGCTAGCGGGAGCTGCCATGCGCCTCCCTGGGCCCAACGGCACCATCCAGCCTGGGAGTGCCTCATGAGGGCCCCGCGAGGCCCTCGTCGCATGCACATGCCGATGCTCTGGGGTCAACGCCATTCCACGATCGATTTTCCTCTCGGGCAACCTCTGTCCACCAACTGCGCGGCCAACGCTGCAACCTCTGACAGCCAACTGCGCGACCAACGCCGCGCGAAGGCTGGCGCCTCTGAAAAAACTGCGCTGGGACTGGAAATGCCGTGCGGATATATGCACTGCGATGTCGCAAGGCTGACGCCGCTGAAATATCGCAAGGCTGTCACAAGGCTGACGCCGCTGAAAGGCTGGCACCGCTGAAAGGCTGGCGCCGCTGAGCGGCGGATACGAAGGGATGCGAACTGCTGCTGTGCTGAGATATCTAGCCGTAGGGCGAGTAAGCCGTCGGCGGCGGCATTGCCTGGAACGGGGCCTTCGTCACCGTCAAGATGAGAGGCCGCGGGGGCGCAGCTGCCTTTGATACAGCAGGGGGCGGCACCATGTACCTGGGAGGCGGAAACAACGGTGGCCGCGGGCCTGCGGGTGGGGCCCTCGGACTGCCCTGCAACCAACTGAGCTGGCTGCCGCCGTGCATCTGCATGTCAGAGCCGATGCCGCCCGTCTGAATGTCGCCGCCGCCGTAGCCCGCGGCGTGCACGTTGTTCTCGGCCACCTGGCGCGTGAGCAAATGTTCTGGCGTCCTGGGCGCGGCGCCCGCCGAGGCGATGTCATATTGGCTGCCGATGCCCTGAATGAAGATGCCCTGGGCGCCATTCGAGACGTGCGGGGTGGCGATGAACGATGGCGCGCGGACAGGCGTGGCAACGCCGTGATGAAAGATGTCCTGCGCGGCGGTGATGCCTGCATGCACGGCGACGTCCTGCGGCATGTCATGCACGGCGGTGCCGTGCGTGATGGCTCCAATGCAAGGTCGGCCCTGCGCGGCGGTGTCCTGCGCGGCGGGCGCGGCCTCCTGCTGCTCGGCTCCGTCCGCGGTGATGCCCTGCGCGGAAAGATCCCGCGCGATCGCATGCTGGCCGATGTCCTTCGCATCGGTGCCCTGTGTGGGGGTTGGCGGGAGCTTCGCGGCGACGCCCGCGTGGGCGGCCCCGCCCGCGGGGGCGGTCATGCCCGCGGACGCGGCCATGCCCGCGGAGGCGGTCATGCCCGCGGGGGGGGGCCCAGGGTCGGCCCCGCCGCCCGCGGCGGTGCCCCCCCTGCCCTGCTGGCTGTTCTTGCTGACGCTGATGTTCTGGAACGGGGACGGTTGCGACTCCGTGGTGGACGAGTCGGGGCCTGGAACTGTGAAGCGCACTGACCCGCGTTCATGTCGGAAGTACCCGCCGCCGCCTGCGACGCGGCCCTAGCGCGCAATGCAAAACCCACGATTCCCCACGCCTCCCCCCTCACCCCTCCCCCCTCCCCCCCCCCCCTCCCCATGCCCATATATTCCCCATGAGCTCCCGCCCGAGCCCCCAGAGTTCAGAGCCTGTCGAGGAGTCCCCGAGAGATCACCGACAGCCCTGCGGGAGGCGGAAGGCCGAAGGCCCCTGGACAAGCACCCTGGACAGTTAGTCGATTCATGGCATGTCCAACCCTGATCGAACGTGAGGGCTCGGACCATGACGCTGATGGTCGAGAGGAACTGCTGTCCGCACCTCGTCATGGCTGAGGATACGGGAAACACCTTCGGGCTACGCCCGAGAATCAATGCTTCACTGAGCAGCCTCGGCTACGTATGGAGGCTTAGGGCGTCGGTGGTTTGGGGGGGGTCCCCTCTTCCAATCCTTCTCTTCCCCTTCGGGGACAGGTTTGCCGCGCCCCCCCCCCCCTGCCTCCTTTCCACATGGGCATGGCGTTCCCGAGGTGACAGGATGCACTTGTTCGCGAGTGGCGGCTCCAAGGGTGCCTCAGGGGCCCGAAGACGATCTTTCAAGATGGCTCGCGATTCCCTAATACGCCTCAAGATGCACCCCAAGATGCTCGACAATGCCCCCAGAAAGTCCCAATGCGGCTGGCTACAAGTGGCCACCGAAACCTCAAAGGCCTCCGAGAGGCCAACATCCTGCAACGGCTTGAAAATAACACTGACTGCCTAGAGAGGGCCGAACACGTTCTGGGCCCGCCGACGGGCCCGACTCGGGTTCAGGGGGGGCGATGGGGGCCTTCCGAGGCCACAAGATGGCTCCAAGATTGCCCAAGAGGGCCACAGATGCCCAAGTAATCAATGAGTTATTGCATACGCCCCTTGGGGCTAGCGCCCATAGTGCGCGCAAGCGTCGCCGCATCCCCCGCAAACGTGCGCCTGTGTGCGATGTTGCATCTGACAATCCTGACTGCGGGGGTGCCTTGCAGGGGTACGCCTCTTGGGGATTGCGCCCAAAGCGTGCGCAAGCATCGTCGCCTGGCGTCGGCGGCCAGGCATCCGAGATGCCTCTGGCCATCTTGATCGCCCCCCCCCCTCCTCAATCCTCAATCCTCCTCCCCCTCCCACTCCTTCTCGTCATCGCCCATCATGTTATTCATAACACGTCGCTCTCCTCTCTCATCAATCCTTCCTCTTCCTTCTCCACCTCCACCTGCAAACGGTTCGGGTGCCCCCCTCGTTGCTCTTACACTACCCTCCTCGCACCTCAACTCGCCTGGGCGCCCTTTCTGTATGGGCCGGTGGAAATATGCGAAGCGCCAAGCACTGATTGGACTGGGTTGGGCCCCACGCATGGGTTGGGCCCCGCGCGAGCATGCTCGCATAGTGCATTGTAGATAGCCCGACGGTTGCCAGAATAGCGCTGGGTAGCTCCCAGGACGGGTGGATTCAGATAGCTCGGCATTTACCTTACATTGCCCATTGCATATGCGTACTGCCCAGCCTCCAAGTGTGGGTGGGTGGGTGGGTGGTGGGTGGGTGGTGGGTGGGTGGTGGGTGGGTGGTGGGTGGGTTGGGTGGGTGGTGGGTGGGTGTTGGGTGGGCGGGTGGGCGGTGGGCGGGTGGGCGGGTGGTGGGTGGTGGGTGGGTGGCGGGCGGGTTGGCGATGGGTGGGCGGGTGGGCGGCGGTTGGGCGATCTACGTATCTATCTTTTTACATGTCTACCCATAGATCAGATCGGTATATATATATATACATACATATATATGTATATATGTATGTATGTCTTCTTATCTGTTTATATATATGCCTCTGTTGGTGGTTTGGAGGCGGGAGGTGGATGGTATAATCTGGAGGCGAGTCGCTTTTTCAAGCAGGCGCGGCGCAACACCACCCGAACGCATAATGCCACAACTGCACCACACTCGCTGCGCACGCCAACCGACACGGCCAAACGCCGTTGTCACGGCACGGCCAACAGCCGCTGCACCCTGCACGGGAAGACTGCACTTTGATTACTACCGATGCCGTCGGCCCTGCTGCACCCCCTGCTGCACCCCGTCGGCCGTGCCACCACGCGGCCAAACGCCGCTGCCGTTCTGCACTCCATGGCACGACACGGCCAAACGCCGTTGTCCGTCCCCGCTCTAATCGCTGTCGTAGCCGTCGGTGATAATGTACCGAACCTTGAATGTAGGCCTCACTGCACGGGCGCCCTGAAAGGCAGGGTTTGTCGGGATGTCCTCGGCCTGCATCCTGAGAAACTGCTCCCTGACCTCCTTTGGCATGCTGGCGTCGTCGAGCGACGGCCACTCGTGCTCGAGCGCCCGCTTCCGAGTCTCCTTAGTCGGGGCGGAGCGGGGAGGGTCGCCACCGCCGCTTCCTTCCTCAGAGGCTGCCGCTGCCGAAGAGGGGGTGCCAACTTTGCCGCTCTCGCTGTGGTCTCCGCCGTCATGGACATCGGCGGGCTCAGCATCTGGCGCTTCTCCCGACTGAGGACCAGCGCTTCGGAGTTCCGATGGCGTGTGCCGCGGCCCTGCAGAGGGTACGGGGTGCATTGCCGCGGGTGGCGGCGCTGGCATGCGACTACGCGCAACAGCGCCGAACGAACAAATATGAACGCAATTCGAGCCAAACCGGCTACGGAAGCAAATGCAACCATCACCTGCCCCGCCACCGCCACCCGCGGGGGCGGGGCCATAGCGCATGGGGGCCCCACCATGTTCACCACGAGCGTTTCGCCTGAGGCATCCCCGATGACATGGATGATGACGATGGCCATCGTGATGGTGACAGTCGGTTGTGGCATTGCCATTGTGGCCGATGGCTACATGAAGGCGAGCGCTGGCGATGCACTATTTTGCGAGGGGTGGCTGGGTGCATGCATCAATCTTGCGAAGCATCGTGCCTGCGAGTGAAGTCCACAACGGCTGCTTCTATAGCCCCGCGGTGCCAGTCCTAGCAAAGTCAGCACGCGGAGGAATGCTGCGGGGGGGAGTTGGCGCAGGGGCGGAGGAGGATGGGTTCTGAAGCGGGGCTGGGACTTCGGTGGTAAGATGAGGGACGCCAGGGCGATGAGGAGGAGGGGGCGGAGAAGGGGGATGTTGAGGAGGATGCCGATACGGAGGGGCGAAGATTGGGATCAGCAGGTGAGCGGGGGCGC
Source organism: Prorocentrum cordatum (assembly GCA_963575745.1). Lineage (NCBI taxonomy): Eukaryota > Dinophyceae > Prorocentrales > Prorocentraceae > Prorocentrum > Prorocentrum cordatum. Next base: position 179,864 of record CAUYUJ010018616.1, read on the forward strand.
TGAGGAGGGGCATGAGCGGCGGCCGCGGCCGCCTCAGGAAGCAACGCGTCGAACTGACTGGGGCTACATACAAATCGAATTCGTCTGCTCAAGTAGTAAGTTGGCGCGGCAAGCGAGCAAGCTCAGCTGGGGCGCGCGATCGTCGCCACAACAGGCGTTCACTGAGACGTGCGGCCTACTTCCCGAATACACGCTCGTACGACTTCAGCGCCACGTGGTAGACCTCCTTCGCAACGTCCTTCGCCTCGTCCTCGCCCATGCCACTCGACAAGCACCGCCTCTTGGCGATTCCGTACGCCCTCGAAGTCCAGTCGTTCTTCCCCTTGTGGTAGGTGGCCTTGCACGTGGCCTCGGAGCGGAAGTCGGAGGCGCAGAGCTTGACGACGGCCGCAGCTGGCCTCTTCCTGGCGGCGCCAGTCTGCGCGGCGGCGCCAGCGGCCTTGCCGCCTGTGCGAGCCGTAGCCGCGGCAGCGAGAACGTCGGCGACTCTAGCCTTGCCCTCCTTCTTCGTGACCTTGGATTTGAGCCCCCCCCTTGCCCTTGGCCTTTGCTTTTGCCTTTGCTTTCGGCGCACCGTCGGCCGCTGCCTCAGCCGTGGTCCTGCGCTTGCGCAGCTTGGCCGTCTCGGCTGCATCTCTGACGGCCTGCTCCAGGTCCTCAACTGGGTCGCACTCCCGAGCGACGGCGGCGATGGGCGGGGAGTCTCCCAGCATGGAAGGGTGCACAGACGAAGGCGTCGGCGCAGACGGCGAAAGCGAAGACGCCGTCCCCGCCCGAGGCGCCAGCGCAGCCAGCGGGTCGGCCGCCGCCGCGGCCAGTCCACCTGGGGCGCGCGACGCTGCACCATTCTTCGGGGCCCCGACGATCTGCAACCCAGGGATGGTCCCCATCGCCTGCTGCATGACCTGCGCGAGGGGGGCAATCGCCGAAGTCACCGCCGTTGCCATCATCTGCTCCGTGGAAGTGCCGTAGGGGACAACTGCGCTGCCCTGCTCCTTCACACCTTTCTTGGACTCGCGGTAGGCGCAGGACGCCGTCGCGCAAGGCAGGCCCTCAATCACGAACGGCACGGGCTGACTGTCACCGTAAGCATGCTGCAGGTGGGCAGCGGGCAACGCCGACGGGTCAGCTGGATACACGAGGATGTGTGCCAGCGGGAACTTCTTATCCTTGTCCAAACTCTTGACGTAGCTCCTGATATTCTTTCCGATGTTCGACTGGCTGCCCGCGCCCATGGTCGTCACCTTGAGCCCAGCCAACTGGATGATGCTCGTCGCGCGCTTCAGCACCTGGTTCGAAGGGCAGACCAGCCCCAGTTTGTACAGCTGCACGGCCACCATGCGGGTAGCAATATCAACATCGATGACATCACTCTTGAAGTAATCGTGAAGCTGCTGCGTGAAATACTTCTCCAAGGAGTCGCATGTCTGCGGCGGCCGCGTGCCACCCGAAGGGTCGGTGCGTTCTGCGGCGGCGTTGACCGCGGCCGCGATGTTTGCCATCTGGTTGCTGGACCAGGGCCCCAGCTTAGCCTGGCGCGTCAGGCGGGCGGCACCATCCAAGCTCACGGACATCTGGCTGAAGTGGGCTACGAAGGCGCTGGCCTGAGAGTCGGACACGTCGAGGCCAACGGAGCGCTGCAACGTAACGATCTCCGAGCGCTGGTTCAGCTGCGTAACGAGCCCTTCAACCACTTGCTGCGCATGGGGAACAGCGGCCGCCATCGATGCCACCCTCGCACGCGAAAACAAAAAAAAGCTGAGACCAAGCCTGAACACTCGAGCCACAACTGCTGCGGCGTGCCGAGTGTTCCCCCGACGCACCCGCTGGCAAATCCACGCACGGCTGGCGACATCGGGCCAGCGCCCGCGAGAGTAGATGGAGTGGGTATGAGGAGGGCGGCCAAACACTCTGGATGATGAGGGTTTGAGGGTGACGATGCCGCGAGCGAGGCCAACGGCGAGCGAGGTTGCAATGTTACGATTTGGCGGTGCCAAAACGTAACATATGTTACGGTTTAGGGGGCCCAAAACGTAACATGTGTTACGTTTCGGGGGGTGCGATTCGTAACATCGCGTTGTTTGTGCAACTCATATGAAATGTTACGAATCGTGGGGCGCAAATCGTAACACATGTTACGTTTCAGCGGCGGCAGATCGTAACATATGTTACGATTCAGTGGTGGCAGATCGTAGCATTTGTTACGTGTCAGCGGTAGCAAATCGTAACATCTGGTATGCTTCATGACTCGGTGCCCCAGAGAAGCCGCCAACTGAAAGAACTGCCCGCCCATGATCTATCATGACGCCCGTGTGCCCACCCACCCACCCAACACGCCGCCCGCGCATTTGTCACGATAGCACAGCCCGAAGCCCTGCACGCGATGGAGGGCGGCTGAGCGGCGCAACGCGCCTCTCAACAAACGTGCCGACAGCCGCGCGCACGCGCGCAGCAGAGTGCGGTGCGCGGGCCCACTCAGAGCGCACCGAGCTCGGCCAGGGCCTTCTTGAGGCGCCGAGTGTTGACGACCCGCCCCCCGCGCATGCGCGCCTTGCGGACCTGCCGCTTCACGTCGTCGCTCCCAGCGGCGTCGCCGTCGGCGGCCAGGTCGTCGGCAACCTGCGGGCCGTCGTCGTCGGCGTCGCCGCCGCCGTCGCCGTCGCCGTAGCCGTCGCCGTCGTCGTCATCGCCGTCGCCGTCGCCGTCGTCGCCGTCGCCGTCGTCGTCGTCGTCGCCGCCACCGCCGTCGCCGTCGTCGTCGTCGCCGCTGTCGTCGCGATTGGCGTCGACGTCGGCGACGACGACGACGAACCTCGTCCTCGCGCATGCGCTTCATGGTCTCGATGACCGCGCCCTGGTCGATCCTGTACTTGCCATTGACGGTGACCGCAGTGGTGCTCGAGCTGCTCGCAGCACCCGTCGCGCGATGGCCGTGCTGCTTGGCCCACCCCTCGCCATCGTTGTAGCCGCCTCCATCGCCCTGCTGGTTGCCGCCTGCGCTGTCCTGCGGGTAGCCCCACTCGTCATCCTGCGGGTCGTCGCCCTGGGCATCTGAGTAGCCCGTCATGTCCTGCGGGTAGCCGCCCTGCGGGTAGCCGTCCTGCGGTTAGCCCCACTCGCCTTGCGGGTAGGCCCACTCGTCCTGCTGGTAGCTCCACTCCACTCGCCCTGCGCGTCGTAGAAGACCCACTTGTTGCCCTGGAGCCGCCAGTAGCCATCCATGGAGCCGCCCCGCGCGTCACGCGCGCGGCCGCCCCACCCGTCGCCCTGCGCGGTGTCGCCCCAGCGCCACCACCAGTCCTCATCCGTGTACTTGTACGAATGCTGCTCCAGCGCGCCGCGGCCGTCGTCCTGCTGCTGCGCTGTGTCCTGCTCCTGGTCGTGGCCGCCTCGCTCGTCCTGCTCCTGGTCGTGGCCGATCGTGTCCTGCTCCTTGCCGTGGCCGCTCGTGTCCTGCTCCTGGTCCTGTGGCTGCTCCTGGTAGTGGCCGCCCGTGTCCTTCTCCTGGTCGTCCCAGATGCGGCCCATGAAAGCCCGTGCCGTCTGGGCGCGCGTCCACTCGAAGTCGGCGTCGGTAGTGGCGGCGTCGGTGCCTCCGCGCGGTGGCGGCGGCGGCGGAGGCACGGTTGGCGGCCTCGGCGCAGGGCGGTCGCGGTCTCGCCATAGGTGGGTTGGCGGAGGATCGCCAGGGGGTTTCGGCAGCTTGGGCATCTTCTTCGGCGTTGGCTGAAGCCTCGGCTTGGGCGTGTCGGGCTGGGCGGCCGCCGCAGCGGGCTCGGCGGGCGGGGCGGCCGTCTCGGCAGGCCGCCTCGCCCATCGGCGGATGCGAACCTCGCCAGAGGAACCCTGCGCACGCCGCACCCCCCATCCCCAGGTTCGCTTCGGCGTGGCAGCAAGGATGTCCGCCATGACCACCAGCGTGAGCATCGAGCGCGCGGCGCCATCGCCAGCGCCCCCGCTCGAGGGCGAGGAGGCTGTACCACGCTCCATCGGGACGCGGTCGGCCCCGCTGGGCGCGCCGCCTCATTAGCCAAAACGGCAGCGGGACTGGGGGGCTCGAGGGCGAGGACGAGGAGGAGCAAGATGAGGCTGGCGCTGGGAGTGGCGATGCTGATGCTGCAGGGTAGGGGTTATGATGATAACGGTGCCATATTAGGGGCTCTATGTGGCATGCCTTGGGGCCATCTTGTGTCGTATTGGAGCCACCGCCAGGCCTCGGAACGCCACGACGCTGCAAACAGTATAGTTCCCCCTACGCGTTGTAAGGACGTGGGCCTCATGTGGGGCTCATTGGAGCTCTCGTGCGCCACTTGGAGCCGTCTTGAAGGAGCGAGTCATGGCATGTTAAAGCATGGCTCGGAATGGGGGGTCCATGGTAGTGGGGGCGGTACGAGTGGGAGTCGGAGAGGGCACGTGCAGCTCGCGAGCATGCTCGCGAGCTGCGCGGCCGTGCACGGTCGTACAGCTGACGAACATGGTGATGAGTATTGTGAATGTTACGACGATGTTGCAACATATCCACCCATAGTGACGATAATGGTGAATGATGATGGTGGCGATGCTTCTCTGATGCACGCAACGTCTGGGAGCAACTAGCGGCTGGGCAGCTCGCACCCTATCGGGCTACCACGTGATCCCCATCGAGGGCAGCTCGCGAGCACGCTCGCAATGCCCTGCTGCTGACAAACATGCACGCGCCATGCTAACCAACTGCCACGCTCACTGGCCACCTGCGGGCGAACCGACACCTGCCGATGGCGGCTCTGGCTCCTTCTCGCTGGCGTCCTTGCAGAACTGCGCGAGAGCGGCCGTCGCCTCGTTAGCCTTGAGCTGCACGAAGTCGGGGTCATTGCTGCGGGGGGCGGGCAAGGAGTGGAACCTTGTCTTCTGCTTCGCGGCGTCGAAGTACCTGCAGTACACGCAATGGCGAGACGCCCGCCACTTCACAGTCTTGCCATCGATCGTCGGCACGAACTCAACGAGGGAAGGGTGGGGCTTCACCAGCAGCAAGTTCAAGTTGGTGGTCGACAGCTCGATCCATTGACTATGGACTCGTTGCCTTCGGCTGTCTTGACCACCACGTCGAACGTTGCTGGAACATCGTCTGCCATCTCCTTGCGCTTGCGCTTCTGGCCATGGGGGTCGCCAGGCGCATCTGCATCCCCCAAGGGATCACTCTCGACCGCCTTCTCATTGACTGCAGTATCGAATGCATCGTTTCTAAGAGTAACCACAGCGTCCACCATGGCCAACTCATTGCCCACAAAACGCTTGAACGATGGGTCGCCCTTGCAAGCATGAAAGAAATACACCCCATCGACAGTTTTGAGCTCTGCATTCCATTTCGGCTTGCCTTGCTGTATGTGACCGCCGCCCACCTTAGCTTGCAAGGCAAAACTGGCCTCGGCGGCGGCCATGGTGGCGTGCGCAACGATTGATCAGCACGGGCTGCGGAGTGGCAGCGGCGGTGGCGTGGGGGAGGGGGAGGGAGAGCGGGTGCCTGGCCCCTCCAGCCCAGATGGGCGTCGGTGGTGTGGGTCGCCCCCCATTCCTGCCAAATTCTCCCCCCCTTCGGGAATGGGTTCCCCCTGTTGTTCCGATCGTTGGACAGATGGATATAGTGATGGATGTAGATACACAAATATGTGACGAAATACTGAAAACATGTAGGTATATCGGTAGGCACGCATATAGATGTGTATGTATATCTACATATATATATATATAGATCGTGATATGTATGGTATGTATATATGGAATGGCGGATGTATATATGGATTTCTACGCGCACATATTGATATACGCAAGAATCAATAGACATGCAGATAGGTAGGTCAGTCGACAAGACACCCCTGACAAAACACAGCCATCGACCGACCGAAGCGACCACTCAGGTCACTTTAAACAGACCCCGCATGTTAAGGTGACCGTTTGGGTCGCGTCGGGGCCCGCTTGGAGTCCACGCGGGGCCCTCTTATAGCGTTCTGCGGGTCCCCATTGCAGCGCTCTCGGGGCTTCCAATAGGCTCCAAGATGATCTGGGAGGACTAGGCGGAGACCCTCTGTGGGCCCCAAGAGCACCCTGGAGGGCCACCATGAAACCAAAACGAGTTTAAGGTGATCTGTTGTGCTGCCTCGGGGCCCGATTGTGGGCTACGCGGGGCCTTCCTGTTGCTTTATGCGGCATCCCACTGCAGCACTCTCGGGGCCCACAATTAACCACAGGAGGAGCCCTAAGAGCCCTGGATGGCCACACTAACATTAAAACGATGCTGTGGTCACCGCTTGGGTCGCTTCGGAGCCCGCTTGAGGTCCACACGGGGCCCTACTTGCACTCTTGCAGCACCCTGGGTGGCTCCCATTTGGCTCCAGTGGGCGCTGGGAAAACCCCCGCCCACCACCTTCCCCCCCATTCCCCCATCCCCCCCTCTCCGCCCCATCAGCCCTCAGGGAGCCCCACTGATGCCACCGCGTCGGCGGCGATCCCTAAAAGGCGGAATCGACGCAACTACCTAGTCCCAGCCGCGCACCAACCTGGCCGAACGCAGCCCAAAAATGTGGGCTGCAGAACACAGCAACGGCTTCCAATATGGCTTCCAGCATGCAGAAGGCCGTCCAAGAGGGCACAACAGGCGTCCAAGATGACCAGAGCTCGCCCAAGATGGATGAGCGCGGCATGCCAGATGACGGAGACATCGAATGCAATGTTCAACGCATCGTTCGTCGCCCCCCCTCCTCCGACCTCCCCAGCTGACCCCGCCCTCCCGCACTTGCCACGCACATCCCAAAAACTAATACATAGTTTTCTCTGCTGGGAGCGCGCGCAACGTCACTCTCAGATTGGCGTGTGCAACAGAAAAATCTGCGAACGTGGAACGTGGATGTAACTCAAGCTGCGCATAGATGCACCAGAGCTCGCAACCGCCCTAAGATGCAAATCAAACCGCCTACCGATGTCTCTTCGCCGTGCCCCCAGAGGCGTCGACGCCCCTCTTCTTGGTTTTGGCCTTGCTCAAGGCTGCCCGATCTTGGTCAAACACCCTCAACTCATCGCCAGCCTTCAAGCTGGACTTGTTCGTGAGCACTGGGACGTCCACGAAGGCGTCTCCGCCGTCGGAAAGGCTGCTCCCAGCCCCGACTAGGATGCGGATGTGGCTGGCCTGCATGTTGGCGGAGGCACTGTCCCCCTCGGGCTTCGCGCACCAGAACGGCGCCACGAACGGCACCACCTCCTTGGAGTGGCAGCCCGATACGGTCTCCCCGTGCGCGTAGTCGCAGCGCTGAGAAACAAACGCCTGAACCTTGCCAGGCGCATCCCTAGGGCAGCCTAGGCAGACGGAGCCATTTGGCCATTTGGGCCGTCCTTAGAGAGGGCCGAAACCGAAGTCGAGAAAAGGGGCCAGCACGAGCTTACCTTTCGCATAGGCGGACTTGGTGAACACGGACCTCTGCGGTTTCAACTGCACCTCGAAACCTGTATCTCCACCGCCATTGTACGCTACCGACTGGTGCTCGATGAACGCCTTCTCAAGCGCCAGCCTCGCAACAGCCTTTGTGCATTCCGCCGAGCTGTCTGAGTGGTCATGCGGCGACTGAAGATCCTTTGTTTGAACGACCACCTTATGCTCAGGTTGCATGATGGACCAGCTGTCGGCCAAATCGGCGGCTGACACCTTTAGCTTCGCGGGGGTCCTGCCGCTGCCGTTCACGAGAACCAGAACGCACTCCGCACCCACGGAGTCCAACTTGTATGTCTCGCCTTTGCGGCTGCTGGTCGTCACGTGCACCTTCGGAACGGACCCCATAGCTGCCAACGAAGACGGGTCGAATGCATTTCCTGAAAACTCACGGAATGCTGCGCCAGACTTGCCACTGTCACTGGATTCGCTCTGCCACGGCGCCTTTACTTTGGGATCCTTCACCACGTCGGCCACGCATCGAACGAAATCATCGCATATCTCTTCGATTGGCTTGAACTGTTTCCGACTCTTTGACCTCTTGCTGCGCGCGTGCATGACCAGCTTCACTGCGAACTCGCCTGAATGCTTCACGATTGCCCCCTCGTCGACGCCAAGGCTGACCAGCCAATCTCGGCCTTTGGTGTATCTGGCGACTGCTTCTGTTATATGCGGCATAAGGTTGCCAGTCATTGCCTGCGTGTCCACGCTGTTGAATAGTTTGCATTCGCCTTTGACTACAAAGTTTTCGGGCGCCGACTGGCACGCTTTAAGACACATGAATATCCAACTTGGCATCTTGGCAAATGGTAGATCCTTGAACAAAACAAGTGTGGCTGGCGACAGATCGCGCTGGAATTTGAGCTGTTTCCCGAACATGTCCAAATCTTTAGGATGGATAGGGTCGGCCCCGCCCGCCCAGTTCTCCACAAACTTACAAAGATTTGACATTTGCCCTGCCAGATCGGGCCGAAAGCTATCCATTTGTTTGGCTATACCGTCCCAGTTCGGCTTGCCCTGCAATTTGGTGTTCGTCACGGCCCTGGCATGCAGTTGGAAGAGAACTTGCATGATAGATGGGTCTTTCCTGATCCGATTGCCGACGTTGCCCGCTTCCTGAAGGAAGGCGGCGATCATCGGGCACGCTCTAGCTACTTCGTGCCTCACTATGACAAAGGACAGCCCTTTCTCAAACGGCTGGGACATCGATGGCGACAGCTCGCACAACCTGTCCTTGCTAAGCTTTCCGTTGATTGCGTATTCCACCGAATCGGCCGTCGGGCTCGCGCCGCTTTCCACGGCCCAGATCCACGCCATCGCGTGGGAGCAACTTACTGTAAATGCCCTGATGCCATGCGGCTTGATATCTCCAAGCGTACCGCCACAACTTGAGATGGTTGCCTGCACCTTGCCCAAATCTTGCGTTGCTGCCGCGCCAGGGGGGGCGCTCGATGGCACGAGCCTTGCCTTGCACTTCGTGCCAACTCCACCCGTCAACTGCGATGTTGTTTCCAACCCAATGGGCGTGAGGCGGGTGAATGATAGAACCGAAACGATTGTTCACGTGAGGGCGCACTTTTTCTGCCGTGAGCCACTCTGTGCACGCCAGATCGTTAGCCAACAATGAGTCGACGAGAGCATCGGCCTCCGACTTGAGCGTAGCGTCCTTGGTGGAGGCGCTAAGCATCATTTCCATTTTACTGTTCCACGCCGCGGCTCCAAACTTCTGCAACGCATCTTTGAATGGTTCGTCTGCCATCGAGAAGAACACGATGAGCGGCGCAAGCGCCAGCAAGCAAAACGAGGATAATATGCAATATGCGGGCATGGCTGAACGACCTCGAACAGCTGCGAACACGCGCGCGCGATGGGGCCTCAGGGGGTGCCATCATTCGGGCATGGCGGCCTATGCGCATAACCCCGCCCCCCTTCCCCCCCCCCCCTCCCCCTGGGACCCAGAGGCACTATGAGACACTGGGGTGCGTGGGTGAGGGGAGGGGAGGGGGGGGCGGGGGCTGGGTGCGCGGGGGGAAAGGGGGGGGGGGGGGGCGGCGCGAGCCCTGCTCTGCGCCCCATGCCAACGTTACCCCCCCCCCACCCTCCCCCCCCCCCCCCCCCCCCCCACCCCCCACCCCCACACACACACACCACACACACACACACACACACACACACACACACACACACACACACACACACACACACACACACACACACACACACACACCACACACACAACACACACACACACACACACACACACACGCACACACACACACACACACACACACACACACACACACACACACACACACACACACACACACACACACACACACACACACACACACACACACACACACACACACACACACACACACACACACACACACACACACATGCATTGATACACATGGGCCCTGAAGCCCCGATGCATTGATGCCTCGCGCGCGCTCTCCACCCCTGCCCCCTGGGCGCAAATGGTTATGACAATTTGCTCGCCAAGAGTGGCCACGCGCGGCCCAAGGCTGCCAAAAACAGCCCCAAGAGCACCTAAGAGGCCCCGATGCAAGCGCCCAAGATACCCCCAAGAAGGCGTCGGAGAGTTCCGAGAGGCCCTATGGTGGCCCAAGAGCGCTCGAAGAAGGCCCAATATGGCTTCAACCACCCTGCAATACCTTGCAATGCCCTGCTACAAAAAGGCTCTGGAATGCCCTGCAATGGCACTGCAATCCAACCAACGCTCTAGGCATACATCGGCGACTGGATTAGTATAGTTGTTAGCATAATGTAATAGCATGATGTATTAGCATAGTGTGTTAGCATAGTTTGTTAGCCCAATGCTACGCAAGGGTAAAACTGTTAGAGTAATGTGTTCGAGTGTGTTGGCATAGCGTTAGCATAGTGTATTCGCATCGTGTATTAGCATAGTGTACTTGCATAGTGTATTCGCATAGTGTATTAGCATAGTGTATTAGCATAGGGTATTAGCATCGTGTATTAGCATTGTGTGTTCAACATAGTTTTTTAGCATAGTGTCCAACGCACAAGGCAAGCAATGACACAATGATACACAATGTCTTAGTAGAGTGTATTCGCGTAGTAATGTTGCATAGCGTTTGCGCTGTAGTAGCATAGTGTATTAGCATAGTGTATTAGCATAGTGTATTAGCATAGTGTATTAGCATAGTGTATTAGCATAGTGTGTTAGCATAGTGTATTTGCATAGTGTACTAGCTAAGTGTATTCGCATAGTGTATCAGCGTAGTGTATCAGCATAGTGTGTCAGCATAGTGTAGTGTATTAGCATAGTTTATTAGCACAGCGAGACACAATGATACACAAGGGTAAAAGTATTAGCATACTATTGGCACAATGTATTAGCACAGCGTATTAGCATGGTGTACCAGCTTAGTGTATTAGCGTAGTGTATTTGCATAATGTATTAGCACAGTGCAGTAGCATAGTGTATTTGCATAAGCACAGTCTCCACCGCACGGTCAGACGTCGATGCCATGATACACAATGTCTTAGTAGAGTGTATTAGATTAGTGGATCAGCATGGTGTATTAGCACAGTGTATGCACTGTATTAGCATAGTGTATTAGCGTAGTGTTTTAGCATAGTGTATTAGCACAGCGTATTAGCATAATGTATCAGCACAGTGTCCATCGCACGGCAGGACGTTGACACAATGATCTACAAGTCTAAACAAGGCGGAAGCACTCATTTAGTGATAATGTATTAGCAAAGTGTATCAATCTGTTAGTGTAATGTATTGAAGTGTATTAGCATAGTGTATTAGCATAGTGTATTAGCATAGTGTATTAGCATAGTGTATTAGCATAGTGTATTAGCATAGTGTATTAGCATAGTGTATTCGCACAGTGTATTAGCACAGTGTATTAGCATAGCATAGTGTATTAGCATAGTGTATTAGCATAGCGTATTCGCATAGTGTACTAGCATGGAGTGGTAGCAGAGTGTATTAGCAGAGTGTATTGACACAGGGTGATAGCATAGTGTATTAGCAGAGTGTGCTAGCATACTGTGTTAGCGTAGTGTATTCGCGTTGCGTATGAACGTAGTGTATTAGCATAGTGTATTATCATAGTGTATGTGCTAACACACTATGCTAACACACTATGCTAACACACTATGCTATACACTATGCTATACAATATGCTAACACACTATGCTATACACTATGATGACACAGTATGCTTTACACCGTGCTATACACTATGCTATACACTATGCTACCAACGATGCTTCACACTATGCTATACAATATGCTTACACACTATGCTATACACTATGCTAACACACTATGTTATACAGTATGATATACACTATGCTATACACTATGCTAACACAGTATGCTATACACTATGATATACACTATGCTGACACACTATGTTATACACTATGATATACACTATGATATACACTATGATATACACAATGGTATACACTATGCTATACAGTATGCTATACACTATGCGGTACACTATGCTATTCACTATGCTATACCCTATGCGTAGTGTGTTAGCATAGTGTATTAGCATAATGTATTAGCATAATCTATTATGTATTTGTTATGTATGGTTAACATGTTTTTTCGTATGGTTAAGATTAACAGTTCTCGATTTGAGGACGTTGAATATTGCTTGGGTCGCACTTCGGACATGGTTGAGTCAGGTGAAATAGTTGGGGTGCATTCGGGCATTGTTGAACTAGTTGAATTAGTTGATGCGCGCAGGTCGGAGTTAGTTGAACTAGTTGAATTAGTTGGGGCGCACCTTTTCGAATTAGTTGAATTTGTTGTGGTGGAACTCGCTTTAAGGGGCTTCGGGGCCACTCAGATCATGACTTGACCTCGCCCTGGGAAACCCCTTCAGGACGTACCTCACAGAACAGGACCATCCCCCAGGCCCTGGCCCCATGGGTTTTTTCCCATGGCAGCTTGCCATAACAGGACAGCATCCACGCAACCTGCCTTCAGATTTTCATGCACAAACATATGTTTTACTGCTGCCGCTCGTGCGGATGTAAGAACACGCATGCCTTCCATTGCGGAAGTTCATTGCTCCCATGAGCCTCAAGGGGCTTTGGGAGCAACCGACGGTTCATGCTGCATGTTACTTGCGCGGGGGCTTCTTTATTTTCAAAAGCCATGAAGGACAAACCAAGCGCCATCACATCGTTGAGCGTTAGGAACAAACAAACAAAAAAAACAACACATAACAATGCAAACAAAAAGCGCGCAGGCAAAAAAAAGCATGAATAACTGAAAAAAAACATCAAACACACATATAAAAACGCAACTCCACCACCGAAAAAAAACGATATATGTCATGCAACAATCACATAACACATTAGCGCGCTAACCTACTTAGCTGATCTGTCCAACCTGCTTCCCTAACCTGGTTAGCTAACCGATCTAAACAGTAAACTAAGTGACTTAGCTAACCATGCTAAGCGAAACTGGGAACCATGCTAAGTGTATAACGAGGTTGATGCTAAGTGGTTAGCTTAGTGTGCTATCCGTGACCGTAATGTGCTATCCATTTAGCATGGTTACCTAAACGGTTGGCATGCTTTGTGTGCACTTAGCATGGTTATAACCACGCTTATATCATGCATATATCCATATGCTACCCGCGCTAACCGAGAGCAAAGCAGGGCGACGATCGCAGCAGGTCGAGGTTCCAGCTCCTCCGGGAGATGGCCGTGCTCGCCTCTGCGTGCCCCCTGACTCCAAGGGTGGCGACCAGTGGCCCCGACGACGAGAGCATACACACATATATATAGTCATGTATGTGTGTGAATATATATATATATATATGTACATATTCAGCATATGCATATATATAATGGAAATAGATGTATGTGTATATATATAAATATATGCGTGTGCATGTGTATATATATACAGATATGGAGAGGAAGAGAGAGAGAGAGAACAACACCACAAACAAACAAACAACAACATACTGGATCGTTGGACGCCTGGGCCTCTTGGGCTGGTGGGGAGGCGTACGTGCATGTGTTCATGAATAACTCAAAAATTCGCACTGTCTGAAAACACGTGGGTCCCCTTCTGACGAATGATCGGTTCTCAGCTCCAGAGGACATGTTAGTCAAACCTACTTGAAGTTTATTTTCCAGGTCGATGACAGGAATCCGTTCCAGTCGCCCATGCCATGCTCCGAACTTGCCAAGGCGATTGTGCAGTCAAGACGCTGAAATAAGGACCGCTTTGGTGAGTGCGAACGTTGGGGGGGACCAGCTCAGGGAGGGAAGCATCGACCTGGACTCGGCGATGCATCGCCGATAAATCGACAATAAAGCCCCTGATGCCGAAACATCGGCGGGGTGGGCTATCAGGCCCCTATCGGCGATGCATGGGCGATTGGGGATCGACATGCTCCCCCCAGAGCCTATACCCCTCACGTTGCCCCTGACTTGGGTTCAAGATCGGCGGCGAGCAAGGGGGGAAGTCAGAAAGAGAAGGCCTTCCCAGAAGGCGGCGGGACTTCTCAGAAGCCCTCGCGCCTTCTGAGAGGTTGGTGTGTCCTCGGGGAAAACTTAGAGCACTTCTCAGAAGGTCGGGGGACTTCCGAGCCTTCCGAAGCGGCCCGCCCCTTCTCACTTGCCCCCCTGGCTCGCCGCCAACGGGAAGGGCTCTAGATTTCGAGTCGTTCCTCAGAGCGGCCCTGCCCCAGAGAAGCCATGCAACGCTCGTCTGCCCGCGATCGTGGCCCGCTCTGTCTGAGACAGTTGCCCCACCATGCTCCCGCCGATGGGCCGATGTTCCACCACCACTACCAGATGTAGGAGAGGGGGGTGGGAGAGGAGGAGGAGGAGGAGGAGGAGGAGGAGGAGGAGGAAGAGGATGAGGAAGAGGAGGAGGAGGAGGAGGAGGAGGAGGAGGGGGAGGAAGAGGAGGGGGAGGAGGAGGAGAAGGGGGAGGAGGGGGAGGAGGGGGAGAAGGAGGAGCAGGACCTCCCCATCCTCCCCTTATTCCCGTCCTACCTAGGGTAGTGGTGGTGGAACATCTGCCCATCACCCGTCGATCTTCCCGTCGCCGGGGCGCCCAGCCGCGAGCGCAGGGCTGCCGCCGCCGTCGCCGACGCCGCGCGCCGCCGCCGTCGCTGCCGCCACCGCTCGCCGTAGATGCCGCCGCCGCTCGCCGCTCGCCGCCGCCGCCGCCGTCGCCACCGCTTCCGCCGTCGTCGCCGCCGCCGTTGCCGTCGTCGCACCGCCGCCACCGTCGCCGTCGCCGTGCGATCGTGGCCGGCGGCGGCCCAGGCGGCACCGAGCCGAGGGCCTCCGAGCTGAAGGTGCAGGCGCGCGACGCCTGGGAGGGGGGGGGGGGGGGGGGCGACCAGCTGCCACACGGAGGCGGCATCCCTGCGCGCACTTTCGCTCACTCCTCGTGCCGAGCTTCTAGTCGCTTGCTCGCTTCGTTTTCCTAGGCCCTCGGGCCCTGCGCGGCCCTGCGCCCCGCGGTGGCCCTGCGCCCCGCGATGCGCGACCATCTTCGCGGCCTTGCGCCCTCGCGCGGCCCCCTTGGAGAAGGGCAGCCGCAACGGCCCAGACCGCGACGCGCGACGCGCGATCGTCGTCGCACCCCCGCGGGTGACCTGCACGTCCCGTGCCTTCTGCTGCTCGCCTTGGCCTCCCCGACCCGGGAGCACAAAACCTCGGCTCGACGCGAGACCGTCGGCTCGACGCGGTTGCAATTTACGCTGGCGCGCCGCGCTGGCACTTGACCGATCGGTGCTGCATCATCGCGGGGGAGGGGAAAGGGCGTCTTCGCTTCCGCGCGGGCTGCCAGAGGCAATCGAGCCCCTCACGGCTCCACAGCGGGCTTGCATGGATACTCCTCGGACGGAAGAGGTGGGAAGTGGGTACAAACATGAAGCAGGGAGGCGACGAGACCATCTTGGGTTTCAACGCGCCTCCTGAAGACGAAGGAGGAGGGAACACCACTCGATCCTTGAGGTAGGATGGCGCCGACATTCTATTGAGATCTAGGGATCACCAGACAGATACTTGCGGCGGCCGCTTGGTGCAGGTGCAGCGAGGTGGATCCAGGGAGAAGCGGGCGCACCGACAAAAAGCATATCACACCCGCGCATCCGAGAGTGACACCTGGACGGGGAATGCTGGTCGCGGTGAAGACGGCATTGGAGGCAACGGCGGGGAGGGCCCTTCGTCGGGAACTCCCCCTCCTCCATCCATTCCGGGGCCATCGGGGCCGCCCCCCGCCCCGCCCTCCCGCTTCCGCTTCGCCGACGTCCTCCCCGACAGCTTTTCGTGGCTGCGCGCGCTCCTCCTTCTCCTCCTGACCTCCTCCTCCTACTTCCCAACTCCTCCTCCTCCTCCTCCTCCTCCTCCTCCTCCTCCACAATTACTCAATATGAATACTACTCTCCTCCTTCCCCTGATGACGGGTTGGGTGTGTTGCCCCCCCCCCCCCCCGCGTACTGTTTTTTTACCCACAGGATTCCCCGGAGTCGGGTTTTCGCCTGCATTTTTTGTTTCGAAATGCTGCTCTCGCTGAGGCGCCGGCCTCATTTTCGGGCCCCGCTCGTTCCGAATCGTGCTCCCGCTGCAGCGCTGGCCTCATTTCCGTGCTTCCGCTTGCTCCGAATCGTGCTCCCGCTGCAGCGCTGGCCTCATTTCCGTGCTTCCGCTCGTTCCGAATCGTGCTCCCGCTGCAGCGCTGGCCTCATTTCCACGCTTCCGCTCGTTCCGAATCGTGCTCCCGCTGCAGCGCTGGCGTCATTTCCCGTGCCATGCCACGGCATGCAATGCAATGCTAGGTTGCGTTCCGCTGCGCGATGCCATGCCTCCAGCTGAAGCTGTGATATGCAGTGCTTAAGTGCCACGTCGTGCTATGCCATGCTACGCTTTGATCTTCAACGCCATGCTATGCAATGTTATGTTCGGGGCCGCTGTGCGATGCCATGCTTTGCGTTGCAAAGCTGTGTGATGCAATTCTTCACTACGCCACGCCACGCCATGCTGTGACATACTACGATTTGCGGTGCTCTTCTACGCCATGCCATGCCGTGCTCTACAATGCATCGCGTACCCTTTCGGGATCATTGCCCTGCTCGACATCCGACTGTGCGAGTAGAGAGGGGATCTACGCCATGGTAAGGGATGGGAGGGGGGGGATGGTCAGATATGCCGCGAGCGCACCTAGCTTGTCCTCCTCCTCCTCCTCCTCCTCCTCCTCCTCATCCTCCTCCTCATATTCCTCATATTCCTCATATTCCTCATATTCCTCATATTCCTCATATTCCTCATATTCCTCATATTCCTCCTCCTCCTCCTCCTCCTCCTCCTCCTCCTCCTCCTCCTCCTCCTCCCATGGCTGCTCCCGGAGAGCCCGGAGAGTCCCACGGAGAGCCACGGAGAACACGCGGGAGCCTCGGCCGAGCCCCCCGCTGCTCCTGGCGGAGGGGGCACAACGAGGTCGGGGGGGGGGGGGGCATCGACCTGGAATCGGCGATAGCTCGTCGACGGAGCGGCCATAGGCCCACGATAGCACCTCCGCACGCTCCTGGGCGGGGCAGGCTTTCGGGCCCCCTGTCGGCGATCGCTGTGCGATTGGGGTCGGTGCGCAGCCCCCTGAGCCTCCCCCCCCCCCTCCCCCTCCCCCTGCGGTCGGGGGCCTTCTGCTGAGCGTGTCGCGGAGGCGGCCCTGGCCACACGCTATGCCTTGCGAGTGGACAGCGCGTCGCTCTGCTCCGCGGGGCTGAGGTCATGAGAGAGCTCCGGGCGTTGACACCTCGGGACCAGAACATGGATAACGAGCCGTGGCGGGCCAGAACCGGCGCACCCACGCGCTACCCCACAGTTCCCGACCGCAGCGCTGCCCGTGACCGCAACGTCCCTCCCGCCCCCCCTCTGGCTGCCTACTCACCTCCGCCCCTTCTCTCGCCATCGCTGCGACGTCCATTTCCAGTGAGTTGCTCGGCCTCCTGCGTGTCTTTTCTCGCAGGATGACCCACAAGGCCGGGTGTTGCTAGAAGCACCGCTGGCCCAAGGTGCCCCCAGCTTTTCGCTCCATTCTGGAGCCCCTGGGGCCCTCTGGGCCTCGTGAGGGGTGCTCTGGAGGCCGCTTGGGCTACCCCGCGAAAATTCTGGGGGCACCTTGGCCCAGGGCCACTTCTGGCAACACCCGACGAGGCTCCTCGATGGCCTCCGCCGGAAAACGGGGGGGGCACATGCGAACCCTACGCCCACCCCCCACGACTTCTGAGGGGGAGGGTGGGGCTCACTTCGCTCGGGAGCTCCTCAAAGCGTGCGCGCGCCCGAGCGATGCCAACCGGTCCGACCCGCCCTCCTCCGCCCGCGAGCCGCCGCCGAGAGAGAGAGAGCCCTCCGCGGGGCGGCCGCGCTCCTCGGCCTCGGCCCTGGGCGGGGGAGGTCGACACCCACGCTCCCGGGGGCCCCGGCGCCGCTGCGCAGGCGGAGGGGGGAAGGGGGGAGGACGCCAGCGTCTGCGGCGACTCGTGGGGCCCTCCCTTGCCGCCCTGCCTGGCCATCGCTCGGACGTCCATTCCCCGTGCTTTCTTTCGGTTTCGTGCGCGTCGTTTTCCCCAGGTGGTCGAGGATGCTTCTCGAAGGTCCTCGCCGAGAAAGAACATGCACACGTCCGAGCGATGCCAAGTTGCTGGCTCTTGCGAACCGACGCTGACCGACGCGAGTCGACGCCCGTCGATGCACGTCGGCGCTGGATGGAAGCCCGTCGGCGCCATGTCGGCGCTCTCTCAAAGATGACCAGGCGCTGGCGCACGCCAGTGCACTGCAAAGATGGAGTTGCGAGGACACATAAGGCGTCCATGAGTCGCTACCGAACACCAGCTGGAGGCCACACAGTTACGCTCGCAAGCAGCTCATGTGTGACCGTGGTGTCGCCGCCGCTGTCGGGGCGAGACGAGCCTCCGGCAGCCGCCGTCGGGATGAGGGCGCCCCCGCCAGACGCTCAAACCCGATCAAGCGAACGACTAGCCTGACGTGGAAAACATGGATGGACAGGATGAAGGCAGGGGGAAGGCGGGGGGGATGGGAAGGAGGGGGCCGCCTTCGGATGCTGATGCCACGAGGTCCTGCAGGAATCCCCCCTCGAAAAAGATGTTCCAGGTGGGGCCCTGGGGGGAGCCCCCCTCCTCCTCCTCTTCGCGGGCTGCAGTCCTGCTTCGTCTTCGCCCCGCCGGCCGCATCGAACTCCGTGACGGCCTTCCTGACGTGGAAGGCCTGACGAGGGTCGGATCGGGAGAGCGACCCGCCCTCCATCCTCCGCGTTGGCTGCTCGGGTGTCCAAGCTTCGACAGAGGCCAGAACACAAGTGGCACGTGTGCCATGGCTCTTGCACAAACAAGAAGGGGGGGAGGAGGAGGTGGAGGAGGGGGGAAGAGGGGGCAAGACATCGCCCCCCGTGGCCCAGCAACGGGACCCAAATCCCAGGTGGGGAGGGGGGGGGGAGGTGGCGTGCGTCGCGACGCGGAATACAGTGCTTGGAGCGGGGGGGCACTGGGCGGAGGTCCCGCTGGGGCGCTGGGGGCGCGGAGAGGAGGGGGGGGAGGTGGTGTGCGTCGCGACGCGGTATAAAATGGTCGGGGCGGAGGGAGCACTGGGCGGGGCTTAGGGCAGAGGGCCACGGGGCGGGGGTCCAACTGGGGCGCTGGGGACGGGGGGGGAGGAGGGGAGGTGGAGTGCGTCGCGACGCGGGATAAAATTGTCGGGGCGGAAGGGGCACGGGGCGGAGCCCACACTGGGGCGCTGGGTACGCGGGGAGGGAGGTGGGGGAGGTGGTGTGCATCGCGACGCGGAATAAAGCGCGCGTGGCGGAGGGTGCAGTGGGCGGGGCTCCCGCTGGGGCGCTGGGGACGCGGAGGGGCTCGGGGCAGAGAGCCACGGGGCGGAGGTCCCACTCTGCGACGCGGAATAGAGCGTTCGTGGCGGAGGGGGCAGTTGGCGGGGCTCCCGCTGGGGCGCTGGCGGCGCGGGGGGGCGCGGGGCAGAGAGCCACGGCGCGGGGTCCCACTCTGGCGCTGGGGACGCGGGGGAGGGGGGGTGGGGGGCGACGCGGAATCAAACGTTCGTGGCGGAGGGGGCAGTGGGCGGGGCTCCCGCTGGGGCGCTGGGGACGCGGGAGAGCTCGGGGCAGAGGGCCACGGCGCGGGGGTCCCACTCTGGCGCTGGGGACCCGGGGGGGGGTGCGACGCGGAATAAAGTGGTCGGAGCTCTAGACACCCTGTACAAGAGAATAACGCCACCCTCAGAATGAACACTCCGACCAGCGAAGCCGTTCCGTAACCGCTCCCAATGATGGAAGCGAGCAGGACAGGGCTGCTCAGTAAGCGCCCAGGGCCGTTCAGTGAACGTAGAAAAGGCCACAAGGCATCTGAGAAGTCCCGCCGTCTTCTGAGGCCTTCTCCTTCTCCCTTGCCCCCCCGCTCGCCGATGAGGGTTGGCTGTTCCGATGTCCAAAATTCAGGGCCGAACTGTGTGGCAACGCCCAGACCGCCGACCCGACGAGCCGGATATATGGTCCAGGGCTTGCCCCCCCCCTCCCCCCCAATGCTGATGCCATTGGGCCCCCCCCCCCCCCGCGCGATGGTCCCCCCCGCCCCCCCCTGTGGGCGTGGCGTGGTGCTGCGCTGCGGTGCCCCCCCCCCCTGTGGATGTGGTGTGGTGCTGTGGTGGTTCAGAGGTGGGCGTGGCGTGGTGCTGCGCTGCGGTGCCCCCCTCCCCCCCCCTGTGGATGTGGTGTGGTGCTGTGGTGGTTCAGAGGTCGTCGTCGTCGTCGTCGTCGTCGTCGTCGTCGTCCTCGTCGTCCTCGTCGTCCTCGTCGTCCTCGTCGTCGTCGTCGTCGTCGTCGTCGTCGTCGTCGTCGTCATCGTCGTCGTCGCCGTCGTCATCGTCGTCATCGTCGTCGTCGCCGCCGCCGCCGCCGGCGTCGTCGCCGCCGCAGCCGTCGTCGTCGTCTGTCGTGGTCGTCGTCGTCGTCGTCGTCGCCGTCGTCGTAGTCGTCGCCGTCGCCGTCGTCGTCGTCGTCGTCGTCGTCGTCGTCGTCGTCGTTGTCGTCGTCGTCGTCGTCGTCGTCGTCTCTGGGACCATACCATCTGGGGGGGGGGGGGGCCGAGGAATCCTGGGACCATACCATCTGGGGGGGGGACCCGTGGGCCCAGAGCCCGGGGCCATATATAATGCAGCAGAGAGGCGGGAAGAGGGATGAAGGAGAGGGGGACCATGAGAACGAGGGAGGAAGCGGGAGAGGGAGGAGGAATAGGGAGAAGAGGAAGAGGGAGCGAACGAAGAGGGAGAAGAGGGAAGAAGAAGAGGAAGAGGGAGAAGAGGGAGGGAGAGGGCGACGAGGGAGAGGGAGAGGATGGACGGATGGAAAGGATGAGGGAGGAGGATCATGACAGCGATGACATCGGTTCGTGGAGCGGGGGGGGGAGCAGGGCGGAGGACGAGAAGGTGGAGGGTGGAGGAGAAGCAAGGCGGCAATGCCCGCCCACAGCCGAAATGGGGGGAGGACGAGGAGGACGGTGCAGGAGGGAGGGCGGAGGGCGCGAGAGGAGGGAGGAGGAGGCCGCGGTCGGGGACACCACCAAAAGATGAGGACGATGACGGATGGCAGGAGATGAGAAGAAGCGGGTGGGAAGCGGGAGCAGGATGAGACATTACGAATAGGAGGAGGAGGAGGAGGAGGAGGAGGAGGAGGAGGAGGAGGAGGAGGAGGAGGAGGAGGAGGAGGAATAAGAGGAGAAGGAGGAGGAGGAGGAGGAGGAGGAGGAGGAGGAGGAGGAGGAGCACGATGAGACATTACGAAAAAGAAGGGGAGGAAGAGGAGGAAGATGAGCAGGAGGATAAACAGCAGGTTGGCGAATATGGGGGCCCAGTCCCAAGACACTCGAACACATCGACGCCCGAGAAATGACTGAGGCACGTTGCGCCCTGACCTCATGGTCTCCAAGGCCCGGGCCTCGCGGTTGCGCTCGGCACGTCAAAGCTGAGCAGCTCACCCGCCAGAGGAGGATAAGCATGAGGATAACAAGGAGGACGACGATGAGTGGCGGAGGTTCTCGCCCTGTCGGGCCACTGTTGCTTGCTTTGCTCTGTGCCTGCCCTTCGCTGCATGCGTCCGCGGCATACTCTGCTGGCTACTCCGCCTGAGTCGGCATCTTCTGTCTCTTACAGAACGCAACAGGAGCAGTTGGCCAACGTCAAAAAGAGGCGGATATTCCTCCTCATCACCATCCAGGGCGGGTTGGTCGAACGGCGTGTTGGGAAGAGGTGCGCAAGGTTGGGAGGACAAGGAGAGGAGACGGGCGAGGACGAAGAGTCTCGTCGTGCTGAACCTCTTCCTGGACAGGACTGTCGAAAACACCGTCTTCCGGAGGAGAAGGAGGAGGTGAGGAGGATGAGGAGGAGGGTGACGACGAGGGAGACGAGCGGGACAAGACAAAGGATGAGGGGGGGGCAGATGAAGTGGAGGTGGGGGAACCAAAAGGCACCAATATCGCCACTCCCGAGACCTCTCCCTGGGGAATGCCTTCTGACCAGAATTTCAAGGAACATCCAGCCGTGGCGACGAGGGCTCTCCAGGGTGAGCAGCAGCAGCAGCAGTATCTCTTCCTAATCTGAGAAGGAAACTCCTCTTCTCCCTCCTGCACCAGACATCCGCGGCCCTAGAGGTCTCGACACCCTTCCCCAGGGCTGTTGCTTCGTCCCCGATCCAATTTTGATGGCCCCCGGGCCCGATAACGGGCCACGCAGGCCGACAACCAGGAAAAAAACGCCGGATGGACAAACATCAGAACATCGGATCTGTGGGGCTCCTTCTGCCCCCAGGGGATCTGGTCGAGAGGCGTGCTCGGAACTCGGGAGGCGCTGTCCGTCCTGGAGCACCATCGACCTCGAGGCGTTCTCGTCCGCCGCCGTGCCTCGGCGCTCTGCGCAGACAGCGGGGCGGGGCGGAGGAGAAGCGAGCTGGACCTGTGACTCTGCAAGCCCAAATCTTCGACGAAGAGTTTCCCCGGTCCCACACATGATCGCGTCGTTCAAAATACCAGGACGGAGTATTTTCGTCGTTTTCGGCCCCTGGAGGGCCTCGCTGAGCCCCGGGGCCGTAAACAAAACGACTCAAAATGAAAAACCGGTCCTGGGAAAAGCGTCAGGACTTCTGTTTTTCACCGCAAACACGCCACCAAAAGCTCGCTACAAGGGGTCGGCTGCCCCAAAACGCTGGACACCAAGATGTCGTGGTCCAGTGTCGTTGACCCGAACGTGTCCAGAAAATTCGCAGGCCCAACGAGGAGGATGAGGAGAAGGAGGAGGATGAGGAGAAGGAGGAGGAGGAGGAGGAGGAGGAGGAGAAGAAGGGGCAGGGGAAAAGCGTCAGGACTTCTGGGGGCGCCGCACCGAAGAAGTCAGGACGTCGCACGTCTGGCATGTGGGCCTGCGGGGGGGCCCGTTGTCGGGCCCCGGGGCCAGCGGAAACGGATCCAGCATAAGACACTGGCCCCAGAGAGGAGATCGGGACCTCTGGGGCTGCGGATTGACAAACGCATCGGCGGATGCACTGGGACCTGGGATTCGGCAGGATCAGTCGATTTCGAATCGGAAAATCGGGACATCGGAGCGTACCTCGACCTGGGCCGCTTCGGCGCTGGAGTCGAAACCGACTACGATTCGCGCATGCCAAGATGTACAATGACGCCTTTGCAACACATCGATTCTGACCGGGTCGGGTTGGCCGAGGTCGAGACCCGACGGTCGGAAGCAGTGAGCAAAAACATGAATTAGGAAGGCTTGGGAATAAAGAGAGATGGGGCTTCCCCACGCCCACCTGAAGTGGAGGGAAGAGGAACCACCACTCGATCATTGTGAGGTCGGAAGGCGGCGAAAGCGGTTCGGGAGCTGGGCATCCCAAGAGACCTGCTGTCAACGACCGACGCGAATCGAATCGGGCCGATGGGAGCGTAATGCCTCTGACGCTGCCTCTCGGGGAGCCCCGGGGGCCCCTCGTGGCCTAGGCCGGGCGCAGCGTGAGAAACTGGAAGAGGAGGACGAGTAGGTGGAGAAGGAGGAGGAGGAGGTGGAGCAGGAGGAGGAGGAGAGGGCGGAGGAGGAGGAGGAGGAGGAGGAGGAGGAGGAGGAGGAGGAGGAGGAGGAGGAGGAGGAGGAGGAGGAGGGAGGGGGGGAGGAGCAGAAGGAGGAGGAGGAGGAGGAGGAGGGAGGAGGAGGAGGAGGAGGAGGAGGAGGAGGAGGAGGAGGAGGAGGATGGGGGGGGAGTATGAGGAGTCCAGACGGACCCCTGGACCGGCCTCGGGGGCCCGGGTTCGAGCGGATGTGGACGGAGGGCGAAGGAAGGGGAGCGGTCTTTTGAGAAGGCACCCCAGACATGATTTCCTGCCGCGGCGCGGCAGAGGCAACCTGCTCGCGCGTTCTGGCGGCGGGGGCGGACCGTACTGATGTCTGTCCGGCTGAAAGCGAAAGAGACAGGGCAGGGCAGAGGGCGGCCGCGGAGCCAGGAGGACGGGGGGAAGGACACTCGCAGTACGAAGGTGTTCGGCATGAGTGGCCGGTGCGGCCGGCCGTTGCTGAGGCATCCCAGACATGCCACGTCCTGATTTGTTCACTTCGCGCTCCCCGGAAGTCCTGACCCTTTCCCTAGGACTGGCTATTCATCCTGAACCGTTGTTCGAAGGTCCTGGGGCCCGGTGAGGGTCCCCAGAGGCCGGAAACTATAAAGCACCTCCCATCCTGAACGTTTTCCGACGCGGGCATGTTTGGGGACAGGCCTCTCTGAGGAGATGTGCCCCTTCTTACAAGCCACGGGGAGAGACGGAGGCTCAGGAACCGGGAGGGCTGACCGGTGGCGGGGTGCCTTCTCAACAGAAGGGCCCCCTCGCCCCGCCGTGGCCCCCGACGACTTGTGATCTCATCGAGTCGCCTAACAAAGAGGCCCAGGGATGCACAGATAAACAGACACAAGTCCCAGGACTCCTCATGAATTCCATCATGTGTAGCACCCCGCAAGTGCGGATAAGACCGAGGGGGCGGGCGCGGGGTGGGTCGCGGGTGGGTCGCGGGGTGGGTCGCGGGGTGGGTCGCGGTTGGGTTGCGGGTGGATCGCGGGTGGGTCGCGGGTGGGTTGCGCGTGGGTCGCGCGTGGGTCGCGCATGGGTCGCGAGTGGGTCGTGGGTGGGTCGCGGGTGAGTCGCGGGCGGGTCGCGGGCGGGTCGCGGGCGGGTCGCGCCGTGAGTCTCGGGCGGCTCGCGGGCGGCTCGCGGGCGGGTCGCGGGGTGGGCCGCGGGTGTGTCGCTGGTTGGTCCCAAGGGTGTCGCGCGGTGGGTCGCGCGGAGTGTCGCGGGCGCTTCGCGGATGGGTCGCGGGTGTATCGCGGGCGGGTCGCGGGCCAGGTCGCGGGCGGGACGACGACAACCAACAGAAAAACAACACTTAGCAACAACAAACAACAACACACAGCAATACCAATAACACCAACAACCGCAACAACAGCAATCACTTTAAGACTGTTCGCCCTTATCTGCTCGAGTGTCCAATAACGCGTATTTCCCAAACCCTCGATACCCGCCCTCTTCGTCTTCGATCGAACCCCTTTTGGGGGGTATACCTTTCTTTCCTGCAGGCCGGGCCCCGGCAAGCGGCGGGGCGGCCACGGACCGTCGGCCTTGCCAGCGGCAGCGCTGATCGGCGGCAATCCGACCTCAAGAGGGACGGGCAGGAGACCTACCACGACGACAACGACGACGACGTCGATGACTACGACGTCGACGACGACGACGACGACGAGCGAAAGCGAGAGCGAGAGAGAGAACGACAGCAGGGCCACGAGGGGCACGAAGTAGGCCACGAAGGGCGACAGCGGGGACACGAAGGGAATGCGTATGGGGCCACGAAGAGCGCGAACGAGCGGGGGCCACGAAGGGCAGATAATGCGGGGCCACAGAAGGCAACGACGAGGCCACTGAGGGTAGCACCTGGGCCACGTAGGACAGCGAGGGGGCCACGAAGGGCGACAGCGGGGCCAGGAAGGGAATGCACATGGGGCCACGAAGGGGCGCGAACGAGCGGGGGCCACGAAATGCATGCGTACATTGGGCCGCGGAGGGCAAGGACGGGGCCACAAAGGGCAGCAACGGGGCCACGAAGGGCAGCGAGGGGGCCACAACGGGCGACAGCGGGGCCACGAAGGGTGGGGACGCGACGGGCGCGAGCGAGCGGGGGCCACAAAGGGCATACATATATGGGGCCACGAAGGGCAGCGGAGAGGGGCCACGAAGGGCTGCACCAGGGCCACGAAGGGCAGCGAGGGGGCCACGAAGGGACGCAACTGGGCCAGGAACGGGGCCACGAGGGGGTGCAACGGGGCCCCGAAGGGGGCCACGAAGGGCTGCATCGGGGCCACGAAGGGCAGCGAGGGGGCCACGAAGGGACGCAACTGGGCCAGGAACGGCAGCGAGGGGGCCACAAAGGGCTGCAACGGGGCCACGAACTGCAGCTATATCCCGAGTCCTAAATAAGGGATTCCTAAGCGTGAGCGCGAGTCCTGGGTGCCTGAGTGTCGGGAGCGTGGCGCTTGAGTAAATTGCTGGAAATTCCAACGCAAAGGGCGCTATTTTTGGGTATATTGCAAGCGAGTCTCCAGCGAGAACGTGACTCCAAAGCGCCGAGAGAGCGATTCCGGAATAAACTATAAGGAAGTCCCAAGCGAGAGCGCGATGCCTGAGTAAAACGCGAGGAAGTCTCAGGCGGGAGCGGGGTCCTGGCTAAATTATGAGGAAGTCTCGAGCGGGAGCCGTTGTTGTTGTAACCCAGGGGCCAGGGGCACAGTTTGAGCCTCAACATTTTCCCTGCTGAAAAACTGGGTGCGAGCGCCGGGAGGGGCACTTCAATTGAAAAATACAATGTGCACCGGTGGGGGGACCAGCAATGATTATTCCTGACGTGAGCATTCAACAACAACAACAATAACGACGACAACAACACCAACAACAACAACAACGACAACAACAACAACATCAACAACAACAACAAGAACAACAACATCAATGATACTAATAATAATAATAATAATACTAATAAGAAGAATGATAAGAATAATTATCATATAAATAATAAGTTTAAGACCGTTCGCTCTTATATGCTCGAGTGTCCAATAACGCGTATTTCCCAAACCCTCGATACCCGCCCTCTTCGTCTTGGATCGAACCCCTTTTGGGGGGTATACCTTTCTTTCCTGCAGGCCGGGCCCCGGCAAGCGGCGGGGCGGCCACGGACCGTCGGCCTTGCCAGCGGCAGCGCTGATCGGCGGGGCGGCCGCGGACCGTCGACCCGACCCCAAAGAGGGACGGACAGGGGACCGACCACGACGACGACGACGACGACGACGACGGCGACGACGACGACGACGACGACGACAACGTCGAAGACGACGGCGAAGACGACGACGACGGCGACGACGAGCGAAAGCGAGAGCGAGAGAGAACGACAGCAGGGCCACGAAGGGCACGAAGTAGGCCACGAAGGGCGACAGCGGGGACACGAAGGGAATGCGTATGGGGCCACGAAGAGCGCGAACGAGCGGGGGCCACGAAGTGCAGATAATGTGGGGCAGCAGATGGCAACTATGGGGCCACTGAGGGTAGCAAGTGGGCGACGTAGGACAGTGAGGGGACACAAATGGTGACAGCGGGGCCACGAAGGGCATGCACATGGGGCCACAACGAGCGCGACTCCTGGGTGCCTGGGTGTCGGGAGCGCGGCGCTTGGGCAAATTGCATGAAATTCCAACGCAAGGCCATTCTTCAGTAAGTTGCAAGCAAGTCTCCAGCGAGGGCGCGACTCCAGAGCGCCAGGAGAGCGATTCCTGAATAAATTGTAAGGAAGTCCCACGCGAGAGCGCGATTCCTAAATAAAATGTGAGGAAGTCTCGGCCGGGAGCGGGGGTCCTGGCTAAATTGAAAGGAAGTCTCAAGCGGGAGCCGTTGTTGTTGTAACCCGGGGGCCAGGGGCGCAGTTTGAGCATCAAGACTTCCCCTGTCAAAAAACAAGGTGCGAGCGTCGAGGGGCACACTTCGATTGAGAAAAACAGTACGCACCGGTGGGGGGGGATGAACAATAATTATTCTTCAAAAGTGAAAATTCAACAACGGCTTCCGCCTCACACTTCCTCACCATACATTCCCCAATCGCGCTCTCGCGCCGGACTTCCTCACAAGTCATGTACGCATCGCGCTCTCGCGTAGGATTTCCTCGCAATGTATTCAGACGATGTGCCCTCGGCGCTCAGGAGTTACGTTCTCGCTCTGGTTTCTCTCATGATTCATGTGGGAATCGCGCTATCGCTCGGGACTTCCTCGCGACGCATGCAGGACCCACGCACCCACGCTTCAGCAACCCGCCTGCTCGACACGGTCGCCCGGGCCCGCCTCCCGAGCTGCCCGCTGTGGTTCTGCCCACCCGATTTGCCCGTCTGGTTTTACCAATTGTTTTCTGTTCCTTGCCTCCCTGCTGCTAATTTCTCTCATGCTCCATTCTTCTCTCCCCTTCCACCTGTCATCTCCTCCCGTGTTCTAGGGTCTGCACTACATGCGCGTGGCAGGTAAGGAAGACAAACCACCAGGGGGGTGCGATCGAAGACGACGCGGGCGGGTACCGAGGCTTTGGGACATACGAACAGATTGGCACGTGAGCGGATAGGAGCGAACAGTCTTAACATGATTCTTGTTATTTTGCAGTTGTGTAGTTGTGTGGTGGTGTGCTGTTGTTGTGGTTGTTGTTGCTGTTGCTGCAGTTGCTGCTGTTGAACTTTCATTTTTGACGAATAATTATTGGTGGTGTAAACCAGGGCCCAGGGGCCCAGTTTGAGCCACATGACTTTTCCCGATAAAAAAGTGCGAGTCCCGGGGGGAGCACTTCAATTGAAAAAATACCCTGGTCACCGAAGGAAGGATCAACAATAATTATTCTTCAGTAGTGAGGTGTTCAACAACGACAACAACAGCAACAACAACAACCCGCACCGCGAAGTCCACTTCAGCCACGCACACAGGGGCAGTGAATGACCGTTCGGCCCCCTAACTCTGATTATCATGATTGTCGTCTTCCCCCACATTTCCACGATCTTCCTATCAATTCCTGGGTGTCGACGTTGATTGGCGTCTGTCTCTATTTTTCCCTCCTGATAACCCCTGATCCCTGAAACTCTCGACCCCTTCCGCCTGCCAAGCTCTTCCTCCAAAACATGACTGATTGACGATCCCCGGGCAGGGTCCCCGTAAACGGAATCTATTTGACAAGCCGGGCCACGGGCGCATCCGAGACAACTGCAGCCGAAGGTCGAGGCAATCCCCTCTTAAGACGAAGCCAGGGCGAGAAACTCAGACGGGTGAGATGAACCGAAGATCTCCGAGATCTGGCGGTTCTGCTGGATGTCTCGGGCGCCGCGGCCTCCTCACAGCGTTCCGGAACGCTCTGAGAGCGTTCCGGAACGCTCTGGAATGGATTGATCCTCATCCTGGCCTCGTCCGACCGTTCTTCGTTTGCTCCGCTTCGATTTGGCAAAGGCATGTTTTTTAATGACCCGCTCTTCGGGGCCCTGACTTGGGGCCCAGAAGCCGCGTCCAGAAACAAGCGTGGACACTTCTGTCGCGACATTTTCCGAGTCGCAGACAGTCAAGGCGCCCTTGGGGGGCCCTCTCGACGGCCTCTCGGACCGTCTTGAGGGCCTCTGTGGCCGTCCAGGACAAGTCTTGGGCCGTCTCGGAGCGCTCGCCCTGCCTGTGTGCCCCGCCTGTGGCGATTGATAAACACGAGCTGGCTCGTCCAGGCGCCCCCCTGCCAGACATTCGAGCTTGTTTGCTTTCAACCACGGCCCCTCGCTTCCCGACCTTCTCCTTGAGTGGCAGAATTCCATCCCGGACCCACGGAAAAATATCCCAGTGGAAGTCAGCGCCGACAACATCGAAACCGCCCAAGCAGCAGAAGAAGTTAACACCCACCGGTTGAAGAACCACGCAACAGTTAGCCTGACGAAAGACCCAACCACATGCAGATGCGAGTACCGCATTGTGGGTACCGCTTTCGGTGGAGCTCCTGATGGGGCCACGAAACGTGTGAGGGGTGTGCCGAAATGGGCGGGGGGACGCATGCGAACCCTGCCATTGGGGCCTTCTGTGGAGCTCGCCATGGGGGCACGAAACGTGAGAGGGGTATGCTGAAATGGGCAGGGGAACGCATGCGAACCCTGCCACTGGGGCCTTCGGTGGAGCTCCCTATAGGGCCACGAATTGCGTGAGGGTTGTGCCGAAATGGGTGGGGGGACGCATGCGAACCCTGCCACGGGGGCCTTTGGTGGAGCTCCCTATGGGGCCACAAAACGCGTGAAGGTGTGCCGAAACATAGACATGCGGAGCGCAGAGGCAAGGAGGGGGGAGGGCGAGGAGCGCGTGAGGTGAGGTGAGGTGAGGAACGCGGGGCGCTGCCTCTTCAAGACGAGAACCCAAAACCACAGGATGGTTCGGAACAAAAAGGGTTGACCATCCAGCCGACGCAGAACCATCAAACCGCCAGAACTCTCGGGCCTGGTGCCCCAACGCGGGAGCGGATCCCCCCGCGATGCCGAAAACGATGAGACCAAAACCCCCTGCGCGACATGTTCGGATCGCGCCGGAGGCTCGGGCGCCCGCTTCCCCAGGCTCTGCCGAGGGGGCCTCCACTGAGGAGGTCGCCGCCTCCTCTGGGAAGCGGGTCCCCGTGCCGAGCCCCTCGGGGCCTCCCCCGACACCCCCGAAGACGTCCACTGGCGTCCAGAACTTCTTAGCCACTCGATCTCTCCTCCCTGTGCTTCTCGGCGGCGAGCCCGGGGGGAAGTGAGAAGGGGCGGGCCTTCTCAGAAGCCGTGGACGCCCCCAGGCCTTCTGAGGAGCCTTCTGGGCCTCCCCCGAAGACGCAGAGCACTATTCGGAAGGCGCGGGGGCTTCTGAGAAGTCCCGCCGCCTTCTGAGAAGGCCTTCACCTTCTCACTTCCGCCTCTCGCTCGCCGCCGACCTCCGATCCTGCATGAGCACGGGGCGACCCCCGTGCTGAGTCGCCCCCCCCCTTGGCGCTGCCCGCGCGTCTGCGCGCCGCCGGGGGCCGAGCGCACAGACGTCTTGCTGCTGCTTCGGGAGGCCGCGCGCATCACGCTGGCCGCCTTCCGGGTGAGGTCAGCCTGCGGTGCCCCTCTGGGCAGGGCGGCGAGATCCACACACACACACACACACACACACACACACACACACACACACACACACACACACACACACACACACACACACACACACACACACACACACACACACACACACACACACACACACACACACACACACACACACACACACACACACACACACACACACACACACACACACACACACACACACACACACACACACACACACACACACACACACGTTTCCCAACCCTCCTGTCGTTTTGAAGAGCGCACTGCTCGCGCAAGCTCCCGCCCACTTTCTCCCCCCCTTTCCTTCTTGCCTCCTGCCTCCTTGCCTCCCTTGCTCGTACCTTACCTGCTGGGCGGCTGCGAAGTCCGCAGTGTCCAGCGGAGTGGGGGACCACGCGCATTTAGCCAAGACCTTGCGGCTCCCTGGGTGGCTGCGAAGTGCGCAGCTGTCGCCACGTTCCTGGGCTCCAGGGAGATTCTGCGGAGCGGAGGGCCACGCGCATCCAACCGAGACCTCGCGGCTCCCTCGGTGGCTGCGAAGTGCGCAACTGTCGCTACTCTCCCGAGCTCCTGGGAGGTCCAGCGGAGTGGGAGGCCACGCGCATCTAGCCGAGACCTTGCGGCTCCCTGGGTGGCTGCGAAGTGCGCAATTGTCGCCACGTTCCTGGGCTCCCAGGAGATCCTGCGGAGTGGGGGGCCGCGCGCATCTAGCCGAGACCTTGCAGCTCCCTGGGTGGCTGCGAAGTGCGCTAGTGTCGCCAATTTCGTGGGCTCCTGGGAGGTCCAGAGTGGGGGCCACACGCATCCAGCCGAGACCTCGCGGCTCTCTGGGTGGCTGTGAAGTGAACAACTCTCTCTCGCCACTTCCATGGGCTCCTGGGAGGCCCGGCGAAGATGAGGGCAGCGCATATCCATTTGAGACCTCGCGGCTCCCTCGGTGGCTGCCAAGTGCGCAAAGGTTGGCACTTTCGTGGGCTTCTGGGAAGCATGGCGGAGGTGAGGGAAGCGTCGATCCATTTCAGATCTCGCGGCGCCCTGGGTGGCTGCGAAGCGCGCTACGGTCGCCAGTTTCGTGGGCTCCTGCGCGGCACGGCGGAGGTGAGGGCAGCGCAGATCCATTTGGGACATCGCGGCACCCCTCGGTGGCTGCGAAGTGCGCAACTGTCGCCACTACCGTGGGCTCCTTAGAGGCACGGCGGAGGTGAGTGCAGCGCAGCTCGTGCATACCTGGCGATGTGTTCTTACGCATCGAGAGTTCACTCAAATATCCACTTCGCATTGAGCAGGGGTTGGGTACGTCTCGGGCAATTTGGCGACCGCCCATGCGGAGCCCAGCGGCAGAGGCATAACAGAAACAACTTCACGCACGCACGCAAACACACACACACAAACACAAACACAAGCACAAGCACAAGCACACATACACGCGCACGCGCACGTTTTCGACATCGCGGCCACGCGCGCGCCGGCGCGGCTGAGGTCAAGTCAGGCGGATACGCACGCACACGCACCCACTCACACACAAACACGCAAACACACACACAGACACAAAGACACACGCAACACACACACACACATACATTCACACGACCAGGGCGCGGGCGCTCTCGCGACCGGGCTCGGCCTCACGACGGTCGCGAAGGCGACGCGGGCACAAGCAACCTCACTTGGCTTGCCAAAAGATGCCGCCGTCATCCATCTCCGTCGTCACCGTCGCAACATCACCGTGCCTGGCCAGCGCCTCTTCCCGTACCCCATGGAGACCTCCTGGAGGGAGCTCCTGGAGATACACAAGGGGCTTCGGCCGAGGTGCTGGATGGGCCCCGCACAGCCCCAAAAGCACGATGTGCATCAGAGGCCTCGGCGCTCGGGGTCCCGTTCGAGGTGATTCGTGACTGTCGTTAAAGGCTTAACGACTTCTGCCGTCCTTCGACTCGCGCTGGAGCGGCCGCGAAGTGCTCGAACTTTCCCTGAGGATCTCTGGATTTACCTGGATTTACCCAGATTTATCTAGATTTACCTGGATTTACCTCGATTTATCTGCATTTACCTGGGTTTATCTGGCTCGATTCTCACAAGTCGATTGGCGAAAAGTCGACAAGCCCTTAGGGAGACTGGAGCTCCCAGAAAGGCTCTGGGAGGTGCCCACGTGAGTGCCCGGAAAGAGTTCATGGGTACCTCTCCCGGCTTCCCGAGCGCCTGGAGAGGCCCATGTGGGCGGTGCGTGCGGGAGCGCCCGGAGAGGCTTGCCGCGGGGGCCTCTCCGGGCGCCCGGAGAGCTGCCCGGGAAGCCTCCTCGGGCGCTCCCGCACGCGCTCCGCGGAAGGTGCGCGGAAGCTCTGCGGAAGGGGCAGATGGAGGATGGCTTCAATTTTGCGCATCTGCGTCGGCGTACTCTCAGCGGCTCAAACCAGCAAAGCACTCCGACTTCGAGGACTTGATGTGGCGCTCGCGTGGGCGAGCCGCCGCTGGGCCTGGTACATCGTCAAGGCCCCGTCCCAGCATGCCGCCGAAGGGCGCAAGGGAGCAGGCGGATGAATCGTAGGGCTCACCTGGGCGTTTGGCGTCGCCTGCTCCGAGCTCGCGTGGGACTTCGGGGGCGTCTAACTCGTGGTCGATGGTCTCCTCGCCGTGCCCCGCGATTCCGGCGCCGCCTGTGAGCGCGATGGGAGCGGGCATCGGGCTGAGCTCGTCGCCTTCGGCGGCAGAGGCCAGAGGAGGAGGAGGCTCGAGAAGGATCGAGGGGGATCGAGGAGGATCAAGGAGGGTCGAGGAGGAGGATCGAGGAGGATCGAGGAGGAGGAGGAGGAGGATGATCGAGGAGGAGGATCGAGGAGGAGGATCAAGGCCCCTGCTGCTGCTGCTGGTGCTGGTGCTGGTGCTGCTGCTGCTGCTGCTGCTGCTGCTGGGGCGCCGCCTGCGGCGCTGGGGCCGCCTCGGCGCCCGCGCCGCCGCGGCGCGCGGGGCTTCGCCGCTGGGGCTGCAGAGCGCGCGCGCCACGACGGCCAAGAGCCTGGTCATGGCGCTGGCGGTGCTGGCGGTCCTCCCCGTGGCCCTGTTCTAGGGCGCAAACAAACCTACCTTGCTTTTGACCACCCTTGCTTCCAAGAGGTACCAAGCGACGCCAAACTACGGCCTGCGCTGGTCAGGCCGCTTGACGAGGAGGCGCGTGATTGACTTGGTTTTGCCTGGAAGCGAAAGCGGGGTAGGTAATTCGCGCTCTGATGTTCCCCATGGCCCGCGGCGTGAGGGCAGTGACCGACCTCGTGGAGGGCGTGGGCGGCGCCGCCAACCGCGCCCTCGCTTCTGGGGCGAATGCGACCGACTCTGCGGCCCAGCTCGTGGGGACCACCACTGACAGCACGCTCGGCCTGGAGGAGACCGCGTGGCGGGGCTATGACCTCTGAGCGTGACCATCGTCAGCCGCTCAGGCCGCCTGTTTCTGGACGCCGAGGGGGGCATCCCCGACGTCGTCGCACCAGGACGGCCGCTAGCAGCTACGCAATTCCAACGCGTTCGACCGAATAGAGAATTTGAGACCCTGAGTGTTCAGGTCCGCTACCTGCGGACGGACCGTGGCAATGGCCTAGCGGGCGGCGAACGTTACCTTCACGCCGTGCTGGGCCGACCGTGCCTGGGGCATCGTGGGCTACGACTTCGGGCCGCTGAGGGACGAGATCGCGTCAAGGCTCACGACCTCTGTCCAGGAGTCGGCGTCACTCCCGCAGCTCGACCTCCGCTCGGATGCCGCGGCCGTCGAGGATGCACCTGGCAGGCCGGCAGCCACCTTGCCGAAGGGATTTTGGTGGCGCCCGCTCATAGCCCCTGCCACCATCATCGACTCTACCGACGTGCTCGTTGGCAACCTCATCCGGCTCGCCCTGAACGACTGCGAGTGCGGGATGATCGTCCGTGATTTCGTGCACAATGCTGGAGGGAATGGGCCACGTTTCTCACAGCCAAATCTGCGCAAGCAATTCAGACGGCTGAGCTCGTCTGAAGTAAAACTTGAGGCAAGGGAGAACTATTGAAACTGAATTGCTCAATGTTTGTTGATCATCCGTGATTCGGCCTCGCTCTCTCAAGCTTTTCCTCGAAAGGCTTCTAGGGCTGGGTCCAGTAGCATGCTACATAACTGCATACGCATACGCATTCTTTTATATATCCAAATAGATAAGCATGCATGCACATCCACATGCGCACATACGCAGACATACATACATGCATACATGCATGCATATTGACATACACACATGCACGTATGCATGCATACATACACACATACATGCATACATACATACACACATGCATACATACATGCATGCATACATACATACATACATACATACATACATACATACATACAAACAACCATGCACACATACATATAATCATGCATCCATACATACATGTACGCATACACGCACGTACACGTGTATGTATGTTTGCATGCACGTATGCATGCATGCACGCATGCATGCATGTATGGGTACACGTGTATGTGCGGATGGATGTATGCATGTATGTATGCATGCATGCATGCATGCATGTATGTATGTATGTATGTGCAAGTACGTATGTATGTATGTGTGGGTATATGTATATGTGCGACGCGCGTATACATGTTTGTTTGTACGTATGTGTGTACGTACACATGTGCAATCAAGTATGGATGCACGCATGCATGCATGCGTGTAAACATGTGTGTATATATATGTGTATGCATGTGTGTATACATGCCCATACACATACATTGATATGCGTATGTGTGCAATTATAAATGTAGGTATGTATATGCGTGTGTGCGCAAAAAAACACATATACATCCTACTATATATGACATGTATGGTTACACACGTGTGTACCTATACATATATATATATATAAATACATATATATATATATATATATGGATACGTCCGCCACTGGGCGTTATTCCCAGTGGGCGTGTTAGAATGCTTGCTGTTGCCTGGGTTGGTTCTTTAGTTTTCTAGGCTCGACCGCCCCCCTGGTAGCACGCAGTCCTCAAACATCGCCCCCTCTGACATTGACACCCAGCGGTCTTTTCGGCTCTGAAGACGGCCTCCAGACGGCCCAAGAAGCCACCAACACGACCTGAGAGGGCGCCGAGAAGCCCTCAAGGAGAGCCCGAGGAGGCCAAAACCCTTGATTTCCCAACGGTGTTTGAAGGATTTGGAAGTTCTCGCCATTTTTAGGGTTCCAACCACCCAAGACGGCCCAAGGGGCCTCCAAGATAGCTCCAAGACAACCCAAGAGGCCCCCAAGAGGGCCTAAAAGGGCACATAGACGGCCCAGAGAAGCCCAGGACGGCTTCCGAAGGCGTCAGACAGGCCAATCGCATCCCTACGACGGGTCGAGATGCCACAATCAGCTCCAAGAGGCCCCAGGAGGCCCCCAAGAGGTCCCTAAGAGGCCCCCCCAGGAGGCTTCCAGGATGCCCCATGTTCTCCCTCTCCTCCTCCTCCTCCTCCTCCTCCTCCTCCTCCTCCTCCTCCTCCTCCTCCTCCTCCTCCTCCTCCTCCTCCTCGTGTTCCCCCTTCTCGTCCTCCTCGTCCTCCTCTTCCTACTCCTCCTCTTTCTCCTCCGACTCCTCCTCTTTCTCCTCATCCTCCTCCTCGTCCTCCTCCTCCTCCTCCTTCTCCTACTCCCTCTCCTCCCCACCGTGCGGACGAAGACGAATGTCGGGATCACGGCACTCCCCAATTCAGACCACTCGCTGAACTGCCACGGGGTGTGAACTCGACGTCCCTCTTATCGCGCGGACAAAGACGAGGTCGACTTCACGATCCGTCCTTATCAGACAACTCGTCGAATTTGCGGCGCTCCTGCACTCAGCCTCCTCCCTGCTGCGCTGTTGCACAGGCGCGGTCGGGGGCTAATCCAGGGCGTTGAGCCGGTCGGCGTCTGGTGGCGCGCACTGGGGTCTGGCGCTCAGAGCTACGGCAGTTGAACCCGTGCAGCCTCTGCTCGGCTCGCTCTCCAAGGGAGTCCCCCAAATTCTGTGCAGAAGGGGCCGAGGTGTCCGACCCTCGCGAAGCTGCGTGCGCGTCGCATTCCAGCAAGCTGCAGGGAGCGATCGAGAACCAACGTGGAATCGATGAATTCGGCGACGTGAAGCCCTCTTAAGGGTCCTCCTGGGGCGCTTTGGGGGCGTCTTGTGCCCTCTGAGGCCGTCTTCAAGGCATCTTGGGCCGTCGTGAAGCCCTCGTGGGCAGACTCGGGGCCATCTCGGTCCGTATTGGGGGCCTCTTGGGGTCTAGTTGGGCCGTCTCGGGGGCCTCTTGGGGGCTTCTTGGGCCGTGTTGTGGGCATCTTGGGCCCCTCTTGGAAGCCTCTTTGGGCTCTCTTGAGGGCTTCTTGGGCTGCCTCAGGGCGATCCTGGAGGCCTCTGGGGCTGTCTTGAGGGTCCTGACGATCGAGAGCGCGAGACCGCCCAAATCTTCAGAAAACCGCTGAGATATTCTTGGTTTCCACCTCTTAGGGCCTCCGAGAGTGCCCTCTTGGAGCCGTCCGAGTGCGTCCTTGGAGCCTCTGGGGCCGTCTGGAGAGCGTCATGGGCCGCACGAGGGCCGTCTGGGATAGTTTCGGGACCTCCGTGTGCGGCGTGGGGGCTCATCCGGGGTGCTCTGGGGCCGCGAGGGGGCTCTCGGAGGGGCCCTCTATTGCCGTCCCGGGGCTCCCAAGAGTCTCGGGGAAACGGGGGGGGGCTGCCAACCCGCATAGCATCGTTCGGACTCATTGGGAAATGTGTATACGTATAGGCGTATCTGTATATATGTATATTTGTACACATAAGACAGATGTACATATATACATATATATGTAGATGTGTATATATCTATATCTATATATATATATATATATATATATCAGATCATATGTCCTATTTAACATGGTCCCTTCAAGGTTGGAGGTCTCAACTATGGCGTGCACGACCGATCGATTCAAATCAGCGGCTAACGCTGGCAACGATGGTTCCGTCAGCTCTGCGTGCAGGCGTCATCGCTGGATGATGGCTGCGTCCTGTGCGCTTGGCGTCTCGGCGCAGGCGCTGATCTGCACATCCATGCAAAAGACTTCGGCATCCACCAGAGAAAAGCCCGAAAAGTTGATGGTCTAAAAAATAGTGTTATGGATAATGAGATGAACTGCGAGATCGACAGTGAGATCGATAGTGGGATCGATACTGTAAACGATAGTAAGGTCGATCGTGAGACCGATAGTGAAGTCGGTTCAGTTGAGATCGATAGTGAGAACGATCGTGAGGTCGCTCGTGCGATCTACAGTGACAGCGACTGTGAGATCGATAATGAAATCGATTGTGAAATCGATTGTGAGATCCATGGGGAAATGGGTACCGAGATCGATGATGAGACCGATCGATAAAAAGATCGACTAGGGACCAGGGATAATGAAACCCGGGAACCCCGCCGCCCACCGAAATCGGTCCGGAACCAGCAACAGGGAACCCGGGAACCCGGAACAGGGAACCCGGGAACCCGGCCTACCGAAGTTGGCCCGGGACTTGCGCCACATCTTCCAATTTCCGCTAGGACCCCTTCAGTGCAAGCACTGATTGGGGAATCTCTCTCTCTCTCTCTCTCTCTATATATATATAGGTACACAGATGTATCCAACATCGTGCGTCGAGGCACGAAGTGGAATGTCCTCATATCCCTTCGGTTTCTCTGCATCGTACTCTTATTGGTCTGAAAATGGGCCCGCAGCCCGGAGTCCTAGGCGCGGCCCTCTCGACGGCTGATGTGCTCAAGGAGCTTTGCACTTCGTCGCTCGTTTAGCCGCTTGGCCTTTCGGGAGGCGTGGCCCCGACAACACACACAAAAGCACGCACGCACACACTCACAAAGGCGACAACACGCGACACACAAACAAAAGAAACGCACACACAAACAAACACACGCACACACAGACACAATGGCACACGCACACAACACACCACACAATACCATACCACACCACGCTACACACATATATATATATAGTCACCACATACCACACACCCGCGCAAAACAAACCACATCGAGCATCGATCCTCGATCCTCCATTCGAGATTCCGAAAGTACGTTTTGTGCTTGCTTCTCACATAGAGTGATTCCTCCTGCCCTCCTTCGCCTCCTGCTGCTGCTGCTCCAACTGATCCTCGTCACCTGAAAACCTGCATTTCGCAACCTCCAAAGCTTATTCCTGTTTCTCTTGCTGCTCATAGCCGCAATCTTCGGGGGTACGTAATCCCAAATGCTGCTGCTCATCCTTCAACTTGCGTGATGTGGACTCCGCGTATACATGTGTAGACACAATATCTCTATATGAAAACATAGGTATGTGTATGTACTAAATGTGTGTATGTCTGTATGTATGCATGTGTGTATGTAAGTATGTATATACGTAAGTATGTATGCATATGTGTGTCTGTCTGCCTGTCCGCCTGTCTGTTCGTCTGTCTGTCGGTCTGCATGTATGTATGTATGCATATGTGTAATTTATAAATGTGTATGTACGTGTATGTATGTAGGTATGCGTGGGTGGATGGATGCAAGTCTGTTTGTTTGCATGCATGCATGTACGTATGTATGTATACATGTACGTATGTAGGAATACTACCAACTTTCATACATATACATACAAACAATGGGGAGAAAGGCGCCTTGCGCACCCCTTCGTAGGCGAGGTCAGCGCTCTGCTGCTGAGGGGCCGTGTCGTGGATGCTGTCGTTCATCGTGAGGCGCACCTCAAGGGGGCAGCGAGCACGTGACGCGGCGCGCCGAGTCGAGATGCGAGACATGCGGGAGCAGCCGGAGCAGGTGAGGGCGCACAACCGCCCACAGGAAGCGAGGACGAACCGCACCCTCGATGCGGGGCCGAAGCTCGCGGCAACGGACCCGGCGATCCCAGCAAGCGAGGAGGAGGAGGAGGAGGAGGAGGAAGAGGAGGAAGAGGAGGAGAAAAGAGGAGGAAGAGTTACACGGCAACCGAAGACCTGCTGACGCACTCACTGGGCAGCCACATCCGCTGCACAACGAGGGAGGTGACGGGCCCCCTCGGGGAGGGAGTGCAAGGAGCGGGCAGGGGGGAGGACGGGCTCCCAGGGGGGGCAGCATCGAGCTGGACTCGCCGACGCATCGACCCGAACAGGCGGCGAGAGGCCTCGATGGTGAGCGCGCGCTCCTGGGCGGGGTGGGCTGTCAGGCCTCCGCATCGCACTGTGGAGCGTTGTCCGATGTGCTGAGAGTGCGCTCGAATGTACACGTGGCTCGCAGGCACGACCACGCCACGACCACGCTCGCGGCACGACCACGCCGAGATGGGGCGGCGGTGCAGGAGGCACTGACCCCCCCCCTACCCCCCTAGAAACCTAGACGGACACGTCTTGCGTGGTCCGGCCAGGATCCCGCGTCCCTGATGTAAGCTAAGATAATAATCCGAGTTCGAGAAATACGAGATCCCACCCGTAATAAAGTAGTTCCCATACATCTTGGGCGGAAAGCAGATCCTCCGGATTGATTTCGCATTGGCGTTGTCCTAGGGTCAGATTGGGACCGTCTCTGGCGCATTTCCACGGGAACTGTTGTTGCGGCCAAGCCAGTTCGCGCACGCGCAACTCCGCGTCATTGACGTCCAGTTGCTGTCGTGCGGTCGCCTTGAGAGTAAACAGCGAAACGCCCTTTCGTGCTTGCGCAAAGCGGCCTCCTACGCGATTTGAAACTGCCAGTGCTCTCGCATCGCTGCTGTCTTGGGACAGCCTGTTCGCGCATGTGCGCTTCGGCGTCACTGCTGTCGCGCTGATGTCGCCCTGGGAGTGAACGACGCGCCCGTTCGCGCTTGCGCGAAGTCGTATCCTTGCCGCCGCTTTGCTGTCGTCTTTGGCCTATGACGCGCTGTTGCCTCCCTGGGAATGGACAGCGACGCGCCCGCTCGCGCCTGCGCAGAGCCGCAGCCTTGCCGCCGCTTCGCTCTCGCCTCCGCCTTGGGTCTTCGAGGCGATCTTGAACTGCCGTGCTGTCGCCTGGCTGTTGTCTTCGGAGTACAATGAAGGGGCCCCGGGACACACAAATAAATACACACAAATAAAAATATTCCCCATATTTTCCTATATTTTCTGGGTTTTTGTCTTCCCCCCCACTTCCCATATTTTCCCATATTTTCCTGGGGATCGACGATTAATTGTGTCTGTGTGTTTCTTTCCTCCTGATAAAAAGCGAGCATCGCCGCGTCGAACGTTCCTTGCTTTTTTGAGGGCGTTCGAGTGCACACGTGGCTCGTAGACCGTCGACACGACCTCGCTGCGACGGCAGCCTGGACATGGGGCGGCGGTTCCGAAGGCATTGACCCTCTCTCCCAACCCGCGTAGAAGCCTAGCTAGCAGGGCACGCGTCCGGCGTAGTCCAGCTGGGATCCCGCGTCCCTGATGTAATCTTGCATAGCACAGTCTGAGTTCAAGACATACAAGATCACAACCGTAATTGAAGAGCTCCCGTACATCCCGGACGGGACGCACATCCTGCGGTTTGACTTCGCGTTGGCATTGTCTTGGGGCCAAGTCGACAGCGTCTCCTGCGCGTTTCCAAGGAACTGCTGTTGCGGCCAAGTGCCGGCGATCAATCGGCGATGCGATTCCATCTGAGCCTCTCCCCACCCCTGACGTTGACCCTGAGGGCGTCGTGTGCCCTCATTGAGGTGGCGCCCAGAAGCAAAGTTTATCTCGGCGCCACTTGCTCGCGGGGCTACCTTGCATTGCGGTGCAAGGTAGCCCCGAGAGCATTGGCAACATTTGGCGCCGACGGTTGCTGGAGCCACCCTCCCCTCCACCTCACACTGGTAACACCACGCCTTGCCCCGGCGCTGCCGGGGAATGGCTGGAGGGAGCCAGATCCCAGACAGCGCCGGCGCAAATCGTGGCGGCGCTGCCGCCCACCCCCCTCCCCCCTGACTTATGTTGCTCCCATCGTACTTCATGAAACGAATATCGAGAACCCCCCAAAAAACCGAAACAATGTCGAACGAGTATCGCCTCCTAGGGCCCGACACGTGAACACCTTCCAATTTCGGTACTTTCCTGGTGCTCGAAATTCTTCCTGGCGAATCAAGGCTACAGTAGGTTGGAACATCATAACCCCTGACATCGTCGCTGAAGGCCAGCAAATTTGTACCGGAGCTGGCCTCAGGTTCTGCGAAGGCCAAGCTGCAGGCCCCGTCCACACTAAAACAGGGCTAGGATCGGGATAAATTGCTCCAGAGCGTTCCGGAGCGCTCTCAGAGCGTTCTGGAACGCTCTGGAGCGGCCGCGGCGGCCAATACGTCCTCCAAACCCGCCGATTCTCAGAGATTTCGAGATATCCCGATCCGATTTTGTCCCGATCTTCGCGTCGTTTTACACACTGCGGGGAGGGGTGGGGCCCAGCCGCCTGCTCCCACGATGGCCCGCAGCGCGGGCAGCTTTATGGTCTCGCCGGCGCGGTGCAAGAACAAAAAGAAGAGCTGGCCGC
The DNA here is from genome assembly GCA_963575745.1 of Prorocentrum cordatum. Taxonomy (NCBI): domain Eukaryota; class Dinophyceae; order Prorocentrales; family Prorocentraceae; genus Prorocentrum; species Prorocentrum cordatum. Next base: position 222,135 of record CAUYUJ010018616.1, read on the forward strand.
CAGCGGCCGCCGCGGGGCACCCCGCCCGAGGCAGGGGGTGCCCAGCTGGGCAGGGCCGCGCCGCAGGAAGGTAGCACGGGGTCACCCCCAATGCCGGGCGCACTCCGCGCTGCGGGTGTCCTCATCCTCCCCGGGTCCACCCACTCCCTCCTGGCGCCCCCGGGGGCATTAAGGCCCGGTGGGGGGGGCCCTGTCCCCCTAAGAGGGCGCTGCGGCCGCGGGCTGCCGGCACTGCGAGCCCAGCCCACGCTGGTCCCCCGCTACCCCCCCCGCGGCGCCGGTGCTCGAATCTGCTCCAACCCGGCCCTGGCCCCGAACGCCGCCAGCTGTTCGCCAAGCCCGACTTTACGGCGGCGACTAGGTCGCCGTCGTCGTCGTCGTCGTCGTCGGCGTCGGCGTCGGCGTCGGCGGCGTCGGCGTCGGCGTCGTCGGCGTCGGCGTCGGCGTCGGCGTCGGCGTCGTCGTCGAGCCCGCGCGACCGCACCTGTGGCACAAGACGCTCCGTCACCAGAGCCCTGACCAGCGAAGTGCAGTGCGGGACTCAGCGAGGAGGAGGGGAGGAGGAGGATGCGGAGGGGCAGGCGAACGGGGAGGCTCCGCAGGAGCTTCATCAACATCTGCAAGGAGGCTCGAGGGAAGGGAGAGGAGACTCTTTCGTCAACCAGGACGCCGGCGCACCCAGAAAAACTGCTGCAGATGGCCGAAACACCGATCCCTGCAACTAACACTTGCGAAGTCTTGATGGACAATGTCCTGGTTTCCGGGAGGGCCTGACCATTCGGGGACGCCCTGACCCGGGTCAGCGCTGACCCAAACTGAGGCCATGCCCCGAACCCAGGCCGGCCACGACGGAGCTCCCAAACACGGGTCAGCGGAGGGCGGAGAGGTCGGGTGTTGCTGGAAGTACCCCTGGCCCAAGGTGCCCCCAGGATCTCCAAGGAGGCCCCCACGCCCTCCAGAGCACCCCTCACGAGGCCCAGAAGGCCCCCGGGGCCCCAAAACGGAACGAAAAGCTGGGGGCACCTTGGGCCAGGGGCACCTCTAGCAACACCCGAAGAGGGGGGATCGGGGGGTCGGCCCCCGGTGGCTCCCAAACCCAGGTCGGACTGAGGGGGTCAGAAAGGACTGGCTGACTACCGTTTCGGGCACACGCAGTAGGAATCCGTGGATCTGGCGCGTGGGCGCCAGGCCCGCGGATCGGGGAAGGCCCCCCCCGAACAGTGAGGCCAGCGCCGCCCGATTGAATATGGAATGTGCCGACACCTATCCCAAGCTTCGTGAGATTCTCGAATGGACCAACAGTTTGGGGCCCAACCCTGGGATATACGAGTGGGGGGCGTCCATCCTCGATAGGGGTGCGTCCGAATAGCCGCCTTGGGGTGTATCTCAGGGTTTCCCCCTTGGGGTGTATCTCGGGCTGAACTCGGGAATTGGGAGAGGGAATGTCGCCTGCGACGATTGGCGACGGAGAGAGCCGATTCTACATGGACGCGGGACCACCACCACCATGGAACCGAGCGTCTGGAGGGACGCGTGGGCAGAAGTGTGCGCGATTGGCAATTCTTCAGAAAAGTATGACTGAGAAGACATTACAGAGCGGCTGCGTGCACGCACAGACTCGACTGCGAAGCAGAAACGGAACGCCTCGTGACTGCGACGCGAAACAACCGAGCGCATCACGACTGTGAAGCGGAATAACAAAACGCATCGCGGCATTGGAATACAGAGCGGAGGGAGAGGAGGAAACGCGGGGCGGAGGGGAAAGAGCTCCGTTGCTATACATGCTGAGACAATTTGTATACCTATACGACCACCCTTCGGGTGATAAGGAGGCTCGGGGGGGAGGAACTAACGTCTCACTCGATCGGTCTCACTATCGATTTCACTATCGATCTCACTATCGATCTCGCTCGATCGATGTCAGCCGGTCGATCGCACAATCGATATCACTCGATATGTTTCATTCGATCGATCTCACAAACGATCTGACTATCGATTTCCCAATCGATCGCACGATCGACTTCACCATCGATCTCACAATCGATCTCACATTCGGATGCACCATCGAACTCACTATCAATATCACAACCGATCTCACAATCAACATCATCATCATCAACACCATCTTCATCAACGTCGTCCTCACCATCGAGACACCATCACCATCATCATCACCTCACCGCCATCATCGCCCACATCATCATCATCATAATCAACATCTTCATCACCGGGACACCATCATCGTCACCGTCATCATCACCAACATCATCATCGGGACACCATCACCAACATCACTGGAACAACACCACCATCATCATCATATTATCATCATCGTGAACAGCACCATCACCATCAAAAACATCATCATCATCAACATCATCACCATCGGGACACCATCAGCATTGTCACCATCATCATCACCACCCATATCGGGACACTATCACCATCATCAACATCAGCATCATCATCATCATCGCCAGCATCGGGCCACCATCATCGAATCATGATCACATCATCATCACCATCGGGCCACCATCATCGTCATTATCATCATCAACATCATCTGCATCACCATCATCGGGACACCATCGTCATCATCACCATCACAATCATCGGAACACCAACATCATCATCACCATCCCATTTTCATCATGAACAACATCATCACCTCATCATCATCATCATCGGGTCACCATCATCACCGCCACCATCATCACCATCGGGTCACCATCATCATCGTCAACATCATCATCATCGGGACACCATCATCATCATCATCATCATCATCAACACCGGCATCATCATCAACACCATCATTTGACAACCACCATCAAAACCAGCATCACCACCTTATCCTCATCCTCGTCATCAGCATCATCATCATCACCATCGTCATCAATATCATCGACATCATTTTCATCATCGGGACACCGACGGGGCACCGGCGGGACACCAGCGGGACCCCCGGAAAGGAATCATTTGGTCCGGCCGCGCCTCAGCCAGAGGCGGGACTCGGGACACTGGCGGGACACCGCGGGCCACCGGCCCCCAGAGAGGAACCATTTGGTCCAGCCGCGCCTCAACCGGAGGAGACTTTCTTCTCGCCCGCCCACGCAGCTTCGCCTCGCCCGCACGCACGGCACGCACGAACACGAAACCGAAACCGATTTCCCTGTAGGGGGGCCCTCCGTTCCACTTCGATCTCACCCCTTCACCTCCGACCTGACTCGCCCACTGCTTGCGGGGGCGGCCCCCCTTTCGGCGCCCAGCCCATCTCTTGGGGTTCCATCGTCATTACAGACAACGGCTTTGACAAGCGCTGGGCATCCTGAATTCATAACTTTCTCGTGCAAAGCAACTTGCCTGGCCAGCTAAATATTCGACTTGCTAACCCGTGAAAAGAAGGACGGACGAATTCCCAGCAAACGACGTAAGGATTTGCAGCGGAAGGCGTCTAAACGCGCACGGTCTGCCTTCAGAAGCCAAGCGGGATCTCAAGAGTACAGGAGCTTGTTCAGTACACAACTTTCATAGATTTTTATATATATATATATATTCCCGTTTCTTTCGGATTGAAATTCGGCTCCATATCCGATACAAATGCTTGAAGATACGGTTCGTTTCCTCAAGCCGCCTGTTTAGTTCAGTTGCCACTCTCCCATCGCACGAAATAAGACCATCCAGATACATAGCGTCCCTCACTGCCTTCATGTGCTCACCACTTCATGGTGTTATTGCCCGGCCTGTGGAATTTTGTATATGTAATGTCTTTTCCCAATTCAGTTCCGCCATACTTCCGACCTTCCTCCACTATTGCTGCCAGCATTTGCTGCAGGTTGGAACAATGATGAGACACCAACAATGCATCATTAGCGTACCGAATATCACGTGTAATCACAAAATCCGGCTCTCGGAGTAGTTCAAGAGTGCCATACACATCATGCAACATTACAGCTTGTACGATGATGAACAAGTGCGGCGAGAGCGTGCAGCCCTGGGCGATCCCGGCGCGTTGTCGTCGTTCAGATGAGCGGCCTGCATGATTTTCGATTGTGAAAATCTTGCGGAGTAGATCGAGCGTACCATTTCCGCTATACCACCAGGCAGGCCGAAGCGTTCGATGGCATCACACATACAGTCTGGTGTTAATATATCGAAGGCTTTCGCCCAATCCAACGGAAGTAAAATCAGACCACCTTTGACGTGCAAGTGGGCCGCATCGATCATCCGGCGCGTTAGCATGAGAACGTCGCCTGTGCCACGGCGCGGCCGGAACCAACATTGCAAGTCCCTTGTTCGTTTTTCTGCACCTCCTTGAACCAAACGGCTGTGTAGTATTGATGCAAGTAACTTGTGCCCCACGGGCAATAGCGATATCGGTCTGTAGTTATCAGGCAAAGCGGCGTTACCCTATTGTGAGAAGCTGTACAACGTCTGCTCTCTTCCAAGATTCAGGGATTGATTTTTGCACCCAGCATTGTTGACAAATGTTGAAGAGTATGTCGCTGGCCGCTTCGTCAGAAGCCAAAACCTTCCAACAATTAGGGGGAATGTCGTCAGGTCCAGCTGCCTTGCCCTTCTTCAGCTTGCGGATCACGTTCTGGAGCTCGTTCAAGGTGAATGCCCCCATGTCGATTGGAAATTTGTCGCCAAGTTGCGCTTGGCTTTCTGGGCGGTGATCGGAAAACTTGTATTCACATTGTGTTGATTCAAAATAAATTGCCAAGACATCCGGTCTTTCAGAAGTTTATGATACAGTGCCATCTGGGCGCTGTATGCTTGCGTGCTGCACTCTTGACGGATTCCGCAAATATCTCACTGCGTCCCGATCCACGCGCAATCATCCAAATTGTTGCTTTTCCTCGACCGTTGCACGCGCCCCAGACCATCCGCTCCTGTCTCCGCTTCCGCTCCTCCTCCGCCCGCTGCGGCCTGATACTCCTGGCCCTGCTGCTGCTGGAGCTCCCGCTCCTCCTCGGCCGCTGCTTCCACCGCCTTCCGCGCCCACTGCCCGCTCCTCGCCCTCCTCATCCGGTTCTTCGTCTTCTCCCCCTGGTTCCAGCTTCAGGTTCTGCCGCCGCCGACCCCCATGCCATGTCAGGGAGGGTGGGACCAGGCGGGGCCCGCCGACTCGGTCGGCCTGGCGAACGTGGCTTCACACATGGCCCAAACGTACACGTCCGCGCCCTCGCGGTCCCGCGGGTACGCGGCCTCCAGAGCACGCGATCCCCTGGATCCTGGAGCGCGGTTCCGTGGATGCGCGGTCGCACGGACACGTTCCGCGCGCCGGCACCTGCGAGGCCCAATGGTCCGGCCCGCGAGGCCGTGGACATGGCTGAGTGTGTCCCTGCCACGGCGACTCAAGCTCCTCCTCCTCCTGCCCCACTCGTTGCTCAAGGGTGAACTCCCCGACGTGGAGGAGGAGGAGGAGGAGGAGGAGGAGGAGGAGGACGAGGAGGAGGAGGAGGAGGAGAAGGAGGAGGAGGAGGAGGACGAGGAGGAGGCGGAGGAGGAGGAGGGAGAGGAGGAGAATTGAGGAGGGGGCGTAGGAGGAGGAGGAGGAGGAGGAGGAGGAAGAGAAGCAGGAGGAGGAGGAGGAGGAGGGGGAGGAGGGGGAGGCGGAGGAGGAGGAGCAGGAAGAGGAGGAGGAGGAGTCATTGGCAAACCTTCTGGTCGAACTCTCGAGCTGCGACCAGCCGCGGCCACGAGGGAGCCTCAAGAGAACCACCACTCTCCGTCATCCTCGAAGCTCCATCGCTCGGTCGCCCACTGCGCCAGCCTGAGGTGCACAAACAGAGGGGGCCGGCTCCGGGGGGTTGTCGTCAACCTGGAATCCGTGGTACATCGCCGATAGATCGGAGGTAGGCCCGCGATAATGAGCCCGCACGCTCTTCGGCGGGGTGTACTATCGGGCCCATATCGGCCAGTCATGGGCGATTGGGAATCGATGCGTCCCCTCCGAGCCGACATCCCTCCAGAACGTTTGCCCCTGACATCCCCCCTCCCCACCTGCCCGCTCTGCATCATGAAGATCTGGTCGTTGGGCTCGCCGACCCGGAAGAGCTTGTCTCCGGGGGAGAGGAAACCTGGACCACGAGAATAAGGGAAACCAAATGCCACAACGTCGACCTCAAACATGTGCATTACTCGAAAACTGGGGCGCCTGGGCCCACAGCTGGCCCTCGTCAGAGTCGCCACTTCAAAAGCCAAGACACCCGGCCCACGGCTGGCCCACAGGGCTGGCAGAGGCCTCTGGCCCACCAGGAGGGGCGCCATCCCTGTGAGGGTCGCCACTCTGCGAGGGCTAGAGCGGGCAGAGCGCTCCAACCCGCTGGGAGGAGCGCAATCCTCGTTTTGGACGCCCGAAATGGGTACGGAAAAATAGGTACAATGCCCAACAATAAATGTTGTCCCAAACCAACAGCGGCCGCTGTTGGGCAGGCGGCCTTCTGTCTCGAATGGACGCAGGCCGCGGCGACACCGACAGCGAATCCTGCTCGAAATGAAAAGGAACCGCTGTTGGGCATTGTACCCATTCTTTCCGCACCCATTTCGTTCGTGCCGACTCGTGAGGTCGCCTCTTGGGGAGTTTGGAAGCCTGGACCACGAGAACGGAAGAACCCAACAAGTACCAGTAGCGCGACTTCCCGAAACTCTCTCGCGGACCTCTGCGGTGCGCCCACGCGTCCACGAGGGGCCGCCACCGCGAGGGCGCCGGCAAGCCTATGCTTGGGGCCACCAGCAGGTACAGATACCGCTGCAGTCAACCCGTATAGCAAGGATGCGCGATAAGGATGCAAGGGCCTTGGAAGGCCATTTCGATGCTTTTCGAGCGGGGCGCGGCCAGCAAAAGTGGCGAAGGATGGACCGAGGAGGCAAGGATGCAAGGGAACCCTTGGGGAGGTGGCCCATCCTTACTACGCGGGTTGACTGTACTCCCCCGATTTCTCCCGGAGTGCTGTCTGACCAAAAGTTCGAGGCGAATGCCGGCGTGGCGACGAGGGCCTCCCAGGAGGCCCCCCAAAAGGGGATACACTAGCAAACAAGGCAGCGGTATCGGCACCTTTTCCTGGCCCGAGTGCTGAGGATCGGGGGCGTCCGGGCCCCACTGCCCAGGGGCCCCCGGAGAAGGGGAACGTCGGGGGGGAGGGGACCCGCCCGGGCGCCCACAGTCCTGGGGCCCAGACCGCGAAGCGCGCACCAAGTCGCGCCCGTGCGGCTGACCTGAGGAGAGCATAGGGCCCCCCCCAGGGAGCAGCCATTGCCTGAGCAGGGGCCGGCTGTCCTGGCACTCAACGCCGCTCAGTGAAGGGCGCGGTCTTGAGCGGTGTTGCGTGGTGTTGCGCGGTACTGTGCGCTGTTGCGCGGCTGTCTTGTCCTGGTGAGCTGCGACTTGAAATCCCCCAGAGGCTCTCATGGGGATCGGACAAGTATCCTCCAAGCGAAGTGGTCACCATCTACCTACATCCTCGAAGCTCCCGGATCTTGCTCGGCGGGCCTCGCGGGGAGGTCGGGCCCATGCCTGATGCCCTGGCGTGAGGCGCTGTTCAGAGCTCCCCTCTCCTGGACCCCTGCGAAAGCTCTCTGAAGGCCCTCTTGGACCGTCTTGGGCGCGTCTTGGGCCGTCTTGGGAACCTCTTGGGGCGTGTCGGGGCCCTCTTGGACCGTCTTGGGATGATGTGGGAGGCCTCTGGGGCCGTACGTATTGGACGCCGTGAAATGCGAAACGTCGCGTTTTCTCGAGATGCATGTCTTCCCAGAGGGCTGCAATGACCTGGCAGTGGACGCGGGACGGCATCACGGCCACACCCAAAGACTGAAGCCAGGGCTGCAGGCGCCGGAAGCGTGAAGGGCAAGGTGGGCCAGCTGGAAGAACATCAAGAAGAGGGCCCACGGGGCAGCGGGAGCGGGTGCACCCGATTGTTCGCCACATGGCCCGGAGCGTCCGGCTCTGCTGCAGAGGGTCGCCGCCAGCTGGATGCGGGACCGCAGTCCAGTTGACGGTGCGAGAAGCCCGCGAGCTCCCGCGCCGAAACGCGTGGGCTGCAGCAAAGTGCTGCCGGACCAGGCCCCCGGGATGCTGGCGACTGCAGGCTCGGCGCAGCAGGGGCCGGGAGCGCCAGCTGTGAGCACAGAGAGAAGCGGCCCAGGCGGCGCTGAGTTACAACAGCGGAGGCCCAACAGTCCTGGGAACGGCGGCGCAGTTGTGGAAAGGCGCGGTGCCGTCACCGGATTCGGGCAGTGGCCTCCGGATGCGGCAGGCGCCCCATGCCAGACGACGTCCCCGCGACAACGGACTGGGGCGACTGTGCCCTTCTCCCCCGTGGGCCGAGATGCCCCCCCCCACTCTACATGCCTGAACTACTGCTGAAACTACTGCTGCTGTTGCTGCCGCTGCTGCTGCTGCTGCTGCCCCGCACGAAATAAAGGGGCGGCCGCAGCAGCAGGGCGAGAACGAAGCCAGGATTCCGGGCACGGCGGGCCTGCGAGGCCCTCGCCGCGGGAAGCGCGGCATGCGCCGTCACAGATCCTCCGCACGTCTCGATCTCTCACGCGGGCTCGGGCGCGTCCTTGCGGCTGTTGCCCTCGCGGCCCTGCGCCCTCTGGGCGCCATATGAGAGCCTGGGCTCCTGGGTTGTCGTTCTGCGGCCCCGCGAAGGGCACCACGATTGGTCCCGCCACTGCGCCGCTGTTCCCCCCATCTCTCTTTTTGTTCGTTTCTCTCTCTCTGTCTCTCTCCCCCTCTCTTCCCTCTCTCTCTCTCTTTCCCTCTCCCTCTCTCATATATATATATATATATATATTTATCCCTCTCTCTCTCTCTCTCTCTCTCCCTCTCTTCTCTCACCAGCTCTCTGGACAAGATGTTTCATTTCATGCGAGGCATTCGTCAATTGAGGAATGCCTCCGCCGAGGCGCTTGCGCAGGCGCCCGGGCCTGAGGACAGCAGCACCGTCATCTCCTTCAGGCACGGCTCGTACATGCGTATCCACTGCAGGAAGGGGGCGTTGCGAAGCATGCGCCCGTAGATGTGGTAGGCGAGCTCTCGCCTTCCCTCACTCTCGGCTCATCCTCCTCCACCACAGTCCCCTCCTCCCTGCTCCTTCGCCTCCACATCGCCTCCATCCCCCGTCTCATCCTTCTTGTCCTCATCCTCAGCGGCCTCCTCGCCTTCCGCCCCCCTCCCTGCACCCCTGCCTCTGCCTCCAACACTCTCCCTCCTCCCACTTTCTCCTGCCTCCCCTCTCCCGGTCTCCCCCCCCGTCCTCCTACGTATGCCTTCTGAGCCCCCTCGTCCTCCTCTGCCACCTACGATCGCCGCCCCCGCCGCGGCGGGCCGTGTGGGTGCGTCCGTCAGCAAGCACGGAAGTGACTCTGCTTGCGCGAGCCGCGGATCAGGGGGGGGGGGGGCGCATTTTCTCACCTCGCGCCGCTGACGGGGATGGCGCGCTGGCTGCGAAGAACTAGCGCCTCGGGTGTGGCGCGCGAGCCCCCTCCGCGCCTTCCGTGCTCCTGCTCTGCCCGGTTTGGCCCCGCAGCGCCCCTCGGCTGCCCCGACCCGCGTCTTGGACCCGAGCCGCCGCGACCACGGGAGCGGCGCGCGAGCCCACGAGGGGCGAGGCGGCAGGTGGCGGCCGACACCGGCGGGCAGACCCGCGCCGTGCGAGGGTGCGCACGGCCCGGAGCTCGAGAGGCCGAGCCTGGACGCTGCCCGGGGCCGAGTGTTCCTCTGGACACCCTCGACCTGCCCGGGGGCCCCCCGGGGGGGGCGGGCCCGCGCAGGGAATAAACTCTCCCATGACAAAAACAGCCACAGCGCGGAGGGGTGGGGGAACGGAGGGCGACAGCCCCTGCGCGAGTCAACGCGCCGTCGTCGTCGTTGTCCCCCTTCAAGGTCGGCGGCACCGACCGTAAGGCCTTCGCAATGACCTCTCCCAGGACACAAAACCACAACGCGGAGGGGTGGGGGAACGGAGGGCGACAGTCCCTGCGCGAGTCCACGATGCGGCAGCCTCTCGAAGCGAACATCGAGAGGTGGCCGGGCGGGCCAGGACGACCTCACACATCGACCTGTGACAAGCAGGCTCAGGCTCACGCGCACTGGACGTCCTCGGTGTCTGGGCCCAGGGGCAATCATTTCCTGGACCTGTCCTGGAACGCAGCCCGACCAAAGCTTTGACGCGGATCCAACAGTGGCCACGAGAACCCTGCCCGGAAGCCCGAGGAGGGCGAGAAAGGCAAAGATGCCTGGGTCCTGTTCACTCCCCAGGAACAAGACAGGAGGGGCGAAACATATCAAAAAATAGGGCTTCGAGTAAAAGAGACACGGAGCTGCAAAACCATAGCCTTCCAGAGGCCCGCGTGGATCTCTCTGCCCGGCGCTGGACCTCCCTCTCTGGCGCGCGCGCGCGCGCGAAGAACGGGGCCGATCCAAGAAGTCGTCGCGGACCTCCGACGGGTTATGTTCCTAGGGCTTGTGACAAGCATGGGCCAGAAACCAAACGACCCCACCCCGCCCACGGCTCCGACGGGGCTCAGCGTACACCAAGACATCTGGCGTGGGATGTTGCGTGGTATGCGCTGCGGCCCCTCGTCAGCCGTAGCGCAACATGGAGGGCCGTGGGTGGGGTGGTGTCGTGTTTGTTTTTTGTCGAAAGCACCGATCGGGGGGGGGGGGTAATAGCTCACGGGGAAACGTAGAGCGTTACATCGCCGATAGCTCGCCGATGGGCCGCCGACAGCGAAAAACCGCACGCTCCTGGGCGGGGCGGGCCGTCGGGTCCCTATCTCGGCGATCATTGGGCGACTGGGGGTCGAGGCATCCTGCCCAAGCCCATCCCCCCTGACGTGGCCCCTGGCTGCTGCGGACAGACATCGAACACACCTCTTCCGGGGGCTGCCACAAGTGCCCATGGCCCAAGGTGTCCCAAGCTTTCCGCTCAATTTTGGAGCCGCTGGGGCCCTCTGGGCATCGTGCGGGGTGCTCCGGAAGCCATGGGGGCCCCCTTGGAAATCTCGGGGGCACCTTGGGCCAGGGGCCCTCCCAGCAGCACCCGACCCTTCCCAGCCGTCGCCTCAGCACCGGGGACAGGCAGCCCTTGACCTGCCAGCGCGCGCCCGCTCTCTTGGGGGAGGAGGGGGGGGGGCGGGGGGCAGGGGGGGCGCGCGAGGAGCCCGCGGGTCAGAGAGCAATACACGGAGGCTTCTGGTCGTCCTCGTGGCGCCCACCAGCGCGTCCAAGAACGGCACTGGACGCTGCTTGCCGATGCACATTCGCTTCGAGGCGAGCGGAAGCTCCCGTGGTCTGACCATCTCCGACGATGGGCCCGAGGGGCGTGGGCGAGCGAGAGGCCCCCGAGGGCTGCACGAGAGGGGACAAACCTCCGTGGGCTCCGCTGCCCCGATGCGCAGGACGCAGCCCCTTGCGTGCTGACACGGAGCGCCACACGTACACCCTGCGAAATGCTTAAGAAATCATGGGTTCAGAAATTCATAGTCTCATAATCTGATTACAAACCCAGAACTCCTATCAAAATCTTGGGATTTACATTGAACAGTTAAGAATAATCGAGACTCTGGACGAAAACTCAGGTTTTCTTAAGCATCGCCTAGGGTGTAGGCTCCCACACACGTTGAGCCAACTCGCAGCGCGTGACCACGGCCGTTTTGTGCACGGTGCGTGTTGCGTTTCAGGACGGGCGTACCTGGGGAGCTCAGCGGCGCCGAGCGGCGAGCGGTGCGCTCTGCGGTAGCGCACCGCCAGTGCGGTGCATGAGCTTACAAGTGCCTCCCCGCTCTCGGCCGTGCAGCCGGGACAGCAGTCGGCGCGGCAGTCCAAACGGTGGCCGTCCTGAGGGGCCGAAGGAGCGGAGAAGGCCTGGAGGCTGCACTGACAGGAATGCCATTTAGGGCGCTCCCAGCGGGAAGCCGAGCGGTGCATTCAGTGATAATGCCCGCGAAAGCATAGGGACCCCAGCGGAAAGCCGAGCGGTGCATTCAGTGTCAACGCCGCCGACAACATCCACCCCCATGGCAAGGTATACCCTGCTGCGCAGAAGTTCGATGCACCGAACATGTGACGAAATCCCACCAGCCCTCTGGGCGTAGGTGGTCTAGAGCAGATCCTCTTCCACCCCTCCCTCTTCCCCCTTGGGGAGGGGTTTACCCCTCCCCCTACCCCCTCCCCTGGACCTGGACGGGGGGGGCCGCGGGTAGTTAGAGCGTCCCAGATGGCCCAAGACGGCTCCAAGAGCGCCTCAGAGAACCCAAGATGAGCTCCAAGATGGCTCAAGATAGCGCAAGATCGCTCGAGATGGCTCCTAAGATGGTTCCAAGAAGCCCAAAGACGGCCCCAAGATAACTCCAAGTGGCCAAACAGCTCCCCAAGGAGGCCCCGAAGAGGCCAAAATCGTCCCAAAACCTAAGGAAAATCAATGATTTTTGCTTTCTCGCCTTTTCGCTTCCGATGGCCATCCGAGGCCTGGAGATGGTTCCAAGATGGCCCAAGAGGGCCCCAAGAGAGCCCCAAAAGAGCCCCAAGACGGCCCCAAGAGCGCCCAAGAGCACTCCAAGAGCGTTCCAAGAGGGGTCCAAGAGGCGATTTTAGGGGCTTCCGAGGGGGGACGCTAATTAAACCCCCCCTCTTGTTTGATCGATCTCCTCCAAGATGGCCCCAAGAAGCGCCCAGGAAGCCCCAAGAGGTCCCAAGATGGCCCCAAAATGGCCCCAAGAGGCCCCCAAGAGGCCCCCCGGAGGCCCCCAAGAGACCCCCAAGAGGCCCCAAGAGCCCCCCCAGATGCACCCAAGATGCTCCAAGAGGCCTCGGCGAGAATGCCTAATCATTGATTCTACACAGGTTTTAGCCACATGGAGGCCTCTTGGGGGGGGGCACGGATTAAGATGACTCCAAGAGCGTCTGGGAGAGCCCAAAATGACCTCCAAGATGGCTCAAGATATCCCAAGATGTCTCATAATGGCTTCCTCTGTGTGCTGCCCACTTCTCTGATCGAGGCAATTCCTCTGGGCATCGTTTCTGGATGGGCTGGTGGGGATTCGCGAAGCGACAACAATTCGGTTCCGAACTGGGCGCGCAACACCGAACTGCTTTGTTACATTGCGGTCTGATGATCGCCTGGCTGAGGACAGATCGACGAGCCAGTGCCTCGAAGCTCAGCGCCATGGCGTGCTGATAGACAGCACCTCAGAACGAAAATAAAATATCCACGGGAATGCTCCATCAGACGTCCGGGCAGATCGTCCAACTCGGATGTCAGTTTGGACGGAGTACGGAAAGCGACAACCAAGGCGAAGATCAGTCTGAGGACGACCATCGGGCGATTATTGCCTGGTGAGGCGCTTTTCCTGCTCAGATCCCAGTCCCCACAACACGAGCAAGTGGGCGCATGGGGGAAGCGCGGGGAAGGGCAGCGCAGCGCGTCAAGTGAGGGCACTGCCCATACTGATGCATCGAGTCCCGTGCCGAGCATCCGAAGTGGCAAGACGTGCATTTTGTGGGAAGTGGCCCAGCCCGCGCAGAGCGTCTTGACCACGAGCCACTGGCGATCAGGGGCAACATTCGCGAGCTCACGCCGCAGAGACCGCACAGTGTAGATCTAGGTCAGCGGGCACATCGGAGGAGGGAACGCGCATCTTGAGGCGCCTGGCATTGGCGAAGGAATACAACATGGGACCAGCGGCAAAAACAGGGGATGAACAACGATCCGCTACAACTCGGGCCGCTGGCCCTCACGTGCGGCTCGAACTAGCTTCTCGCGAATGGCCCTCTGGGGGCGCATAAACATACAATCTAGATCGGCTGGCGATAGAAAATCCAGACAGGGCGGTAACTTAGCCATCGACGAACGCATCTCTGCAGTGCTGTGCTGCCACCGCCAGAATGGCGAGCTCAGAGATCCTCCGCACCAGCGCATAGTGGGCCTATGCAATTCGGCAGTTTCCAAGAACACACTCATCCCGGGCACCACGTCTCGGCATCCGTCGTGACATGTGTAACAAAATCGCCAAGCCCCTCCTCCCCCAACCCCTGCTTCGCGCAGAAGGGGTCCCCCCCCCCCGCGCTGGCAAACGACGTCGACGACGACGACTACTGTAAACAACCACGGACGATGTCGACGACGACGACGACGACGACGACGACGACGAAGACGAGGTCGGGAGGGCGAGCAGGCGGGACGTGTCGTCGTCATAGGCGAGTTGGTCGGGCGTCGATCGGGCGGCGGGCGGGCCACGTCGGTGTCGTTGGCGATTCCATCGGATGGGCGGGCGAGCGGGACGCCGTCGTTGTCAACGTCGTCGTCGTTCTCGTCGTGGTCGTCGTCGTCGTGGTCGCCGTCGTCGTCGTCGTCGTGCTCGTCGTCGTCATCGTCGTCGTCTTCGTCGTCGTCGTCGGCGTCGTCCTGATCGTCCTCGTCGTTTGCCAACGTGGGGGGATGGGGGGGCGGGGCCCAGGTTGGGACCCCTTGTTTTTTGGGCGGGATCCCTCAGTTTCCGGGCGTACGGAATGTTTTTGTTGTCGTGGGGGGTGAGGGGTGTGGGTTCGGTTTAAAAAGCCTTCCCACCCCCGTCAAGCAACCACAAAACGAGCTATTTCCCAAGAAGGGATAAGACACTGCGAAAGGGCTCACGACAACCTCCAACATGTCTCCAACATGCCCCAAGATCTCCTCCGGACGGTTCAAGTGGCGAAGGAGCCTCCCGATGATGCCCACACAACATCATGTCAACGCCTGGGAAAACAGACGCTGTTTGCCTTCGCGCCTTTCTGCCCCAGATGGCCTTTTGAGGCCCTAAGCCAGGCCCCCGACGTCATGATGTTTTTTCACGACGTCGACCCCTAGCGGTCTGGACCCGATCCCCAGGACCGGTTGTGCATCCCGAGTCGCTTTGTTGACGGTCCCGAGGGCCTGTGAGTGCCCCCGAGAGCTGAAAATAGCGAAAGACTCCCTGGCATAATTGTTTCATGACCCGAGGGGCTTTCGGAAGTTGGCTCCACGGTGGCCCAAGACTGCCCCAAGACGGGCCCATAAAGGATCCAAGACGGCCCGCCAAACGCTGAAGGGCGCCCCTAAAGAGCATGCTCAGAGGGCACCGCGAGGCGACTGTTCGGGCTCGTCGAGGAACCGTGCTACTCGGCGCGACACCTTCGCTCAAAGCCCAAACCATTAAGACTCCTCCTCAACTCCTTCCTCCCCCCACTCCTCCTCCTCCTCCTCCTCCTCCTCCTCCTCCCCCTCCTCCTTCTCCTCCTCATTCTCCTCTTCCTCCTCCTCTTCTCTCCCTTCCCGTGTTCACGTTCTCCATTCTCTGCCAACTCCTCCACCAATTTCCTCGTTCTGATCATCTTCCTCTTCTCGATTTTGTTGTGAGATATTCGATGTTCAGCTCCATTCTCTGCCCACCCCTCCACCAACTCCCTCTTCTCGATGATTTGTGTGATTGTCGATGTGCAGCGGCATCCTTGGAAGGCTCGTGTGCCAAGCTCGATCTGTCTCAGATTGGCGCAGGATGGCCTCCATCGTGCCCCCAAAATGTCCCGAGACGATCCCCAAACGACTCCAAGAGGCCACAGAGCCTCCAAAGGAAGTGTCGTTCACTGTTGATGTTTGGCTTCGCGCCTTTTCGCATCCAGTGGACCTCTGCGGTCTCAAGATGGCGGCAAGATGGCCGAACAGAACCACAAGAGGGGGACACGAGGGCTCCCAGACGGCCCCAAGAAAGCCCCAGAGCGACCAAAGAGATCTCTCAGAGGGGACTTTTCAAGCTTCGACTGGACGACACATCTGCGACGCCATCTTGTTTGATCGATGTTCTCCACGGTGACCCCCGAAGCCCCCACGGTCCCCAAGAGAGACCCAAGACTTCAAGATGGTCTCAAGATGCCTCAAAGACACCTCCAAGAGGCGAAATATCGGTGACGGGCATGACTTATGCTCGACTCCTGGACACATGCTACGACACTCCCCCGATCAGGGCAACTCGCCTGGCGATCGCTCCTGGATGGGTGGGTGGAGACCAGCGGCGATGCGCGAAGCGTCAAGTCAACTTCCGAGGTGCCAGCGTCGGGGCGCGAACTGTTCAGCCGCCCCTGGACAGGCGCCCCTGACCAAAGAACAACTTCGTCCATATCGCCCACCGTCCGCCCACTGCTCATTGCGCCGGCCTTGCAGACGTGCTGCAGCGGATTTCTGCGCGGATTTCTGTCAGTGCAAAGCCCCGAAGCGGCGAGCGAAAAACGAAGTGAACTTCGCGCGGACTCCTTTTAGTCTTCCTTCCTGGCCAGAGCAAACCCGCACGAAATTCACCTCGAAACCCGGGACGAAATTCTCCCGAGCGAGATCCGCTCGGCGGTGTTGGCGCCATGACACTGCTGCCCGACACCCGAGAGAGCACACGAACAGCACAGGGGCGCGCGGACAGGCGCCGGACTCCGACCGGCCGGGCCTCCTGTTCGTAGTCGTCGTAGCCCGCCCCCGTCTCCCAGAGCCACACCTGGGGCGCGGCGCCCCCCCCCCCCCCCCTCGGGGCACGAGAGGGGAGGACTGGCGCACGGGAAGTGGGGGGGGGGGCGGGGGGGGGGACCATTGAGCAGGAATCGGCGCTGCATGCCTGAGCCGTGCAACCAGTGGTATTGGATGGGGCCCAGGGACACACACACACAAATACACACACACACATCCCCGGATTCCCCTCTATTTTCCCATAATTTCTGGGTTTGGGTCTTCCCCCTCATTTCCCATGTTTTCCCATCATACTTTGCTGGGAGTCGACGATTGATTGTGTCTGTGTGGTTTGGTTCCCTGCTGATGTATGCAGGGCGGATCTTAGAAACCCCGAGTCCCAAAAGGTTGCCACCCCTAGGGAGGCCGGGCTTTACTTCGCCAGCTGCCGTCTGTGGCTCACAGATGGGGTCCTGAGGGATGGGGGCCTGAGGACAGGAAGGGAATTGAGTGTGGATTTGGGGGCCTAAGGGTAGGCAGACGGGGACCTGGGGATAGGAAGATAGGGCCCTGAGAGATTGGGGGCCCAAGGACGGGAAGGGAACCGAGTGGTGGACTCGGGGACCGAAGGATACAGGCAGATGGGGACCTCGGGATGAGGAAGACGGGGGCCCTGAGGCCCTGAGGGATGGGGGCCAAAGGATCGGGAGGCAGCCGCGCTGCTTGCGACACCTCGTCCTATCAGGGCCCCACCCCGCAGGACCCCGCCCTCCGAGCCACCGCTGCCGCCCGCCCCCCCCGCCCGGCGCCGCCGCCGGCGGCAGGCCGGCCGCGACTCGCTTCCGCGGGCTGCCGCCCGCCCAGGCCGCCGCCCTCCGCCGACGGGGGTGGTGCCCCAACGCCTCTCGGAGCCTCGGCGGCGCGTCCCCCCCCCCCAGTGGAGCGCCCCAGGATGCGCACGTGTGATGGGCCTGTTCTCCGCCACCGCCACCAGGAGTTGGAGGGGGGAAGGAGGAGGAGGAGGAGGAGGAGGAGGAGGAGGAGGAGGAGGAGGAGGAGGAGGAGGAGGAGGAGGAGGGGGAGGAGGACCCCCTCCCCCTCCAACTCATGCTTGTGGTGGTGGTGGAAAACAGGCCCATCCACGCAGGCGATCGGCCCCCGATACGGTCGGATCCACGACGGAAGAGCATTGCTCCAGAACACGAGAGCCTCCGCCGGCCAGAGCACACAGGGCGTCCGAGGCTGCCCTCCCCAGGATGCACAGGGGCGTCCAACAGACACGAAGAACGTCAGGGCAGCCGCCCCCAATCGACCTCGATATTTTTTCTCGGCCCGACTGTAGCCGAACTGCACGCTCATTGGGCGCGGCGGGGGAAGCGAGCCCCCATCGGCGATCACTGGGCCATTGGAGGTCGATGCATCCCCGCTGGCGCGTATGCCCCCCCGAACGTTCCCCCCGATCGCTTTTTAGTTGGGGCGTGTGTGGAGGGTAAGGCAGGATGCGGCCGCCGACTCCAGAAAACCTGGCTCCAATTTCGGTGGCAACTCGTGGGAGCCTCCCATACCATCTTGTCGGCTCTTGCGAATCGACCCTGATCGACGATAGTCGTCGCTAAATCGGCGCTAATCGACGCTAGCCGACGCTAAATCCGCGCTATCTTATCGACTCCCAGACGCTGATCGACGCCAAAGATGGAAGTTAAGAGGGTATATCAGGCCCCCATGATTTGCGAATGAATCCAAACATGTAGGAACAAGAACAGGCGACACCAACACCAAAAGGGCGAGGAGATGCGAGGAGGCAAGGGGGTTCTTCTGGTGGTGTGGTCCCCCCCTCTCGCTCGAGACGTCCCCAGCCTCCACCTCGGGGTGGAATCGTGGATCCCCTCCCTGGAGGTGGGCCCCCTGGTGGTGTTGGTATCGCTTCTCCTCCCTCCGATAAAGACGGAAGTTAAGAGGATATACCAGGCTCCCATGATTTGCGAACGAATCCACACATGTTGACGTCCCACTTTTACTTCTGCCGCCTTTCTCGGGCCGGGCGAAAGGGGGGGGGGGTGAGAATCAGCTCACGTATCTGCGTTTCACGGCGTCTCCCGGCGCTGGAGACGGCCATGTATCGAGGAATTGGCCCCTCGGTGGGGCAGAAGCCAGCTGCATGCAGCAGATTTCGTACCCCTCCCTTTCCCAGACCCCCGACGTCATGGTTCTTTCATGACGTCGACCCCCAGAGGTCTGGACCCATTCCCCGGGGCCGGTTTTTCGTCCCGCGTCGTTTTCTGACGGCCCCGAGGGCCAGCAAGGGCCACCAGAGGCCAAAAATATACGGATATAAACCTCCCGTCGTGATTTCTTTCAGGCCTCGAGGGGGTCTGGGTCCCCAATGTCCCCCTCCTTCGCCGAGCCACCGCCTCTCGCCTTTCGCCGCGCCACCGCCGGCGGACCCGCCTCCGCTCTGCTCCGTCGCCGGCCGCCCGCCGGCCTCCGCCGAGGGCGCGCTGCGCGGCATCGTCGAGGCCCCTCCCGGAGCGCCCGGTGCCGGTGCCGGGCAGTGAGTCGGGCCTGGACGAAGGATAGAAAAATGGTCAGACGAGGCTCCTCCTCCTCCTCCTCCTCCTCCTCCTCCTCCTCCTCCTCCTCCTCCTCCTCCTCCTCCTCCTCCTCCTCCTCCTCCTCCTCCGCTTCCTCCCCCCACTCCTAGCCCTTTCGATCAGGGTCGGCGGCACCGGCCGTCAGGCCTCTCCAATAGAAAAGAGTCAGACGAGGCCCCGAAATCGCAGAACACAAAAATGTTTAAAACAATCGTCCCCCGACTGCTGTTGCACTGTTTTTGGATATGCCTCCTGTAGAGGGACAGGCCCGGCTCGAGCCGAGCACAGTCTTGCACTCCACTGGCGCGCAGCTCAGAGCTCGCCAGGCATGGCAGCGGAGGAGCGACCGCGAGGTCGCGTCCACGGATGCGCTTGGCTGGCTGTCGAGATCAGTCCGCATCGGATCGCGAACTCGGATCGGAATCTGCGTCGGATCGGCCTGCATTGGCACGGAATCGGACTCGAATAGGATCGGCCGCGCCAAGATGCACCCCAACGCCGTGCGAGCCTCGGGCTGCAAAGGATCGTCGGCAAACCGGGATCGAATCGGATGGAGACAATCGAACTCGATATCGAATCGGCTTATAGGCTCAGAGCGAACCCTGGGGCCTCACTTGGCTTCCGGGTCACAGCTCGGGTCTCCGCCGGCCGAGACGGACGATTCGGGCACCCCTGGCATGTTGTCGGCGAGGCGCAGCTGCTGCAGCGCATCCCCGCGGTGGGACAAAGCCAGTCGCAGTCGTCTTCGTCGTCGTTCTCGTCATCGTCGTCGTCCTCGTCGCGGGGCCTGGCCCAAGATGCGGGCGCCCCCTTTACGCACCCCTTGCAAACTAGCGTAAGATGGGGGCCAGGGCACACGCTGCGTGCGAGGCCAGGCCTGCTGCTGCTCCGGCTCGCGCTGCCGCCCCATACCCTCCTCGTCCTCCTCGTCCTACTCCTCCTCCTCCTCCTCCTCCTCCTCCTCCTCCTCCTCCTCCTCATCATCATCATCATCATCATCATCATCATCATCATCATCATCATCATCATCATCATCATCATCATCAGCATCGGCATCAGCATCAGCATCAGCATCAGCATCAGCATCAGCATCAGCATCATCATCATCATCATCATCAGCAGCAGCAGCAGCATCATCAGCATCATCATCATCTCCTCGTCCTCCTCCTCCTCCTCCTCCTCCTCCTCCTCCTCCTCCTCCTCTTCCGTTTCCTCCTCCTCTTCATCCCCCGTTCATCCAAATCTCCTCCAACTCCTCCTTTCCCTCTGTCCCTCCATCCCCCTCTCCTCTTCCTCTTCTCCCTTCCCCCTCCTGGCTTCCGATCTTACTGCAGCATCGCTGAGGCTTCTTGGGCTGAGTCTACATATATCCTTCCTCCTCCTCCTCCTCCTCCTCCTCCTCCTCCTCCTCCTACTGCTCCTCCTCCTTCTCCTCATCCTCCTCTCACTTCTGCTCTTTTCACTCCTCATCTCCTCCTCCCACTGTTGCTCCTCAGTCTCGTCTCCCTCTCCTCGCTCCTCCCCACCTCCTCCATCCTCCTCGAGGCTCGCGGCGGCGAAGTTTGGGCATCCCCCGGGGCGCCAGGTGGGCCCGAAGAGGGATGGCCACCGCCTTCGGCAGCCGGCGCCAGCGCATGTACTGGGCCCTCGGCGCGGGGCCGGTGCGGGAGGGGGACGGGGCGGCCACGGGAGCGACGAGGACGAAGAGAGCGGGGCGATGATCGCCCGCAGTGGCTCTCGAGTCCGTCGGCGTCACGCGGCGAGAGCTCGTGCCGCCGCATCCTTGGTATCAGGATGCCGCCGCATCCCTGATCCTCCTCTTGGTGGTGGCGGGCCCATTAGGGCAGAGCCGCAGCTTATGGCCCATCCTTGCAGCAAGAGCCAGAACAAAGGTCGCACACTCCCTGGAGATCTCCCCCGCGTGCTGGACGAAGAAGGCGATGATGAGGGTGAGAGTAAGGCGGGTGTGGAGGAAGACGAGGCCGAGGTGCCCGATCAGGGCAAGACTTGTTTTGCTCCTCGGCGCCACCGGCCGCACTCCCCGCGGTGGCGGCGTCGTGGCTGGCGCCTGCCCCTTCGCCCTCCGCAGCAGGGGGCGCCGTGGCCGCGGCGGCGGCCGCCGCCGCCGCCTCCGCGGCGGCCGCTGCAGCGCGGTGTCGCTTGGGCGGGGGCGGGTCTGTCGGGGCCGGGGCGCCCTCCGGGACGGGCTGCCTCCACGACGCCAGCAGCTGCCGCGCCACGCGCGCCACGTGCGGCCAGTCGCGCGGCGGGCGGCCGATGCGCTCCGTGAGCTCCGTGGGCACGCAGGAGAAGGGGTGGTCCTCTCCGAAGGGCGCCAGCAGGCTGCCAAACAGCCGCAGCAGGGAGTCCAGGGTGAGCAGCTGCTCGGACCCATGGATCGCTTGCCACGCCTTGTGCATGCTGCCCTCCATCCACCTGGACATAAACAGCTCCACCCGCTTCAATGGTGACAGCTTCTTGCTCATGGCCTCGTCCTTTGCTCCTCGGAGCGCTTCAGGATAGGAAGCATGCAAATACCTGAAGATGCGGCCACACGCGTGGTCACCCGGGAAGGTCGCACACGTGGCGTCCCACATCGCCTTCTCCAGCAGCACCGAGTCGAGCAGATCCTCGTACCTGGCGGTGACGACCGCCTCAAGCTCGTCCAGTGCGGCTCGGGGGGCGCTATCTTTCACTATCTCCGAAAGGACAGCGACGAGGGTCGGGAGGAGATCCAAGTCGAAGAACCACTCCTTGTCCCGACACGTCGCGGAGAGGCCCTGCACCGTGTGGTCGACACACTGCACGGCCGCCTCTCGCCAGGGCATCCCCAAGAGCTCTGGGGACTGCGCCGCCTTGGGGACAGGGGGGGACTGGCATAGGAGGGGAAACATCGACCAGGAATCGGCGATTTATCGCCGATAGAGCGGCGATGGGCCCCCGATAGTGAATCCCAGCGTTGTTGGGCGGGGTGGGGCTATCAGACTGGGCCGGCACGGGAACGGAAAGAGCGCCTCAGGAACTTGCCCGAAATTGTTCATGGTACCCTTCGCTCTTGTGAGCCTTGGTGTGGAGAGCTTGTTACGTCGCCGCTCTCCGTTGGGAGCCCTGGTGTTCAGAGACTTTTACGTTGCCGTTCGCTCTTGGGGGCCTCGGTGTGACGAGCTCTTTACGTCACCGCGCTCTGGGGAGCCTTGGTTTCAAGAGCTTCTTACGTCACCGCTCGCTGATGGGAGCCATGATATTCTTGAGCGTCTCTTGGGCCTCTTGGGCCCACTTAGGAGCCTCTTTGGGCCCTCTTGGGGCTCTCTTGGAGCCGTCTTGGGACCCTCTTGGGCCGTCTTTGGGCCCTCCTTTTGGGCCGTCTTGGGCCCCTCTGGGGCCGTCTTGGGGCCCTCTTGGACCGTTTTCGGGTCCTTTCGGGAGCCTCTTGGGCCGTCTTTGGACGATCTTTGGAGCCTGATGGGCCGTTTTAGACCCTTCTTGGCCCGAAAAAGCAAGAACCCCATAAACATGCAAAAACCATAGTGCCCATGGGCATGGCGCACGTTTTGAGAAGGCCGCGGAGCCCCGACAATAAACTAGAAAACGCGTGTTTCCCCCCCGATCGAAAACGCGACAAAAGCACGAACTCGTGCCGGCAGCGGCCGGTCATCACCTGCTACCTGCGCTGTCGACTCTGCTCCGGGTAATCCTTGTGCGCCGATTCGACAATCCCACAAAGAAGCCGCAGGTTCCTTTGTAGAACACTACAAGAGAGGCTGGGGGACTCGAAGGGGTTGGCACGGTGGGGGCGAAGACGTACAAACGCACACACACACACATGAACACACACACGCACCGTTCAATCGGCGGGCTGGAGAACGGGCGCTCCGAGTCGAAACGATTCCGGTAGGGGCACGAACCCACACACGCACACGCACGCGCACACACGCACACACACACAACACCACGAAAACACACTCACACACAATAGCACACACGCACGCACGTGCTCCCTCCTTCCCTCCAACCTCCTTGGGCGCCCGAGTTATCCGGGGTAACTCGGGTCCGGGGTAACTCGGGTTTGGATTCCCGAGAAAGGAACCCGAGTTATCCCTGACCCGAGTTACCCCTGATGATTCGGGGCTCTGGACGCCCGAGTTATCCGGGGTAACTCGGGTCCGGGGTAACTCGGGTTTGGATTCCCGAAAAACGAACCCGAGTTATCCCTGACCCGAGTTACCCCTGATGGTTCGGGGCTCTGACCTCCTGTGTTCCTGGCTCCTGCTCCTCCTGCTTCTCTTCTTCCTCCCCTGCTTCTTCGTATGATTTTTATGAACGTCACAATCGCGCCTGCGAGCGCCACAGAGCGCCTGGGGCTCCGGCGGCGGAGAAGGACGGACCCCCCCGGCACCGCGAACGCGAGCGAATACCGCCTGCACGCTTGTGGGCACCGCAGCGGCCGGCGAGAGCCGAGGCACGCCTGTGAACGAGTTTGGGGCGTGACCGTAGGGGGGAGGACAACGATCCGGGCATTGGAGAGCCAGGCGCCCGTGGCGCCGGCGAGGGCGCGACCGAACGACAGGAATGCGTTGCGCTGGGTGCGACGTTTCGCGCAGCGTGGAGGCAGCGCAAGGACCCGCGCAACTCACTGCGATATGAAGAAACAAAACACTGAATTACCGGGGAAATAGAGGAGGGAGACGCGGCAAGAGCGTTCGGAGTGTGGGACATCACGGTTGCTGCTGGTCACACAAGGACAGCGGGAGCCTGCGGGCGCGGACAACCCTTCACGCCGCGGGGAATGTGCGAACTATGGCTGGGAAGATGGCCGTAAACTTCCTCCTGAGGAGGGCCGGGTCATTTATCGTGTCATCGAAGCCGTACGCGGTGGACTCAGCCAGAAGGACGTCTGAAATCTGCTGGTCTGAGTGGTCGGTATAGGGAATGCCCTTGCCTGTGTACAGATCGTTCACGGCTTTGGACACTTCGCACCAGGCAAAGTATCCGCCGCCGCGCCGGTGGCGCGGACAACGCTGATCTCCGGAACGCGAGGGGGGTAGGGCCGTGGAATTCCACGGGAGGACCCAGGGCCCGAAATAACTGCCGACTACATCGCGCGTGATCGGCACTGGTCCACAACGGGCCGCTGTCCGCTGACGACTGCCAGACTCTGCAGTCAGACTGGATCGCCCCTAGCACGCGCGTCGGCAAAGACATGGGCGCGGCGGCGGATACGGGCCGAAGGCTGTGACATACCTGGACAACGCCGTGGATGCCGAAGCGCTTGACGAAATGCTGGAAGAGGCGATCGTGCGCGTCCTCGAACTCGCTCTCGTCGCGCTTCGTCAGCGGGTCCTTCGCGGCGCAGGCGCCGGCGCACCATCGCAGCAGGCGGCGCGGCCCCGGGCCCATCTCGCCGATCTGCCGCATCTGCTTCTCCATAGTGCTCACCTCAGCGCCGCCCAACCGAAAGGCGCGAGGATTGCGGAGGAGCGCTGCGAAACTGTCAAGCCACACCTCCTTGGAACGAAAGCTCTGGAACCCAGAAAGGCCCATCATGCGCGCGTCGAACAATGGTGGTTCCAGGAAGACCTCCTCGGGCCATGTTGAGAAGTGCAGAGCGACCGTCGCGAATCCCTTGAGAGCGGACACGTTGCCTTAGTGTCGCGCCACACATTCCCAGACACGGCCCAAGTTGCGCACGGCTGCAACCTTCAGTAAAAAGAGTCCAGTGTGCGGCCTGCAGAAGGCGCCCGACGTACTCACAAATGTACCACATCATGGCCGCCACGTCCAGACGAAACAGATCTCCACGAAGCAAGGGCGTGCGGCGCCGGGCCATGAGGTCCCGCATGTTTTCGCTCAGGCAGCATCGCAAGAAATAGATCTGCAAGAACACCACTCGGAGTAAGTCGGCACGCTGAACGGGCACGAGCGTGAGCGAAGCATAGATATGCCGATCCACTTCAGCATTCAACGACCGGGTGAAACGGCCCGTCTCTCTCGATATCGACATGCGCATGTTGATGCGGCCGCGCAAACGCATCTCGAAAAGGTCACCAGCCATCCGGATGCGGCTCGACGTCGAGGTCGTGGCAGCAGTAACCATGTGAGGTGCGCCGTAGAATTGCGCCAAATCCTCTTGCACTTGGCTACGCCGGGCACGAGGTGAAGCGTGGATGTAGACTCCCTGGCGACCTGCCGTTTTCAACGCAAGTCGCTCCTCGTCGTCGCTGAGTCTCTGCTTCTTGGAGGCTTTCGGTAACCCGTGACCAATAATGCGGCTTTCGCGAAACCACTCGCCGCACCCCTGGCAAATCCGGCCGAGGCCTCGGTATGACCCCGGCCCCGACACGGGCGCGTCGCTACAAATAAAGAAGCACATGTCGCCAGCGGGCCGCTTCGGCGCGCCGCCCCGCAAGCGGAAGACCAGCTGCACCGTGGATTCCTTCTGGGTGGTGTACGCCGACAACGGCAGCCCGTCCTCCAGCTGCTTGCCCGCGAAAATCAAGCGCTGGTGAGGCACGGGGACGCCCTCCACATCCTGGATCATCCATTTCACGTCGGCGACCGTGCCACTACCATCCGCTCCCAGCGCGATTGTTTGCCCGCGCGGCGTCTTCACGAAGATCTACGCGCCGAAGGGGCCCCCGGTTATCCCGACGCCTCCCGCGTCATCCTCGGGAGGAAGGAGGGAGCGCGGGGAGCGGGGGCAGGGGGGGCGGGAACCATGACGGGGGAAGAAGAGGGACCAGAAGACAGAGGAAGGAGGGGAGCGAGGAGACGGAACAACCCGGGGGGGGAAGGCCAAAAAGGGGGAGAAGGGCGGAGACGGAGGAGGACGACGAAGAAAGCGGCACAGAGGACAGGCGAGAGGGGGTGTAAGGAGGAGCATAGAACATGGAGCGGCCACGATGACGGGCAGACGGACTGCGTGACGGGAGTGGGAGAACGGAGCATACCACGGCCCTGCGTCACCAGCCATTTGGTTTCGCTACCATCCTCGCAAGAGCTGCCGGTCTCGCCCTCATGCACGTGGATCTGCCCTCGACTGGGAATGGCCCGCACAAGCCTGGGCCGACTCCTGCCCCTGGGGGCTCGCCGCCGCTGCCTGCCCACGCCCACTTGCATCGCTCGCAGCACGAGCCTTCGCCGAGGAACGAAGATCAGCACGACGAGGAGCATGACAAGGAGGCCGAGGAAGCACGAAGAGGACACCGCGGAGAGCATGACGAGGACAAGAAAACACCACGAGGAACACGACGAGGCAGCCTGCAGGGCGGCGGCCGTGAGACGCGGCCGACCCTGCAAAGCGAGCATGGATCCCTGAAGGCGGCGGCTGGTAGGCGCGGCCGGCAGTGCAGGGTGTTGGTCGGAGCCCGAGCCTAGGATGGTTCTCGAGCCCGATCCTAGGGCAATGGTGCGGACGATGACGATGACGATGATGACGATGATGGCGACGACGATGGCCCGAAGAGGCCGTGCAGAGCGCCCAGAGAGAGCCGCAAGAGAGCCCGAAGAGAGCCCCGCGTCATCGTCGTATTCGTCCTTCTCATCGTCCTCGTCTTTCTCTTCATCCTCGCGCTCCTCCTCGTTTTTGCTCTCCTCCTCCTATTCCTGGTCATAGTCCCCGCCCTCATCCTCGTCTCCCTTATCGTCCTCGTCATCTCCCTCGTCCTCGTCATCCTCCTCGTCCTCATCGTCCTGCTCCGTCCTGGCCCATGCCCCTCATCCTCTTCGTCAATTTCCTCCTCGTCCTCCTCCGCATCGTCGTCGTCGGATTCCTCCTCCTCCTCCGCTTCATCGGCCTCGAATCTCCTCCCTGCACCGTCTCCTCCTCATCACTCGCATCCTCATCCTCCTCCTCGCCGCGCGCGCGGGACCCCGAGATGGGCCCAATTAAAGGCCTGGCCTCGCTCCAATAAGCCTTTCAATTCATCAGTGTTGCCCGCGCTGTCTGTTTCAGTACGCATTGTTTGTCCCTGAAGCTCCCTTCAGCTCTCACGGACGTCGTTGCTGAATGGGCTGGTGGGGATGCACGGCGCGTCAAGAGTTGTGGACGGCACCCTGGCTTGTGGGTGGAAGTAGTGGCACCATGTAAGAACTCCTTCTCCCAACCATGCAATTGCATAATATGCTTAGGCATCGTTTCGCACCGAGGGTCGCAGCCGCTCCGCAAGGACGAGTCGCGCCCTCTGTGAACAAACCCGAAGCCTTTAGCGCAGGGATCGTCGAACAGCATTCCTAAGAATATGCGGGGGGAGAAGACAGAGCTGTAACATGAGGGAGAAGGGCAAGAGAGACATGGGAGAGGGAAGGAGGATTAGCAAAGAAAATGAAATTAATGTACGAAATGGGTCCGACAGCCGGGAGACAAGAGAACCCGTGCGCTCTCCAGCCCGGACTACCTTCGACAAGGCGGTCGGACGAGGTCGGCATTGAGCGAAAGCGAGCGCCCACCCTCTTGTCGCCCGTCAAGGACTGCACGCGGGAGTCGCAAAAATATACCGACATCGATACTCTCCCGACCTCTCCCGGGACGCGCCCTGATCAGGAGTCCGAGACGGAGCCAGCCGTGGGAGCGGGGGGCCTACCAAGAGGCACACAAAGACGACAACGAGGGAATGACATCGCTGTCGGCACGTCCCGCCGGCCCCCCCTCTTGGGAGCCTTGACGTCGAGAATTGTTTAAGAAACCGTTCGCTCTTGGGAGCCTTGGCGTTGAGAGCTTGTTACGTCACCGCTCGCTCTTGGGAGCCTTGGTGTCCAGAGATGTTTACGTTGCCACTCGCTCTTGGGAGCCTTGGTGTCGAGAATTGTTCAAGAAACCGTTCGCTCTTGGGAGCCTTGGCGTTGAGAGCTTGTTACGTCGCCGCTCGCTCTTGGGAGCCTTGGTGTCCAGAGATGTTTACGTTGCCGCTCGCTCTTGGGAGCCTTGGTGTCGAAAAGTGTTTAAGTAACCGTTCGCTCTTGGGAGCCTTGGCGTTGAGAGCTTGTTACGTCACCGCTCGCTCTTGGGAGCCTTGGTGTCCAGAGATGTTTACGTTGCCACTCGCTCTTGGGGGCCTTGGTGTCGAGAATTGTTAAGAAACCGTTCGCTCTTGGGAGTCTTGGCGTTGAGAGCTTGTGACGTCACCGCTCGCTCTTGGGAGCCTTGGTGTCCAGAGATGTTTACGTTGCCACTCGCTCTTGGGAGCCTTGGTGTCGAGAATTGTTTAAGAAACCGTTCGCTCTTGGGAGCCTTGGCGTTGAGAGCTTGTGACGTCACCGCTCGCTCGTGGGAGCCTTGGTGTGAAGAGCTTTTTGCGTTACCGATCGCTATTTTATTTGGCGTCTCGTGGCCTTCTTAGGGGTCCTTTGGGGGCAATGTTGGGGCCTATTTGGACTGTCTTGGCCCTCTTGGACCGTTTTGGGGCCGTTTGGGGCGCCTCCGGGGCCGTCTTGGGACGACCTTTGGGGCCTCTGGGCCGTCTTGGGCCCGTCTACGGACAAAAATACAAAAAAAAAAAAAAAAAAAAAAAAACGGGCCATGGGAGCCGCCCGGGAGCCGCTTCACTAGAACAAATACGAGGGAAACGGGCTATTAGACTTTGCGCCCGCGCCTCGCACCCCCCCTGGACCCCCCCTAAGAAGGGCTTCGCCCCCTACTCAACGTCACTCGCTCGTACCTCGCTCTTTCCGTCACCAGGCGCCTGCGCCTCGCACCCCCCCTGGACCCCCCATTTAGGGCTTCGCCCCCTACTCAACGCCACTCGCTCGTACCTCGCTCTTTCCGTCACCTGCTTGGCACGGGGACGGACAGCACACTTACTGTCAGAGCGCACGAGATCGCTGGCTCGTCCGCTCTTACAGCTCTTATTGACTCCCTTCCCCTCGCTCTTGTCCTACCTCAGCCTCGGAGAGTCGCGGAGCTTTCTTTGAGCGCGTTTCTTGTTTTGGAGGGGGCGGTCGGGTCGCGTTGCGTTTTCCGCGTTTGGGCTGCCAGCTTTCCAGAACCCCGCGTTTTCCTTGCGTGGACCGCTCGTTGCCCACGCGTTGCCGCCCGTCCCTGTGCCCTGGCGTCAAGAACTTATTACGCCGCGGCTCTCTGTTGGGAGCTTTGGTCTTATCAGCTCGATTACGTCACCGCTCGCTCTTGGGAGCCGCGGTGCTAAGAGCCTTTGGGAGTATTTTGGGCCTCTTGGGGGGCTCTTGGGGAGCCTCGTGGGTGCCTCTTGGGGACCTTTTGGGGCTTCTCGGGGGCCTCTTGGGGCCTCCTGGGAGCTTCTGGGTGGCGGGGGGTGAAGGGACTAGGCTGCCTTTGGCCGTCTTTGGGCTCTCTTGGGGGCCTCTTGGGGCCTTCTTGGGGCCGTCCTGGGGCCGTCTTGGCGCCTCTTGGGCCGTCTTGGCGCCCTCTTGGGCCGTTTTTTGGGGCCCTCTTGGGCCTTCTTGGGGCGCTCTTAGGGGCCTCTTGGACAGTCTTGGGCGCCTCTTGGCCCGTCTTGGCGCCCTCTTGGGCTATTTGGGGGGCCTCTTGGAAACATCTTGGGCCGTCCTGGGGCGGTCTTGGGGGCCTCTTGGACCGTCTTCAACGCCATGACAGGCGAAAAGCCGTATATGCTAGAAATGCATTCCATAAGAAAATCAATGATTTTGGCCTCTTGGGGCCCTCTTGGGACGCCTCGTGGGCGCCTCCTGGGGCGTCGTGGAGTCCTCTTGGGACGTCTTCGGGCCGCCTTGGGCGGTCTTGGGCTCTCTTGGAGCGCTCTTGGGCCGTCTTGGGCGCTTCTTGGGCCGAATTGGGCCGTCTTGGGCGCCGTCTTGGCCGCTTCTTGGGCTGTCTTAGGCGCCTAAGACGGCCCAAGAAGCGCCCAAGAAGCGTTCTCCGATGATGTCTCGAGCGAAACGCTGTTTTTAAGCCCCGAAGGCCGTCCTACTCGATAAAAAACGAGGCGGGAGGGCAAGTAGATCCGGGCCTCGCGATGCCACCCCCCTCGAACTCCCCCAAGTCCAATTTCTTCCGACTAACGGACCGCACGCTAACGCGCGCTTTCCGTCATCCGGGCCTGGCGATGCCACCCCCCTCGAACTCCCCCAAGTCAAATTTCTTCCGACTAACGGACCGCACGCTAACGCGCGCTTTCCGTCACCTGACCCGCCCCCGTCCACCCCCCCCTGAACCCCCCCCCTTTGGGCTGACGCCCCACCAAGAACGGAACCGCGTGACGCTCTTTCCGTCACCCCTGTCGGCAATCAACGGGGGTTTGGGGGTCGATGCACCCCCCTCAGGCCTATCCCCGCCTATCGTTGCCCCTGAGCCTTGTAAATGCACTTGCTGATCCTCTTGCCCATCTCCTGAGGGTTCCAATCGTGCTCCATGTGCGCCACATCCTCGACGGCCTTCGGCACCGAGCCGGCCAGCACCTGTAGGGGAACAAAAAGTGACATAAACATAAAAACTCGGAGGTCCGCGCGGATTTCTCGGATCGGCGCTGGACCCCCCTCCCTGGCGCGCGTAGCGCGCAAGGGGCGGCGCCGGAGGCGCCGCCGGGGGGCCCCAGCGCCGATCCGAGAAATTCGCGCGGACCTCCGAGTTTTTATGCTTCTGCCACTTTCTGTTCCCCTATAACCTGCTGCACCCTCGCGAGCACGTCCCCGTGCTCTGCCGGCAGAGTCTGCCGCTGCCGCCCCGGGGCGTAGCCGCCCCTCCGCGTGCCGTAGGCCTCGGGCGCGGCGCGGGCGCGCCGCGCCCTCCGGCGCGAGGCGCCCCGGAGCCGCGAGCGGCCCCGGCAAGCCGGCGACTGCGCCGCGCCCAGCGGCGCCCGGGGGGGTGGCAGCACCGGCACGGGGCCCTCCAGGGCAGCTTCTAATACATAGGGTTTTCTTGAACAAAAAAGTACGATGTTTGATGCATGACTAATCTACAAATTCATAAGTTCCGCATTGCTTTTAATACTAGATCCCTTTATTTTCTAATACATGATCCGCACGCGGAGCATGTATCACAAACGGCACTGTCCTGTCCAGGTGCCGCGGCAGGCAGGAGCGCCAGCTGCTGCTCTGGGCCGGCGGGGCGCACGTTCATGGCTCCGAGGCCGTTGGCGTCCTCGTAGACGAAGCAGGTGACGTGCTCGCCCACGCCGGAGACCCCGCTCGCGTCCTGCGCCGAGAAGAAGATCTTGCCGTGGTGCCTCGCCGCGAGTGGGTGGTCGAGCGCCTGCGCGGGCTGGATCCACCCGAACTTGTCCCACCAAGACGCCACGACGCCGTGGACGGCCCTCGTGGCCACCAGCACCCGCTGTAAGGGCCCAGCCGGCTCCGCCTCCTTCGCGCGGCGGGACGGGCCGCGGCCATCGGCGCGCCGCATGGCGCCCCGCCCCGGCCGTGGCCTCTGGCGTGGGCGCGCGCGGCGACACCTCGGCCAAAATTGCTGCAGAGAAGGGGGACGAGGAGGGAGATGGAGACACAGCCGGACCCAGGCCAGAGGAACAGCCTTCGAGAACATGAGACCCTCTGCCGGCCAAAGCAAGCATAGCATCCAAGGGTACCCTCCCCAAGATGCACAAGAACATCCAACACGCACGACGAACACGAGGGCACCGTCCTCGAACCGACCTCGATCTCATGCCTCGGTCCGACTGCAGGAGGAGGGGACGAAACGGGGGAAAGTGGCCCAGCGTTGGCCAAACCCTGGCCAAACATGTCAATTCTAGCATGTCGGATGCCATCACGGCCAACGCCACCCCCCATCCTCCGAAACCGAAACACCAAAAACAACAATCAACAACGCCCCAATGCCCGACCCCAAACTGTAAATCGCAAATCCCAAACACCAAACGCCAAACACCAAAGACCAAAGCCGCCCCAAACACCAAGTCCGAAATCCATGAAAAGCCCACTGACCACTACTCGCTGGTATCCACGCGGACAAACACAACACATTTGGCCATTTCCAAGCGTTGAGGTGATTACGAATTGGTCCTGCAACGAAGCGCACAATTCTCCCTCTTCCCTATGCCCCACTCTTCGTTTCCTCCGTCCCCCCCCCTCTTCCGACTGCAGGATCCGCGCCAACGCTCTGTGGCGGGCAAGGAGAAGCCACCTCCGAGAAGGGGGCGCGGCCGAAAGAGAAAGGGGCGGGTACCCGTATCGAGGGCTCGGGGCAAACATGTTTGCCGACACGTCGGCAAATTGAAGCGATCGCGTCAACATGACTGTTGCTGTTGTTGCTCGGCTCCCGACAGCAATCTGCAAATCCCACCAGCCTTTTGAAAGCGCTAGTGGTTTAGAGCGCTTCCTCTCCCGAGCCCCCTCCTTCCCCTTCGGGGAGGCGCTCACCCCTCCATATCCCATCCCCTGGACCTGGACGGGCCGCCCCGCGACCGATTAGAGCGACCAAGAAGGCCTCGGCGAGAAGGCAACAGGCATTGGTTTGTCAAAGGTGTTGTGCACATGTTGGCCTCTGGGTGGGGGGGGGGCGGGGGCATAAAAGGCCCAACCTTAGCTGATCGATCTCCTCCAAACTGGCCCCAATATTGCCCCCAAGGCTCTCAAGGGTTCTCCCAAGACGGCCCCAAGAGGCGCCCAGGAGGCCCCAGGAGGTCCCCAAGAGGCCCCGAAGAGGCCCCAAGAGGCGCCCTAAATACTCCACGAGGCCCATGGAACCGCCAAGACGCCCCCGAGACGCCCCAATGAGACCCGAAGGAACTTTCAAAAACTCAGAGAGACATCCAGGAGGATTCGACCTTTCTGCTCGCCCTCCTCCTCCTCCTCCTCCTCCTCCTCCTCATCCTCCTCCTCCTCCTCATCCTCACCATCCGCCCGTCCCTCCTATTCCCTCCTCCCCCTCCCCCATTCCCCTCCTCCTCCTCCTCCTCCTGCTCCTCCTGCTCCTCCTGCTCGTCCTCCTCCTCCTCCTCCTCCTCCTCCAGTTCCTCCTCCATCCTCCCCCTCTTGGGGTACGGCAACTTCCCATCCCTCTATGCCACTGCGAGCTCGTCCACGTCCCTGACCGGGGCAATTGGGATGAGCCTCGTTTCTGGATGGGCTGGTGGGGTCATTTTTTCTTCGCAATCGCACCGGGATGCCGGGCGCCGTCAAGAAACGCGGCCGACTAGCAACGGCCTAAATTCCGCGGCAGGAGGGGGGAAGGAAAACACGGTGAGGAAGAAGCAAAAGCGAAGAAAGAGCAAACAGGAGGCGAGCTACGCTGTACAAAACTCACGAGCGGGAGGTGTTTCACTATTTTCGACCTCTTGGGGCCCTTACCAGCCCTCGGGACTGTCAAAAAACGACTCGGGATGAAAAGCTGGATCTGGGCAAGGGGTCGAAACCTCTGGGGGTCGAGACTTAAAAAATCATGACGTTGGGGTTATGGGATGATGATTTACCGAAGGTGTGCTCAGGCCCGTGAGGCAGCAAAGCAAATGCAGTGGTACAGGGGTGTTTGCCACGTAACGCGGAATGCGCAGGGTTGCGCGAGTGCGTGTGTGCGTGTGTGTGACGATCCCACAGACACTGACTTCTCAATGTAAATGCTCAAGCGTAACCCTCTCTACTACTTTCGGATCCGCTGATTGCTTCAACAACCGAATTGGCGGATGAACTACCTGTCGGCGTGGCCGTGCTCCCATGCATTCGAGAACCTTACTACCCCTTTCCCTGCGTTACCCCATGTCGCTGCCCCTTTCGTCTCTTCGAATGGCTAACCTCGATAGGTCCTCAGGAGCCCTCCCAAATACATGGGAACTGAATATCTTGTCGGCGACCTCATTGACGGACTGGGGTCCCACCAATACTGGAACATGACTATTCATCCATGGGGGGAGGAGGAAGATGAGGAGGCGCAGGATGAGGAGGCTTGCTACACATCTCACACCACACCTCATTTTCCCCTCCGCCGCTTCCGTTTTAGCCACCTCCTTCGCACCTCTCAGTTCAACCTTACCTCAAGCGGCCAAGCATCGAGACCTGACGCAAACAGAAAGTGATCGCAACTGGCATTGTGCGACATCCCAAGTTCGGTTACCGTTAGAGGGAGGGCTGGCGTGGTTTGTGTGGACACGCATCGCCTCCGCCGCACGACACTACTGCGTGCCAGCAGTGTGCGAGCAACCTCCTTTGCACTCCTCAGCTGAACCCTACCTCACTTGGCCATGCAGCCGCACATGTCGCCAACAGATGATGATCGCAGTCTGCAGTTCTGCGGCATCCATCTGCGCATTCGATCCGCTTCACCTCACAGCTGCAAATCCTGGCACGGATGCCAGACTCGCTGGAGCCACCAAGGCCCACGGGTCTCCCACCTTCTCCACACAGCGGCGGCTACGAACTTGCTCCACGAAGCCCAACAATCACTACTCGTGTCCATCTTTCCTCGTAAATCTTGTGAGGCCGCGGGCGCCACGGCGCCTCCTGCCGCGAGAGGAGGGGCGGCCGCGGCGGCCAAGCCGCCAGCCCTGGTGGGGCCGCCGCGCCTGGGTGGCAGCAGGCGAACTCGGCTGCGGCATCGGCCGCGGCGGCTGCCAAGCAAGCGGCCTTGCTGGCGGCCGGCGGCGCCCGCCCGAAGCGGTAGGCCGCCTCTGGCGCGATCCCGGGCGGCGGTGGCCGGCGCGCGGCAGCGAAGCGCACCGCCGCGAAGTCGAGCCCCGCCGCCAGCGGCCGCTCCGCGTAGACCATGTCGTCGGGCGCCACTGTGCGCACGTCACTCGTGAGCGCCAATCGGCCCACGACCTCCCTTGGGTGGAAGAGCGGCGCGCCGCCCACGTTGTAGACCCAAGCCCACGCCTCCGCCATCTGCAGCAGCAGCGAGAGCGAGGGGAGCAGCACGACCTGAGGGAGCGGCGGCCGCCGCGGGAGAGGCGGCGGGAAGGGAGGGCTTCGCGTTGGCGGTGAAGCGGAGCGGGCCGAAGACGCGCAGCAGGACAAGGACGCCCAATGCTCCCATGGAGGCCCACGCCAGCGACGCGCCGGCGCAGGCCGGTGACACGGTCGTCGCCCCCGCCGTCGCCCCCTGGGCACGGCGGGCAGGCCGGCACGCGGGGCAGGCAGGGACGCGTGAGGCGGGACAGCGCGAGATCCAGGCCTGCAGCGCGGGCACTCCCCAGCGATCCACCAGGTTCAGGATTTTCCTCAGGAGGCCGAGCCAAGCCAGGCACCGCGGCCCCACTGCGGCTCCAGCTCGAGAGCCGGACGCTGCGGTATGCAAGCATTCGGCCTCTCACCCCCCCGTTCGGCATTAAAATTCGAAAGAAAGGACCATCATCAGCATCACCAACACCAGCACCAACACCACCATCACCATCACCAGGAACATCGCAATCACCATCACGATCAACATCACCAGCACCATCACCGTCCTCCTTCTCCTCCTTCTCCCCCTCCTCCTCCACCTCCACCTCCCTCCCTCCCTCCCTCCATGCCCACGTCCACTGATCCACATCCTTGTCCCCCATCCCTTCTCCCCTCCTCCTCCTACCCCTCTCTCCCCTCCTCTCTCCTTCGTCTACACTCCTCACCCCCATACATGTCAATATCATGTGTTCTTCCCCCCGCCGATGTCAGCACCCTGCTTTGTCGATCGATCGAAGATCCGCCAGGAACTGGGGGACCCGTACCGCACAGTCGCGAGTGCGTTTCAATAGCGAGAGGGTTCGTCAACCACTCGACTTTGCCAAGCGCTGGTGCAGCTACAACTCGACTGTCTGTTCAACTTCTGGCTCACCAAGGGTATCCTTCAAGAAACTTAATGTCTCGGTCCAGGCTTCCGTGGCGGCGTCCTCGACGTACTTCGCAGAGTCTCTACAGGCGAAACCATGGTCTGCGCCAGGGTAGACCTTTGTCTTCAACTTGTCACCAGCAAGCTCCTTCAGCCTTGCCATGTCCGCCGGCGAGGGGTTCTTGTCCACCGCGCCGAAGTGCCCCAACACTGGACACTGAAGGCTAGTCTTTATTCGCTCGGCAGGGGCCACCGCACCGTCGCCGAGCCCTTTAAAGACGTTGCCACCGTGATACGGTACCGCAGCTTTGATCTTACCTTGCAATTCTGGCGCAACAGCTGCGAGCCATGCGATCCTGCCACCCATGCAGAAACCGAGGATACCGATACTTTCAGAACGAACGTAGGTGTCCTTCTCGAGCTTGGCTATGACCGTCCGCAAGTCGTCTAAGATCTCTTTGTCCTTCAGACTGCCCAAAGCCCCCATGATATTCATCTGCTCTACGGGTATACCAATGCCATTTGGCACCGTCTTGTCGTCCCACACCCGATGGAAAAAGTCTGGGAGAACCGCTATGAAACCTTCTTCTGCAAGGTCGTCCGTAAACTTGCGGAGAAACTCGTGATTGTAAATGCCGACTGCGTGGTGCACCACGATGACCGCGGGGCGACGAGTCTTTCCGTCGAAGGCAGGCCTGGAAAGGTACGTGGGAACAGGGTATCCAGAACTGTTCTCGTAGCCCACAAAGTGTCCCCGGAGCTCTCGCTCCTGGATGTCGGCGTTGACCTTGTGCCAGACCTCTGCGAGGTAGCCGGCCCGTGGGACGGCAGGCTGGAGCACGCCGACCAGGCACAGCAGCTCCTTCGCCAGCATGGCGCTCGGACTGCCACCCGACCGTGTCGC
The DNA here is from genome assembly GCA_963575745.1 of Prorocentrum cordatum. Lineage (NCBI taxonomy): Eukaryota > Dinophyceae > Prorocentrales > Prorocentraceae > Prorocentrum > Prorocentrum cordatum. The sequence goes on from CAUYUJ010018616.1 coordinate 258,768, forward strand.
CGCGTGGCGTGCAAGGGTGGGGGCAGCTCCCCAGGGAGAGGGTGCCGAGCCAGGGCCTGGAGCCAGCGCGGCTACGGAGAGGGGAAGGGGTGGGGAGGAACGTGCGCGGGGTGAGGGAGGAGGGGCATGTGGGGCAGGATGCGCAGGAGCCGCGAGGCATCGCGGGAGGAATTGAGGAGCAGGACGGCGAGGGAGGAGGAGGAGGATGAGGAGGAGGAGGAGGAGGAGGAGGAGGAGGAGACGGAGTAGGGACGGGGAGGGCTAGGAATGGATGAGATCAGATGAGACGCTGGGGTGCCGATCCTCCCGGAACTGCAGTGCGGGCCCTCGCCCACACAGGCGCATGAGGATGGGGCGTGAAGAGGAGCAGGAGCAGGAGAAGGAGAGGGGGCAGAGAGGTGGCTAGACGAGCCACTGAAATTCGGTGGAGGTGGAAGAGGACGACGATTGAATGATCGCGCCTGCGCTGGAGGCGGCATTTACCCTGGTGGTCGAGGCGCCCTCCCTAAGGCGGAACGCTTCGCATCGGAGCAAACAGCGCGGCGACAAGATACTGCTTCGAAGAAAAGTATCCGATCACATATACTCCTCTAGAATAGGGCCCTTAGAAGTCCCCGCAGACGTCGAAGAGCCTACAGAAGCTCAGAAGGGCAACATCTGTTCCGCAGCGATGGCGATCGCACACCGCGTTCGACTCCTAAGCGGAGCCGCTGCTGGGCCAATTGCGCACAGGTCATCCGAACAGAAGGGCAACAACACCGCCACCAAAACTCGGCCCTCATGTTCGACCAGCGGCGGGCGAGGCTCGCGTGGCCGCTGAGGCCCACGCAGCTTCTGCTTGTGCTCGCCCAGGTTGTGCGACTTCCTGTTGAGGGCGCGTATCAGGTCCTTATATATGCTGCAGGGGCCCGCCACGGCCGCGAGCGCGGCGGCCAGTTCCGGACGTCCGTCGGCTCGATAAGACCACCGGACATCTCGTGCTTCGTGTCGCAAGCTCGGGGCTCTCCAGAGGCCGGTTCTGAGCCCTGCGTCCATCGGAGCTCACCTCGGGATGAGAAGGCCGCCCCCGGGGGAGAGCGCAGCTTCCGGGGGGGCCCGCGTCTCGACCCCTGGACCCCTCAGTGGGGCGCGGTGCGAGGAGGGGGAGGAGGGAGGAGGAGGAGGAGGAGGAGGAGGAGGAGGAGGAGGAGGAGGAGGAGGAGGAGGAGGAGGAGGAGGAGGACTCCGGGGCGGATCTGGCTCAGAGGGGCCCCCAACGCGGGAGACCGCAGCAGGCAATCCATCTAGGGAGCCCACACAGGACGTACGCGCCCAGCTATGCACATGAACGCGGCCCCTCGATCTGCGAGACCGGCCGCGTGATACGAACTTTCGGGCAGTGCGTGCTCTCAAAACCGGCGTGGAGTCATGTACGTGTACGTCCTTCTTTCGCTCCTGACCATCCTGGATTCTCGATCCCAGCCCCCGGAGATCGTGATCTCGTCGCAACGCGGACCCCTGGAGGTCTCGAGCGCCCTCCCCCCTGGGGACGGGCCACGTTCATCCCGAGCTGCTGCTCGCCGGCCCCGAAGCCAGGCGCGCGGGGGCCACAGAGAAGGAAGAGGGCGCGAGACAGCGCGCCACGGGGGCTGGGAAGATCCAAAGGGGGTCCCCAGATTCAAGCCCTCGCCCCCCTCCTTCCACAAGGGGGGGGGGTCCGAAGCTACGCCCCTCCTCCCTGTGGGAAGCTGGGGCCCCCCTTTGAAAAGAGAGGGGCGGGTTCCGGAAACTCACCCCTTCCTCTTTTCGACACCGGGGCTTCCCGTTGCAGAGGAAGGGGGAGGAGCCCGGGAAAAGCCACCCCCAACCCCCCCTGTCGTAATCAAGGGGGGGGGCCCCGGACGCCCCACATGTCGGCTTCCAAGGTGAACCAGGGTCTCACTTTCGAAGGGGGGGGCTTTAGAAGCTAACCCCCTCCCCCCCTTTGTGAAGCAAGGGGTCGAGGGTCAAGGAGGGAGGGGGACTTCCTGATGGGTAGAGCAACGCGCTCTTGGTTTGCAGCTCCCTGCGTCGAAAATAAACGTGCAATTGTTCCGCCTCCTTGCGCTGCCACGCAGCAGGTAGAGTGAAACACACAGTTTTCCCCCTTCCAGGCGTTGCCACGAAACGTTTAGGGCAGGGCGCACTGAGTTCGCGCCCTGGCCACGTAACGAGCGAGAGCATCAGATGACGCAATCCTTCTCTATCGATGCCTAGGGGGTCCGCTGGGGAGGTCCCAGGGAGGAGAGGGCAGCTTAGCTTTAAGTCGGGCGTGTCCCCCTACAGAGGGGATTTTCGACGAATTACTCCGACGGAAGGACCCCGCATGAGAATCCTCTGGGCGAATCTGGGAAAAGCCCTCACCGTCGTCCTCGTGGTTGGTGAGGCGTCCTGGCTTGTCTCTTCTGCGTATATTTCAAAACTAACTAACATGATCTGCGGGCCCCATAGGGAAGGGGCTCCCGCCTGAGACTTCCTCGCCATTCACTCACAAACGAGGTTCCCGCCTGATACTTCTCCCATATTCAGGCCTCAAGAGCCCAAAAGTGACTACAATTATAGGTTTCCGATGACCCGCTCGGATTAATAACATGATTCGCGGGCCCCATAGGGACGGGGCTCCCGCCTGAGACTTCCTCGCAAGTCACTCACAGACGAGGCTCCCGCTCGAGACTTCCTCCATATTCAAATCTCAAGGGCCCAAAAATGACGACAGTTGCACGTTGCGGATGACCCGCTCGGATTCGAACATGAAGCGCGGGCCCCATAGGGAGGGGGCTCCCGCCTGAGACTTCCTCACAATTCACTCAAAAACAAGGCTCCCGCTCGAGACTTCCTCCATATTCAGGCCTCAAGAGCCCAAAAATAACGACAGTTGCACGTTGCGGATGACCCGCTCGGATTCGAACGTGAAGTGCGGGCCCCATAGGGAGGGGGCTCCCGCCTGAGACTTCCTCGCAATTCACTCACAGACGAGGCTCCCGCCTGATACTTCCTCCATATTCAGGCCTCAAGAGCCCAAAGTGACGACTTGCACGTTGCGGATGACCCTCGGATTCGAACGTGAAGCGCGGGCCCCATAGGGAGGGGGCTCCCGCCTGAGACTTCCTCACAAGTCACTCACAGACGAGGCTCCCGCTTGAGACTTCCTCCATATTCAAGTCTCAAGAGCCCAAAAGTGACGACAGTTGCACGTTGCGGATGACCCGTTCGGATTCGAACATGAAGTGCGGGCTCCATAGGGAGGGGGTTCCCGCCTGAGACTTCCTCACACTTCCCTCACAGACGAGGCTCCCGCTCGAGACTTCCTCCATATTCAGGCCTCAAGAGCCAAAAGTGACGACAGTTGCACGTTGCGGATGACCCGCTCGGATTCGAACGTGAAGCGCGGGCCCCATAGGGAGGGGGCTCCCGCCTGAGACTTCCTCGCAATGCACTCACAGACGAGGCTCCCGCCTGATACTTCCTCCATATTCAGTCTCAAGAGCCCAAGAAGTGACGACAGTTACACGTTGCGGATGACCCGCTCGGATTCGAACATGAAATGCGGGCCCCATAGGGAGGGGGCTCCCGCCTGAGACTTCCTCGCAATTCACTCACAGACGAGGCTCCCGCTCGAGACTTCCTCCATATTCAGGTCTCAAGAGCCCAAAAGTGACGACAGTTGCACGTTGCGGATGACCTGCTCGGATTCGAACATGAAGTGCGGGCCCCATAAGGAGGGGGCTCCCGCCTGAGACTTCCTCACAATTCACTCACAGACGAGGCTCCCGCCTGATACTTCCTCCATATTCAGGCCTCAAGAGCCCCAAAGTGACGACAGTTACACGTTGCGGATGACCCGCTCGGATTCAAACATGAAGTGCGGGCCCCATAGGGAGGGGGCTCCCGCCTGAGACTTCCTCGCAATTCACTCACAGACGAGGCTCCCGCCTGATACTTCCTCCATATTCAGGTCTCAAGAGCCCAAAAGTGACGACAGTTGCACGTTGCGGATGACCCGCTCGGATTCGAACATGAAGTGCGGGCCCCATAGGGAGGGGGCTCCCGCCTGAGACTTCCTCACAATTCACTCACAGACGAGGCTCCCGCCTGATACTTCCTCCATATTCAGGCCTCAAGTCAGCGATGATGATGATGATGATGATGATGATGATGATGATGATGATGATGATGATGATGATGATGATGATGATCGTTCGATGCCGATGATGGTGAGTGATCGTGCGATGGTGATGGTGATGCTGATGATGATGATGATGATGATGATGATGATGATGATGATGATGATGATGATGATGATGATGATGATGATGATGATGATGATGAGTGGGGAGTGATGGTGATGGTGATGATGATGCGGAGGAGGAAGCAAAGAGGAGCAGAGGAGAGGGAGGAGGAGGAGGAGAGATCCTGCGCGGAGCGTGTGCAGAGAAAACAAGAACCCCACTTAGGATGTGGGGGAAAATTAAACCTATTCAAAATATATTCCAAAATGACCCAAAAAAACAAAGCATAGTTTCCAGGCTATTTTTTCCCAACCATCCTGTGGTGTTGGGTCCTCGTTTTGAAGAGACAGCGCCCCGCGTCTCCTCCCGCTGCCCCCTCCTCCCTCCTCTCATCAGCGGCCTCGGGCCATTTCGGCACGCCCCTCACGAGGATCGTGAACGCGCCCCAGAGCCTCCGCAACAGAGCCGTCGACGGATTGCGTCGGCGTCGTCGTGGCGATCCTCGGTCCGCCCCAGCGGCGCCAGAACGACAGCAACGATGTCGGAGGAACAGCAATCGGCATGAGCAGAAACTGTCGGAACCCCGCGGAGATGTCTAGATATTGCGCTGGACCGTTTCCCTGATGGGCGGAGCGCGCCAGGAACGGCGCCGGAAATGCCGCCAGGGGGGCCCAGCGGCGATCCGAGACATCCGCGCGGAGCTACGACAATTAAAATGTTTGGGCCGTTTTGCTCTTCTTCGAAATCACTCCGGCACGACGATCGGCGGGGCGACGATCGGGCTCGGCCCACGCGGTGCGCGCGAGCGGTCGGCGCTTGGGGGCGTGGCTGTGAGCTCGCCCATGAGCGATGCGAAGACGACCGAGGCCAAGAGCAGCAGAAGCAGGACGAAGCACACCTCGCCACCGCCGACGTCGCTTCAGAAGCTCTTGTCGTGTGCGCCCCGCTGGTAAGACGCCCCGCGCGGAACGTATCCGTACGACCGCGTATCCGCGGGATCGCGCCAAGGAGTCCAGACCGCGAGGGCGCGGATGCGGATACGTTCGGCCCTCGTGTTCTTGGGGGGGCTCCTGGCGCTGCTCGACGGCCGGACGCGGTTCGAACAGCTGGCCAGGATGATCTTGCCGCCGCCGCCGTCGTCGTCGTCGTCGTCGCCAAGTCCTTGCTTCGTCCTCCCTCACTGTTGCTCGTTGTCGATCTCATAAGCCTCGGACGTGCAGCAGTCCCTAGCCGCGCGCCGGATATGGACGAGCGGAGGAGCGGGCTCCCTCCCCTCGACCTTCTGCGGCACACGGGCAGGGGCCAGCCGGGGCGCAGCAGGAGGCTGCAAGGAGGGGGGCGCAGGTGGCTCGAGTTGGGGACGCCAGCTCGCAAGAGGCTGCTTTGAATCTGTCCCAGCGATGACTCAAAACGGCCCCAAACTGTTACCCCAACTTGCCGCCAAATGTCCTGAGACTCTCCCGGGAACTTCCGGACCGACCCCAAGCACTTCTCACCCCCCTTCCATCCCGAGGCGAGGGATACCAAGGAAGAGCGAACGGAGAGGGCATTCCTTTGGCTCGACTGCGACATGGCTCGGTCTTTCACGGGCTGGCGCTCCTTGAGGGTGGGGGCGAGGTAGCCACAGGGAGGGGAGGTGAAAGAAAGACCCCCCACAACAAAAGAAACCCTCGCACACGCTGGCAGGTTCGGCGCGACAAGCGCGCCTCGTTGAAATTCGTTGCGACGATGTCGCCATAGCCAACGGTAGTCATCGTTGTCAGAGTGAAATACAGCGAGTACACGTACGCCTTGGATGAATCAATGTCATTGTCGAGATGCTTGTTCACCCAGCTGAGCTCGCCACCGTCCAACGACCCGATGAGAAACCACACGCACGCAGAGCAGTGCGTGACAAATACCAGCAGGAAGAGTACCTTCAACACGCCCAAAGCGAAACCTGGGAGGGCAAACCAATGGTTCCGGCTGTCAGGCCTCTTTGGCGATCAGGGAAGATATGAACATACATGACGGAACGTGAAACAATATGATAAACAAAATGTCCTTTGGCCGTCCCGAATACGTCACGTGATTGACCCATGCTTGTCCCGATTGTTCCGTGGTTGTCCCGCGGTTGTCTCGTGGTCCTCACGTGGCTGTTTCTGGTTTTCGCGTGAATGTCGCGTGCTTGTCCCATGGTTGTGGGTGTGACGGCTGTCCCGTGGTTGTCCCGTTTACATCATTCGACAAGCGAAAGATAGATAAGGAGATCTGTGAATATACGGTGGTGCTACAAATAAGAGCATAGAAAGACTCAGATATACAGAACTAGCACAGTTCCCTATGCGGCCCAGGTCGTGGGCGGCCCAGCTCCCTAGAACAGAACTACGAACCCCTACATGCAAGCCCCCTTCAGAAACTAGATGGGTGTATGTATATGTATACACATGGACTGTTAGAACGATGGGGCGCGAATCCGATCCTTCGCAAAATAACAAGAAGACAACTGGACCCATCATCACCCCACACCTCCTTATTACCCGAAGGCTGGTGTTACATGTGCCCAATAGATCTCGAACAAACTATGTGCCACCTTCACCCATCTGACTTCCAACATGGTGATTGCACTCACTAAATACCGATCGGGGCAACTGTCAACCCAACCCACCCTGTTCTGAAGTATGTCTCGGTGTCATGATTAATCTGTCTATCGATTCCTATATATAAAGGTCGGTGTAACCGCCCAGTGGTCCCAATACCGACATACCAATCGCATTGCCAGTATGTTTACTGGTCCACCCTTCATTTTTCGCACCTGTCACTATATCATCGGTTTCGCTATCGATCGATACGAGTGTCATGGCGCGAAGATGCGATCCGAAAGTCTACCGATCGAGGGGCCTCACTCTCTACGAATGTAGATATATGCCACTCGTAGGACAACCATGGAGAAGCATCAATGGTAGGACAGATACAGCTGGACAACCACGGAACAGCCACGGCGCAACCACGAGACAGCCACGCGACAACCGTGGGACAATCACTGGACAATCTCGGGACAATCACTGGACAACCACAAGACGAACCCCAAACAACTTCAGAATAACCATAGGACAACCGCAAGACAACGGATGGAACAACCGCCGGGACAACCATCAAGACAAACATCGGGCCGACCGCTCGACAACCCCGGGGACAACCCCAGCACAACCAATGACACCCCGGGCCCCCTGACGCGCGCACTGGAGCGAAGCAATCTGACGTGACCGCCCCGTAACTGTAGGGCAGGATCTCTCTCGCCGTCGCGCAACTTCGCCTCGCCCGCACGCGCCTCACGGACTTTCTTAACGTCGCAGCGCGGAAGGGGAGATCCGCACGCGCGCTCTACTAGCCTGGGGCGCGTGGCGTACGAATTGACCGGCAGCAAGAGAGTGAAGGAGGAGAGGGCGACCGCGGAGTGCACGCGCCTCACGCACGGCACGAAAAGAACTCGAAACCGATGTCCCGCTCGGAAGCCTCCGCTTCACTTCGGTCTCGCCCCAGACCTCCAACACCGACCCCGGCCAGGCCTTTCCTGGGCTGGCCCGGGATCGGCGTGCGCGCCCTGCGGGGCTTCTTGGACAGGGAGGCATACAACAGGGGGCCCGACCACGAGGAAACTTCCACAAGAAACCCAGCCCTGAGACCCCGGGACGTCCCTTGATTTCTGGTGTGGGCACGCTACGCTTTCCAGAGCAAGGCCATCGAACCCCAAGCAATCCAGGCCACCCAGGAGGCGAGCGGAATGTTTCTCGGCATGGGTCTCCACTGTACGTGACGAACCCGTGCAAAAAAGGGGCGCGTTCTTTGGTCGGCCCTGGACCTCGCAGGTTGCCCCCGCCCTCGTGTCCCTGCGCGGCCTCGCGCAAGGCCAACCCAGCATCGCAGGGTAGAACTCTCCCCCTCCTCCTACTCCTCCTCCTCCTCCTCCTCCTCCTCCTCCTCCTCCTCCTCCTCCTCCTCCTCCTCCTCCTCCTCCTCCTCCCCCTCCTTCTCCCCCTCCGCCCCCGCCTCCTCCTGCTCCTCCTCCTCCTCCTCCTCCTCCCCCTCCTCCTCCTCCTTCCTCCTCCTCCTCCTCCTCCTCCTCCTCCTCCCAGGAGGCGAGCAGGGTGTGTCTTGGTATTGGCCTCCACTGTGTACAAACCGATGCTGGGCCCAAGCTCGGCCTGGCCAGGATCCATGTCGGCGTCTAGTCGGCGCCCTCCTGTCATGAGGCAAGGCGCTGGGTTGGGACCGGCTCCTCCTCCTCCTCCTCCTCCTCCTCCTCCTCCTCATCCTTGTCCTCCTCCTGGTACTCCTCCTCCTCCTCCTCCTCCTCCTCCTCCTCCTGATCCTCTGCCCTTACTCCTCCTCTTCCCATAGCTCCTCCTGGAGACCTCGGGAAGCCACGGAAACACACGAACACGCGGGAGCACCGGCCGAGACCCCGCTGCTCCCGGCTGAGGGGGAACAGCAAGGGGGGGGGACTGTCTCAGGGGGGGGGCGGCAGGGAACTGGGATCGGCGATACATCGCCGATCGATCCAGGATAGGCACCCGATAGCGAAGCCGCGCGTCACTGGGCGGGGTGCGGTGGGAGGGGAGGGACGGACCAGTCCGGCAATGCGTGGGCGATGGGGGGCCGATGCGTCTCCCCGCTGGGCCGGGTCTAGTCCCCCCATGTCGAGTAGGAGATCGACTCCCAAATTGATTTACCCACGAATTGATGTTCTCCTCGAATGCACAAAGAACTCGTACACTCGTTCGTAAATTTATGACGGGCAGAAACCATTACTGGGATAAATCAATTCCGTAGTCGACCCCCTACTCGACCATTGGTGCCCGAGAAGTAAACAACCTCATAAACATGGCCTTTCGGAGGTCCGCGCAGATCTCTTGGATCGGCACTTGACACCCCCTGGCGTCGCCTATGGCGCCGCCCCTGGCGCGCTCCGCGCGCCAGGGAGGAGGGTCCAGCGCGCGGACATCCGAAAGTGTCTGCTTGCCCATGCTTTCCGCTCCGTGTCATCACCCGGCCAGCTCCCACTTCCTTACATGTCGCTTAGTTTTGTCTGTGGTGTGGTGCAGTTGTGTACGGCGCCACCGCCAACATAAATGAAGCCAGAGGAAGATGTTCGCTGGCGAGCGATCCTCATGCCAGCCCCTTCCCAAATCTCGAAAGCGCACCGTGAGCGCGAAAGTGGTTTATCGGAGGCACCGTCGCCAAACGGAAGATCTCCAGTCTCAAGATTTCGCAGCCAGGGCATTTTGGGGCAGCGCCGCTGCCAAGTGTAAGTCTGCGTCAGAGAGAACTTGGCAGTATTTGGCAGTCTCCCAGGGGGACCCAGGCCGGGGTTCTCCTCGATAAACATCTCCAGGCGGCTGCCCAGCAGGCCCAGGCGGAACAGGCGGGCGCACCGCACGACGCGCGCGATGCGAAGTGCCCGCAGCGCCTCGGGTGGGCGGGGGGAGAAGGAGGAGGAGGAGGAGGAGGAGGAGGAGGAGGAGGAGGAGGAGGAGGAGGAGGAGGAGGAGGAGGAGGAGGAGGAGGAGGAGGAGGAGGAGAGGGAGGAGGAGGAGGAGGAGGAGGAGGAGGAGGAGAGAGAGGCAGGCAGAGGAGCCAACTCCGCGGTGCAGTTCTCGGGGACAGGCAGGACGTAGGTCGGCGGCGCGCCGAGTGGGGCGGGCCTCCTCCCTGGAAGGAGGCGGGGCTTCGGAGCAGACTCGGAACGCTTCGCAGGAGGCCGGCTGTGTGACTGCGTGCCGCACCGCACCAAGCTCTGCAGGCATGGTAAGACTTCGTGGCAAGAGAAGCTAGCCTGAGTCATCCTCGAGGCATCTCTCCCCAATGGCAGGCATCAGCGGCGGAGCGTCTTCAGCTCTGAGGGCCTCTGCCACCTGCGCCAACATCCGAACATGGGAGGGAGGGGAAACCTGCGCTTGGGGAACAAGCGCAACAGCAGGCATGGAGGCCTCAGGGACAGTCATACTGACGCCCCATTCTATGGCAACTCGCAGAAGGCCAGATGTTTCTGAGCCTTCTGAGAAGGCCCGCCTCATGGGGCTCTGCCTCGCGGTTCCGACAATGCCTTTTGAGCCTCCCTCCCCATACGGTGCGCCGTGAGTAGACACGGGTGCGCGAATGGGTACTGAAGTGGACGCGCGGATGATGCGCGCTGTGTTCGCTGATGATTTTGATGCTTGCGATTGCATCTGCATTTTCGCCCGCGTTTCTGTCCGCCCGTTCTGCACGTGCACAAGGCCCCTGATCTCGGATGAGGGGTCGTGTGCGGGAGCCGCGCGTAACGCCGTACCCATGCACGTCAGACTGCTGAAACCTCGGCGGGGGGTCAGGGTTTGAACGGAGAAGCCCCACGGGCGGCATCCGATACCAGATCGGCAATTGGACACCGCAGTGCGAGGGCTCGAAAGCGGCCGCCAGTCTTGTCTTGCCAGGCGGCCCTGGCCCATGGCGACCCTCACATCTCCGACGATATATATATATATACATACTATGTATATATCTAATTATGAATATATATATATATACATATGCATATACGTATATACATTTACATATATATATATACACACCTGTGCTTTTCAATCCTGGCATTTGTCATCGATTTCGGCCTCCGGGATTCACTATCGGGGCGTCAGGGGCATGACAAGTGGATCGAGGACGAAGCACTGCCGCGGGGATGGGGGAGCCTGGTGTTGCTGGACGACTGGCCTCCTTAGGAACCCTCGGACTTTCTGGGCTTCCGAAGAACTCATCAAGGTTCCCTCATGAATCCTCTAGGTGTTTTCACGATCCCACTGCGTTTCCCAAAGAATCCTCTTTACGACCGTTGGTATCTCATTCGTCGCCTTGTCGGATTATCACCCGCACCGCGGTAATTGTGTTACATTCCCGGCCCTGGCCCAACGTGCCTGAAGGCTGCAGGAACACATTGCAGCATAAACATACAGCGAGTTTCGCGTGGTGTGCATGGATCAGCGCGCCGCCCCCGGTGCGCTGCGCACGCCAGGGAGGGGTTTCCGAGTGCCGATCCAAGAAATCCTCGCGGACCTCCAAATTCATGCGTACAGTGCATTCTTCCTCTAACAGCACCGCGGGGGGTGGCCAAGGAGGCCCAGAGGACGGACTGCGAGAGAAGCGGGAGCCGTGGATCCCGACGTGTTGGCGCCTCGCTTCTACTGCCGCAGCCTTCCCCCGGCCTCCTGGTGGCGGACCCGCCGTTGCACTTCCGCTGGCTCCACCTCCACCTCCGCCTCCTCATCCACCTCCTCCTCCTCCTCCTCCTCCTCCTCCTCCTCCCTCCTCCTCCTCCTCCTCCTCCCCCTCCTTATCCTCCTTACCTCCTCCTCCTCCTCCTCCTCCTCCTCCTCCTCCTCCTCCTCCTCCTCCTCCTCCCCTCCTCCCCTGTCCCTCCGCCCTCTTGCAGTTTCCCCCCAACTCCCCGGCGCCAGCAGGCGCCGTCGGGCGCCCATGCATCGAGGATGGCGCCCGGGCGTGGCCGAGGCCGGCCGCGCGCAGCAGATCTCGCACCCCCCCCCTCTTCCCATGTGCCCCCCCTCTTCCTCCTCCCTTCTCCTCCTCCTCCTCCCCCTCCTCCTCTCCTCCCTCCTCCTCCTCCCTCCTCCTCCTCCTCCCCTCCTCCTCCTCCTCCTCCTCCTCTCCTCCTCCTCCTCCTCCTCCTCCTCTCCTCCTCCTCCTCCTCCTCCTCCTCCTCCTCCTCCTCCTCCTCCTCCTCCTCCTCCTCTTCCTCCTCTCGCTTAACGCTGCCTGAACGCTCCGCCTATTTGCGTTCCAATGCGGTCCCCTGACCCCTCCCAGGGTCCGTGCATCCTGGCCAGTCTGTCGAGCATTGCGTGCGGCCGTGGTGCCTCCAGAAGCAACCAATGCAGAGGCATCTGGAACGACGATGCCGAACCGCGAGCCGGTCTGTCGAGCGTCATCCGTCCCTCCCTCCCTCCCTCCCTCTCTCCCTCCACCTCCCGCCCCATGTCCCGAGCCTGTGGCAGGGCCGTCGTCGTCGTCGTCGTCGTCGTCGTCGTCCTTCAGGGTCGACGGCACCAGCCGTAAAGCCTTCACAACATGGTGTTCTGTGCTGTGCTCCGCGACGTGCGAGGATACGTATGGAAGGGCACTTCATTATGCGAAGGCACTGGCAGGCCTAAGTACACCTGGCGAGATCAGAAAACGCATTCCGCAAGAAGCCCATGCCGGGGGGGGCAGGGTCATATCTCGGACCCTGAGAGGGGCATTACAGAAGAGGAGGAAGGGAGGGAGGGAGGGAGGGAGGGAGCAGAGGAGAAAGGGAGGGAGAAGAGAGAAGGGAGGAGAGGGAAGGGAGGAGGAATGGAAGGAAGGGAGGAAGAGGAAGGGAGGACGGGCAAGGGAAGGAGGGAAGAAAGGAAGGAAGGGAGGAAGGGAGGCAAGGAATGGAAGGGAGGGAGGAAGAGGAAGGAAGGAAGGGAGGAAGGGAGGAAGAAGGAGGGGCAAGGGAGGGAGGGAGGAAGGGAGGAAGTAGGAGAGAAGGAAGGAAGGGAGGGAGGGAGCAGAGGAGGAAGGGAGGAGAGAGGACCATGGAGCAGAGGAGGAAGTGAGAAAACGAGGGAGACCCTCCCCGTTGTCTCGCCTCCTCGTTAAACTCCTCCTGTTCCGGTTCCTCTTCCCCTCTGCACTGCGACTTGGCCTGGCAACTAGAGGGCGGCCAGGAATGGCTGGCAGAGGTTCGTTCCCCCCCCCCCCCTGTCTGGAGGAGCTGGGGCTCGCAAGCTGGGGGGGGGACCCAATAGGAACCTGCTCAACACATGGTCGCTCGGGCGTGCCCCCCGGGCCACTCTTGGGAAGGCTCGCTTGAGCCATATTGGACCCGTCTTGGTTCCTCAGCCGAGGGAGGGAGGAGGAGGAGGAGGAGGAGGAGGAGGAGGAGGAGGAGGAGGAGGAGGAGGGAGGAGGAGGAGGAGGAGGAGGAGGAGGACGGGTGCCGAACAAGAGGCCGCTCCGCGCCCCGGGCTGCACGCTGGAGCGACGCCGGGCAAGAGCGACCTCCCTTGGCTGCGCGGCCTTCGGGGGAGCCAAGGGAAGCCGAGCACAAGCGCGCGGACGGCTGCTATCGCAACGCATTCACCGATCGGGGCACTCCAATGAGCCCTGGGCGCGAATGAATGGGGGACGACATATGAGGGGGGGGGGGGGGGGAATGTGCCCCTTTCGGGCCCTAAAGGCCTCCATCTGGGCCCTAAAGGACCCCTTTAGGGGCCCTAAAGGGCCCATTTTCGGCAGCCCTCGCCGCACCCCCTTTTTACCGCCCCCCCATTAATTACGCGCCCCCCAGATCCCGCACCAAAGGTAACTCCGGCGAAGCGTCACTCTTACGTGTGACCGATTCCCTGTTCAGGATCCCACGCTTCGTTGGCTTTGCACGCCCAAGATGGCTGCTCTCTCTGTCTCGCGGCAGCAGCTGGATGCGCGGCAGCTGCACCGCGTGCGCCGGGCTGCAGGAGGTCCCAGGGCGCGCTGACCTAGGCGTTGCTTGCTGGGCAGGCGCTAAGCGGAGTGGCAGCGAAACAGACACCTTTCGTGCCCCTTTTGGACCCTGTGGGGCCCCTCCAGGGCCCCTGTAGGGCGCGAACAGTGCGCTTTTCTTCCCTACCCCCCTCCAAGTTAGGGAGCCCCCCACAAAAAATACCCTCGTAATACGCACCCCGACATGCAAAGCCGTTTTGTCAGTTCACCCAAGGAAGGAGTCCCAGCAGAGCAATCCTGTGTAGTAAACGCTCAGGGCCGTCTAGTAAAATCATAGGGGGTTTGGTGCGCCTCTCCCCTCTCTCGGCATGTACCCCGCCTGCGTGGTTTCCGATGGGGCCGTAGGCGACCTGAGGAGGAGCAGAAGGAAGAGGTGGAGGAGGGGGAGGGGGAGGAGGACAAGCTAGGTGCGCCCGCGTCAACATCTGACATCCTACCCCTCCCTCCCATCCCTTCCCATTGAGCTACTTCATTGTCCTCTCACCGAATCGGGCTTCGCATCTGACCCTGTTACCTAAGAGGGAAAGGAGGAGGACGACGGCGCGATGAAAACGAAGACGACGACGACGAAGACGACGACGACGACGACAACCACGACGACGACGACGACGGCGGCGACGACGACGACGACGACGATGAGGACGACCGGCGACGAAGACGACGACGACGACGACGCGACCGCGCCGGAGCGGCACCCGCGCCAGCTGCCCGCTGCCGTTACGCGCGTCCCCCACCCGGATCTCAAATTTCTGCAGGGGTGAAAGGAGAGTAGCATTCATATTGGGTAATGGTAGAGTGGGTCCGATGTCAGAGTTTTGCAAGTGCATTCATATTGAGTAATGGTAAAGGTACCAACGCCCGTCAGACATGGGACCAACGCTGCAGCGGGAGCACCATTGTTGAAGAGCCGAAGAACGCCACTGGAGCGGAGCATATCATAGCATGGGGCCGGGGACCGTTGCACTGCAGCGGCAGCACGATTTGGAACGACCAGCGGCGCGGAAAATAGGACGAACGCTGCAGCGGGAGCAACATTCTGAAGGACCGGAAAGACTCGGATTTTCAAAAACATAGATGAAAACCAAACTCCCGGGAATCCTGTGCGGAAAAGGACGCCGCCCAAAAGGGGGGGGGCTTTCTGCGGCCCCAAAAATCAACGAATCGACACCGGATGTGTAATCACCTCCAATGTTTTTGCCGGGGATCATTTTCTAGATTTGGGGCTTCTTAAAAAGGATCGAAAACGTCGGCGCTGCAGCGGGAGCACGTTTTGGAACAACGAGAGGCGCAGAAATTGGGCCAGCGCTGCAGCGGGAGCACGATTCGGAACGAGCGGGAGCGCGGAAATGAGGCCAGCGCTGCAGCGGGAACACGATTCGGAAGGAGCGGGAGCCCGAAAATTAGGCCAGCGCCTCAGCGAGAGCAGCATTTTAGAAAAAAACACAAGCGAAAACCCAACTCCGGGGAATCCTGTGTGTAAAAAAACAGTACGCGGGGGGGTGCCGAACATCTTCCGGACGCCATCAGGGGAAGTGGGAGAGTAGTATTCATATTGTGTAATTGTGAAGGAGGAGGAGAAGGAGGAGGAGAAGGAGGAGGAGAAGGAGACGGAGGAGGAGGAGGAGGAGGAGGAGGAGGAGGAGGAGGAGGAGGAGGAAGGATGGAGGAGGAGGAGGAGGAGGGAGGAGGAGGAGGAGGAGGAGGATGGAGAAGGATGGAGGAGGAGGAAGGAGTGGAGGAGAAGAAAGAGGAGGGAGGAGGGAGGAGGAGGGGGTGGGGGAGGAGGAAGAGGAGGAGGAGGAGGAGGAGGAGGAGGAGGAGGAGGAGGAGGAGGAGGAGGAGGAGGAGGAGGGAGGAGGGAGGAGGAAGGAGGACGAGGAGGAGGAGGAGGACGGGCCGCCTAAGCCCGTTCGGAGAAACCCTCCGACCGCGCCCTCCTGTGTCGCAACTCCCAGCTGACTCTGCTCGCCGGAGCGCCGGGCCAGCCTCTCGAGCAGCAGGGCGTCGGGGCGCGAGCGGCCGCCGCAGTCAAAGGGTGCTCGGCCGCAGCTCGGGAGCAGTCCGCCCTCGGGGGCTGCAGTCCGATGCTGCGGGGTGCTGCGAGCGCAACGGACAGGGGGCCACGTGCGACTCCTAACCCTACCCCCCACGATTTCTGAGGGGGAGGGTTGCGAGGCGAGGAGCTATCCATATCCACCGCCTGGGAACCGACGTCCTTGTGCCCTCCCTAGTGGGCAGTGGATATGGATATATTTCGGCCCCGGGGGCCCGAATATGTCCATATCCACCGCCTGCCGAGGCTCCGAAAACTGACCCTCCAGGCGGTGGATATGGATAAATTCCCGCCTCGGAAGGGTGGGGTTCACTGCGCTCGGGAGCTCCCGAACGAAGTGAACCCCGCCCTCCCCCTCAGAAATCGGGTAGGGGCACGTGGCCCCCTAACAGGAGGAGGGGGAGGAGGAGGAGGAGGAGGAGGAGGAGGAGGAATAGGAGGAGGAGGAGGAGGAGGAGGAGGAGGAGGAGGAGGAGGAGGAGGAGGAGGAGGGGGGAGGAGGAGGAGAGGAGGAGGAGGAGGAGGAGGAGGAGGAGGAGGAGGAGGAGAGGAGGAGGAATAGAAGGGGGAGGGAGAGGAGGAGGACGGAGGGAGGAGGAGGAGGAGGAGGAGGAGGAGGAGGAGGAGGAGGAGGAGGAGGAGGGAAGAGGAGGAGGAGGAGGAGGAGGAGGAGGAGTTCTGACCCAGCTCTGGCGCTGTTCGCCCAAGGCCGGCGGGGCGGCCGTGGGCGACAGGCTCCACTGCGGAGGGGCAGCTCGCGAGAGGCAGCTCGAACGCGATTGCCTCCGCCTGTCCTGGACGCCGCGGGCCCTGCATTTTTCGGGGATGGACAGACCCCCCTTTAGTAAAACGTGGTTTAGTGAAAACGACCTGAGGCCCAAACCTGGCGGGCGCAAGCCTGGAAAATAACGGCCACGGCGCCATCTCGAGAACCGAAAACGGACAATCCACTAATCGACGTGTCACTGTTGGGGGTTCTGTCCACCCCCGAATTTTTGGCCTGGCCCGGAAGAGGCTGGCAGACCATGCGGGGATCAGGGCCTAGCGCCCTCTAGCCTTGCTGGACTTAGCACTGCGTCAGCGCGCGCGGCTCACCGCGAAAAGCACCGCGGGTCTGCGGGACGCCGCCATCGCCAACGTCACCTTCTTCTGCACCCGCCGCCCCGTGAAGGAGTTGGGCCTCGAGTTCCGAGAGGCGCGTTCGACGGGGACGCCATGCTGGTTGCCAGCGCCGTCCGCGATGGGGGCGTCGTGCTCTCTCTCCTCCTTGCGAGGTGGTGGCTCGCGCCGCGCAGGGACCCCCTTACGGCGAGGCCCCCGAGGGTCCACGATTCTGCGCCACGAGATGCGCAAATCTTCGCCGAGGCTCGTGCACAACGGATCGTCCGAGCTCGGCCTGTGCGCTGGAAGATCGCGACGTCGGCACCCAGTCCTCTCGAAAAGAGGGGCGCGCACCGGGTGGCACCGCAAAGCTTCACAGACGACATCGTTCCTGTACAGGGCGGGTGGGCTCTTGCAGAAGTCACTCGCTCCAGCTGCCTCCGGTCTCGTATCGTTGCACCGATGGATCGCGGATGAGGCTCTTCGGAGGCCCTGTCCGAGCAGACGGGGTCGGTGGATCCCGCCGCATCGCCGATGCATTGGCGACGTATGGTCGCCGTCGGCGATGCACCGGCGCCATCGGCGCGGCGAAGATCGGGCCCCCCGTCAAGCTGCATCGCCGATGCATCGGCAATGCGGCACGGTCCTTCGACCCCACCTACTTCGACCCCATCTCGGAGGCCTGGACTCTTGCTGCAGTCAGCAGCGGCCGCCGCGCGCAGGGTCCGCCCTTGGCGCGGCGCGTGAGGCAGCGGCGGCCGTCGGCTCACCCAAGGCTCGCCACCGCTCCGACGTCCACTCCCCGTGCATGCTTCGGACTTGTGCGCGCATTTTGTTTCGCAGGATGGCCCCTGAGGCTCATCGATGGCTCCTCCCGAGGAACATCGAGGGGCCCAAGGACTCACAGACAAGTGGCACGCGTGCCCTGGCTCCTGCACAAAGGAGCTAGGAAGGACTGGGACGGCTGGACGGAGGAAGGCTGGACGGAGGAAGGCTCTCCAGGGTGGGTGGCTCAGGGGAGCTGGGGCTCAGGCTCAGGGGGGGGGGCGAGGGGGACGAACCACCACGAGCCACGAACCACGACGAAAGTAAAGGGTTCCGCGGCCCAGGGGGCTGCCTTGGGAAGCCTGGACGGAGGGGGGGTCCCAAGGGTGGGTGGCGAAAATAAGGATGTCCGCGGCCCAGGGGGGCTGTCCTGGGAAGCCTTGACGGAGCAAGCCTCCGAAGGGTGGGTGGTCCAGGGGAGCTGGGTCTCAGGCTCAGGGGCGGGGCCGAGGGGGACGAACCACCACGAACCACGAACCACGAACCACGACGAAAATAAAGATGTCCGAGCTCTAGAGCACGGCTGTGCAAGAGAATAAAGGATTCGGCGGCCCAGGGGGGCTGCCCTGGGAAGCCTGGACGGAGGGGCGGTTCCAAGGGGGGGGGGGGGGGGCGACGACGAACGAAAATAAAGTGGTCCGAGCTCCTTAGAGCACATCTGTGCAAGAGAACAAATGCAGACAAATCCCAGGATTCCCTGTAGTTTTCCACATCTTCTCCGTGCTCGTCGTCCCCCCCCACTTCCCACATCTTCCCACATGTTCCTGGGAGCCGGCCCTTGATTGTGTCTGTGCGTGTGTGTTTTCTCTCCCGAGGCGCAGCACTCGCGCCCGAGCGAGGCCAGGTCCCGAGGGTGCCCCGCTGCCCTCTGGCCGTGCTGCCGCCCACCGGCCGCCCGGCGCCGCACGCGGCACGGGCCTGCCGCCTGTGCGCGCCCCGTCCGTGGCCCCGCGGCGCGCCCCGGGGGGACGGAGGCGGCACCGCTGCGGCAGAAAGGCCCCAGTCAGCTTTGCACAGCTAGAGGAGGACGAGGAGGAGGAGGAGGAGGAGGAGGAGGAGGGGAGGAGGAGGAGGAGGAGGAGGGGGAGGAGGAGGGAGGATGAGGGGGGAGGGGAAGGAGGAAGAGGAGGAGGAGGATGAGGAGGAGGAGGAGGAGAAGGAACGCCACAGCTTCACGCTCAGGTTGGCCTAACGTAAAAGGAGGAGGAGGAAGGAGGAGGAGGAGCGAGGAGCGAGGAGCAGGAGAGTGAGGAGGAGGAGAAGGAGGAGGAGGAGGAGAAGGAGGAGGAGGAGGAGGAGGAGGAGCGAGGAGCGAGGAGGAGAAGCAGGAGGAGGAGGAGGAGGAGGAGCAGTCGGGGCTGATTAGAGAGGACACGCGAAATGACACATGCTCTTCCGAGGGCCACACTGCCACAGGAATGCAGGAGGCACGGGTCGCGAAACGCAGGACACCAGGGTGCCCTTGACTTGGCAGGGTCGAACTACTTGATCAGACTCGACTGTACACGCTGGGGGGCCAAGCTGGAGAGGGGGCCACAATGGGGGACCACGCTATGGGCTACTGTACTGACGTCAGGGGACGGGGCCCCCCCACCGGGCGTCAGGAGCATGGAACCGACCCATGGATGCGAGGATGGAATTCGGCCTCTGGGACCCGCTTTCGAGCCAGGAAGCCATCACAAGTGGATCCGAGACGAGAAAACCCACGCCCAGGAAATGGAAGAATCAGATCGGTGGATGCCTGGGGGAAACCCTCACAGTCAAAGTGCTGAGGGGAACGTTCCCCCTCCTGTCCGCACGCCCGCCACTTGCTCGGACGGGAGTCGGTCGACGCTTCGCGAACGTGTGTCCGCCGCCTCGGCCCTCGTCGCGCTGTTTTTTCGCCTGGTACGCCTCGGGCTACCGGGCACTGCTGCGGGCCCGCTGCTGCCGCGGGTCTGCGGAGCCGCCGCGGTGCGTGACCGATCGGGCCGGTGCGCGGCCATCCGTATGTCGGATGCCACGTGTCGTCGACTCGGCATGCCTTGGGCGGCGGTTCTGGGAAAGCGAGGGATGAGAAGAACGAGCACGAAGAGGGGGGGCGGAAGGAGGAGGACATCAAGGAGGAGATCTGGCAGGAGGATGCCGAGGGGGGCGATGAGGAGGAGAGAGCAAAGGAGGAGGGGGAGGAGGAGGAGGAGGACGTGCAGCGGAGGGAGCAGATACCACGCAGAGGGGGGGGGGCTGGCCGCGCCTTGGACGACTGCAAGTAGGGCATGCGCGACGAGTCCATCCAGTCCCACGGTATGGCGGCCAGAAAATCTAGATAGAACCAACACCTCAAGTATCTGCTCGCAATCCTACAGGGGTCCATGACGATCTCTTTGGTCTCATCGTCCTCGTATCCCGTTAGGAACGAGGCGACCATGTCGAGAATATAATACACGTCCACGATGGAAGCCACAACGAAGAACGCCCGGCTCTCACAGGCCCCGAAGGACAGCTCGTAAGGGAGCATGAACACGATGTACACCAAGAACACGACACCAACAAAATTCCACATCAACAGTCTGGGATGCTCCTGGGGGTCAGCGATAGGGGCTGACTGGCTCAGTAGGGGAAACATCGAGCTTGAATCGGCGATACCTCGCCGATAGACTGGCGATGGGCACCGGATGGCAAATCCGAGCGTTCCTGTGCGGGGTTGGCTAAGTTGGCAATCGGGCCCACTTCGGCGATCCATAGGCGATTGGGGGCCGATGCATCCCCCCCCCTGAGCCTATCACCCCCTGACGTTGCCGCTAGGGAGTGGCCCTGTGGTTTTCGGGCCGTAGCTCGGGGTCTCCGGTGGCCGCTCGGAGCGATCCTGGCACCCCTATGGAACGCCCTCGGCGAGGCGCAGCTGCGAGAAGGCACCCCGAGGCTGGGAAACCGCCGAGAGCCCACGCACATGTTTGAACACCTCCCCGTTGCCCAGTGGGCCTGTGCCCCCGGAGCCCATCCCCCTCCAACGTTGCCCCTGAGCTCCGGGTGGAGGACTGGCACGCACGTCTTCCTGTGCTCGGCCGTGGCGTCGGAGGAGGAAGAACGCATCCTGCCGCCGCCGAGCTCTCTCTCTCTCTCTCTCTCTTGCGCGCGCGCCACACCCCCGTCCCCCCGTCCCCGCACCGACCCCGTCCACGGCGAACGGAGCGCGTCGGGGGCGGCGCCCGAGGCGCAGCCAGGGGGGCCCGGGCGCCGACCCAAGAGATCCGCGCGGGGCTCCGAAAGTTCAAGGCTACGCCAACTCCTCCTCTCGGACCATCTGCGCCTGGCGAAGCGGGCCACTCGGCGGCGCGCCGAGGGGGGAAGTGAGAGGGGGGGGGGGCGGGGGCGGGCCTTCTCAAAGGACGGGGGGGCCTCTCAGAAGCTGTGGCTCCAGAGGAGGCTTCGACGGCGCCTCGGGAGGCGGCGGGCAGAGTGGTCAACACCGCGGTGCCGCTCTCGGGGGCAAGTGGGGCGCAGGTCGGCGGCGCGCGTAGGTGGGGAAGTCAGAGGGGGCAGCGCTTCTCGGGAGGCGGCAGGGCTTCGGAGAAGGCTTACTCGGTGTCCCTCAATAGTTCTGGGTCCCCGGACTACAGGTACCACCCCAGACTACAGGTACCCCCTCCCCGAACTACAGGTACCCCTCTCCCAGACTACAGGTACCCCCCCCCAACTACAGGTACCCCACCCCGGACTACAGGTACCCCCCTGGACTACAGGTACCCCCACAGAACTACATTCACGCGTGCGTTGACGCGTGAACACGCGCTCCCCCCCAGACTGCAGGCTCCTCCCCCCCCGGACAACAGGTACCCTTCCCCCGGACTACGAGTACCCCAAACCCCGGACTACTGGTACCCCCCCCTCCCGGACGGACTACAGGTACCCGTCCCTCGGACTCGGACCACCAGAACGACTGAGGGACACAGAGTAGAACGCTTCTCGGAAGGCCAGAGGCCTTCTGGAGCCTGTTTTTTTTTAGACTCTGGCAAGTTTACTTGCATGGACGGGGGGGGGGGCTGAGCCTGAAGCAAGCCGCAAACGACTTGCACGTTCGGGGGGGCGCGGAAATCACGCGAGTCTAAAGGCGCTTGCACGCTAGTATTCGCTCGAAGAGGGGCGAGGGGGGGGCGGGGGCGAACACTATGCAAGTAAACTGGCCTTTTTTTATAAATAAAAAAAAAAAACTCCTGACCCTCCTGCGAAGGCCCGCCCCCCTCTGCCTGCCCCCCTCGGCGCCGCGAGCCGAGGCACGAGGCGTTGCGCGACCGGTGGAGGTCGGCCCGGGGGTCTGCGCAGCGGGCCTGCAGACGCAGTGCTGCGGACTGCCATTCACATTCTGGACGCCTGAGAGGGGTACTCAAGATTTCGCAATAAAAGGGAGGGGGTCTGGACCCTCCAAGACAGGCCATTTCAGACCTCCCCCGTGGGAGAACCCTGCAAAACATCGTCCCCAGACGCCCCCAGGCCCTCCAAGATAGCCTGGAAGAGACCCCCCTGAAATGAGACCACCCTCCCTTTATTACGAAATCTGAAGTACGGACAGCATGGGCACGATGCCCAACGAATAATGTTGTTCATAACCGACAGCGACCGGTGTTGGGTAAGCGGCGTTCCGTCTCAAATTGTCAACGTCCGCGGCGACGCTGACAGCGAGCCCTATGCAAAATGAACAAGAGATGCTGTCGGTCTTCGCACCCATTCCTTCCGTACCCAATTCATTCGTCCCGATGCATGTTCCCTGACGTCTTGGGCCAACCTCTTACTGTACGCAGCGCTGGCAAGCCTTGAACGAGACACGCAGAAGGTGCAAACGCGCTGGACGTAGCGTAGACTCGCCCAGGATCAGCAAGTCGAAACGGCGTCCGACAACGAAAGCAATACGACGCAGGGAAGCACGTTATCATGTCGAACACGCGGCCGAGTACTTGACTTCTCTATCCATCTGAGCGCCTTCTGAATCACTGACTTAGACTCCTCCCCCATCTCCTCCTCCTGCTGAACCTCGTTCGGCGCTCTCTGTCCACGATGGCCAGTCTCTCAATATTTATGCCTGCGCCTTCGGGCATCTGCCTCATCACTTTCGTCCATTGGTGATCACCGCTCGGAGGGAGCCAATTCTAGTCCCCCTCGACCTCCAAGAGCAGAAATGCGAAGGGGCCCAGGGACACACAAATAAACAGACACAAGTCTCAAGCCTACCCGGATTGTTCCGTATGCTCTGGGTTCTCCCGTCTTCCCTTCTAATTCCCATATGGTTCAATTTTTCATCGGAATCGACGATCACTATTTGTGTCTGTTTCTCTTTACCTCCTTAGAGTTGGGAGGAGGAGGCGGAGCAGGAGGGATCAGAGACGAGCGGGGAGACCGGACAGGCGAGAGGAGGGGGAGGCCAGCGAGTTTCCCCTGCACTCTCAGACTCCACACCTCAGCTCCCAGAGACGGAGGACCAAGAAGCGAAGAAGGGAGGGAGGGAGGAGGGAGAGGGAGAGACGAAAGATCCCCCGAAGCCTTCGAACACGCAATAGAACCCCCCCTCCCTCCGAAACGGCAGAAAGTCAGCATTATCCACCCTGCCCTCCTCCTCCTTCTCACTCTCCTCGTGCCCATCATCACGTTTCGTCTTATCCCCCGCACTTCCTCCAACCCCGCCTCTTTCTTCTCCTCGTCCACCTCCTCCGCTCTTCCTCGCCCACCTCCTGGGTTGAAGTTCAATTGAGGCAAGCTCGAGGTGTCGTCTGTGGGGTGCGAGACGCACATGGCCCGACCAGACTGGTCAGCAATTCCGCTGAGAGTAACACTATCTAAGTGTGTGATTGAACGCCGACGGCGACAGCGGCCCTGAACTGAGAATAATACTGGGCCTCACACACAAGCAATCCCATAATTTGCACGAAATCTGAAAGCATGCGAAACTCTCACTGTTCAAGAAAGTCCGGAATGTTTTAGTCTTGCGTTCTAGTATGTGGCCTGGTGTTTTGCCTGTGCACTCTGTGGCTCAACAAAGCATAACTTCGTAAACCGCATGCTTCCCAAGCGCGCTGCCTCCGCCAAATGGCCGACATATCATATTCGTTCGAAACCCGCGTTTTGAATGATGCTGCTGTCTTTGCCCAATGCAGCTGTCACATTTTGAACAGCCAATTCGCACACCCAGCTGCCAGACGGCAGTGCTGTCCGACGCTGCATGTTCGCCCCTGGGTCATTCTCGCTGTCCTGCCTGGGAAGTCGCCAGAAACGCGGACGGCCGAAGCACGCGTGGAAGCCGAACGTGTTTGACATGGCTTGCAGGGCAGCCGGCGACGCAAGCACCTTGCATCAATGACGGTAGGGGGTCTTGGCGTTAATGCGGCGCACGTTGTCTTCTGGCAGGGAGCAGTGTGACTCCAACTCCCCTGCTGTGCATGATTGCAAACGCACCTTCGACGTGCATGGTGCTCTCTCTCTCTCTCTCTCTCCCTCCCTCCCTCCCTCCCTCCCTCCCTCCCTCCCTCCCTCCCTCTCTCCCCCCGCCCTTCCTCCAACCCCGTCCCGTCCTCCTCCTCGTCCTCCTCTTGTTCCTTCTGGTCCTTGTCCTCCTCACAGAACGTTGCTCACCTCCTCCTCCTGGTGCTGCCGCCTGCTCCTCCTGACATCCGCCTCTGTCGGCCGTCACCAGCTGCCCACTGCTCCCGCGCGGGGCCCGTGCGCGGAGCCCAGGCCGGCTCGTGGGCGGGGGCCCCCGACGCCACAGAGAGACCGTTCCGAAGGAGGGGGGAGAGAGAGGAGGGGAGGCCACAAACCTCCTCCTCCTCCTCATCCGCCTGACTCCCCTCCTCCTCCTTCTGCTCATCCTCCTCCTGCGCCGGCCTCCCCTCCTCCTCCTTCTCCTCCTCCTCCTCTTCCTCCTCCTCCTCCTCCTCCGTCTGACTCCCTCTCTCCTCCTCCTCCTCCTCCTCCTCCTCCTCCTCCTCCTCCTCCTCCTCCTCCTCCTCCTCCCCCTCCTATCCCTCCTATCCCTCCTCCTCTTCTCCCTCCTCCTTTCTTCTTCCTGCCAGCCTCCTCTTCTCCCTCGCCGTCGTTCTCCGCGACTTTGACCCTACCCCCCTCCTCGCCCCCCCCCCCTTGTCCTTGCCGAGGCCGCCCTCCTCCGGCCCAGGAGCAGCCCACACCGAGCCACGAGACCGGATCGAATCGCAGCGTGCGCCGACTCGGGCCGCATCGGCACGGAAGCCGAACCGGATGTCAGAGAGCAGCTCACGGAAGCCTGCGGTCGTCCCAACGGCGCCCCACAGCGCGGCCCATCCCGCGCACGGCGGAAATACAGCATCTCCTTCACACGGCGGAATTGGGCGCCACAGGGCGCTGTTGGAGGGCTTGTCGGCGCTGCTGGGCGCTGTTGGTGATATTGAGCGCCATCGAACGGGATCGGGCGCCAGCCGCCGATACGCATTAAACCCAAGACGAGCGAGAGTTTCCGTGCATGGGTACCTCCTCCTCCTCCTCCTCTGAAAGTCGGCCGCGCTGTGCCGCGCCGATTGGCACAGCAACGCCCCGCGAACACCGGGCCGCACCGGATCATCGGAACCTCCGCCGGCCTGTTCTCGTTCAGCCCGAGGCCTGCAGAGGCTCCGTCCGCTTCCCCGGGGGTCGCTCTTCGCCCAGGACACGCCCTCGATGGCCACGGGGCGCGATGGCGGCCCCCCTCGGGGCCAAGATCGAGAAAAAACGCCCAGACTACCCTCGGAGACCTGGGCACGTCGGAGTCGCCCGGGACCGGGCCAGTCCGGATGGATCCCGAACCGCATCAATTCCGGATCGAATCTGCGATCCGACGGTGCAACCACGATGCAACCTCGTGCAAAACCGAGCCCAGGACCCCACCTGTCGGCCCAATGTCTCGAGCTGGGCCGATCTGCGAGGACCCAGAGGCCGAGGCCAGGCGAGAAAGCGTCTGGCTCGAAAAAGTGGCAGTACTGTCGAGCTGCATCGATCTGTGAGAGGACCCCATGGGGCCGGGAGCCCGGCAAACGCCTGGCTCGGAAAAACTGAGACACCAAGGTCATCGAGGGCAAAATAAAACCTGACCCTAATTACATACTTAGGTCCCCGTCTTTGCATGAGGGATCATGGTTCTGGGAGGTTTGGCTCGGTACATCTGCAGCAACGACGCACTATTCCGAATGTGTTGACCCTCCTGACCTAGGTCACCTCCCATCGGTCGGAAGAAGTAGGTTTTTTTGACATCCACGGCCAAAGAGCCCCCTCAGAGGGGGGCCACATCCTCAAGACCAGCAGTGACCCCGACCCTTTTCTAATCAGGGTGGAGTCCTTTGCCGAGCCTCTTGAAAACAACGCTTCGAGCTGGCGGCTTGCCCACGCAGGGCTTGGCGAGAAGCCGCACACTACCACCAGTCGTGTAAGCGTGGCAGATCTGGCAAACGGCGGCGAAACTGCCGTCGCTGAAATCCACCACTAAACACCTGTGCTCGAGCGCCCGCAACTTGGCGGGGTTCACTTCCAAAATCAAGGAACAGTGGCCTGGGGGCGGCTTGGATGTGGCGCGCTTGCACCTTAAACAGTGGAAGCGCTGCCTAAATCGCCCAACCCAGTTCCAACTGTGTTGAAGCCCCACCGCTCTTGCCGAGGGGGGAGGGGCCTCAACCCGAGCAACCCCTTCAAAGTTTGAACGGGGCCAGAACTCAAGAAGATTTGCCGCAAGCCGAAGTGTGGCCTGCGCAACGTCCGCGAGATAAGCAACACGCCTCTCATCGGACTCTGAAAGGCGGGGGTGGAGCAAAGCCCCCATCTTCGCGGCCCTGTCGGCCTCCGTGTTCCCCCACATAAAAATGCGATCCTCCAACGGAAGGGACGGATCGTCTTCTTGATGGGCTTTGACCTTAGCCAGCTCTTCCAAGTGCTTCCCACCGAACGCAAACGCTAGCAACAAAAGGCCAGCGTAGGGCCTGTTCGGGTGGAGGCGCTCGGCCTGCGACTTGTTAAACTCATTACCCACAATCTGACAGCCGGAGAAAAGCCTACTGGGACCGCCAAGGAGGTTGGCGATCGTGGCGGGGGCGATGAACTCGGCGGCCACACTCGTCTGAGGGAAGAAATTGCTCACTGGCCCAAAGACCCTAGCGAGCAATTTTCCTGAGGGACCGATCATCACAGCACCCCATCCACTCCTAGATAGGTCCTTGACCTTCGAGTTAAAGCACGAGCCATCCAAGAAAATCAAACCCGAGATCTCCCTCAACCCCCGGGGAGGCGGCGGCGGTCCTTCCTCGGCGAAAGCCTCTGGAAAGAACTCGTATATAATCGCCTCCAGGGCGGCTTCGTGACTCAGAGGGCCAGGCAAATCCTTCGAAGGGTGGGGGAACAATCCCGACTCGCACAAGAACCGAAAAGACGGGGTCGAGTTCGCTCCGAGGTCACCACGGATGCGATCCAGAAGCTCGGGATCGACAGCAGCCTGCCTTTTGTCCTCACAGGCCTCACAAAACCACAGCCTGCGGAGCACCGTGTCTCCACTCCCAGAGCACAGTGGGCACATGTCGGGCACAATGTAGCCCTTCTCCGCAGCCCGAGACATCGGCCACAAGGCCTGGCACGTGAGAGCTCTAATGGCGCCCTTCTGCTTGGGGGAGAATTTCTTGGAAACCAAGGCCCTGGAAACCAAGTCAAAGCACAACCGATCACCGTCGCCGTACTTCGCTCCAGCATCAAATTCCAAGCAACGAACGACAGAATCTTGCAAACACCTCTTTAAAAGGGCGGGGGAGGAGACAAGGAGAGGAATACGTCTTCCAGCATCGTCCGTACACGTGTAAGAGTCGGGCATTGTCCAGCCCAGTCTGGCCAACGGCAGGTACATATCTCCCATCGGTCCCTTAACCGATCTCCACGTCTTTGGGGGGCACTCCAGGTGGCCTCCCAAGAGGAACGCAGCTCAGCCCACGTAAGCCCCACTGGGGGCGCATGCGTCTGCAGAAGCCACAACTCACGCACGTACCTAACAATAGGCGCCACCGAGCCGTACCAAGCAGGGTCCGATTCCAATCGAGTCAAAATCGTCCAGCTGCGACCTCCAGCCGACGGCTTCAACGTGGAGGCAAACATTTTACGTACTGCCGCCAACTCTGCGTCAGTCATGCCGTGCACCTCCGAGCCGCGCTGCAGGCCCGCCAGGGGGCCCGAAACGAACGCCTTAGCTGTCCTACGTCCAAGTGCGCCCCTAAGCTTCAGGAGCCTCCTGGTACGCCTGGCTGCGTTCGACCAGCGGGCCTTCGCCTTAGTACTGCGGCCACGAACACGCCTCGAGGCCCCTGCCGTGAAGTCAATCCCCAGGTTCACCGTGGTTTCGAGGGGGGGGGGGGCACCAGGGGCCCGAAAGCCTCTTCCAGCCGATGGGAAATAACCCTGGAAGAGGCGACGCAAGCCACTTTGTCCATGGAGATTTGGGCCCTCATCATGCGAGTGATCGCCACCTCAAGGGCAGCTGATGACTCCTTTAAACTCTCGACCACAGAGTCGGCCGAACCAACCGAATTCAAAACCGTGTCATCGATGTAAATGTCCAGCATAGTGTTGGGGGCGATCGGAACGGAATCAAAAGCCTCCATCCCGTGAGCTTTGATCAGAGTAGTCGCCATCGAGCAACCCGCGACCGCGCCAAAGGAAGCGCATTGGGAAGGGGAAACCACCCCGCACAAGACCATATATCTAGCCGATCGGCACGCCGACAAGCACACCGACAACACAACAGGATCGAAATTAAGCCTGAGGCTCCGCTGCTCGAGCAGCGTTAAGGGAATCTGCTCGTAGTACTTCAGCATATCCCAAAAAACTGCGCCTGCGTGACGGCCTATTGCCGTGCTGGTCTCAGCTCGCACGGGCTGCCTCCAGACCACGTCTGTCGCCGAGCGGTGCTTCCCAGCAGCCCAGTGGGGCCGATCGTTCTGGGCCTCCCAGGACACCGCGATCGGGCGGCGAGCCCTCCCCCGCAGACGGTAGGGGCTAGAGAAAACCCCAACGGGGCGGAACCCAGGGACCGCCTTCGGGATCAGGGTCACGATGAGGGCCCGAAGTTGACATGGAAGCACCCCCCCCCGGACAGCTCCACCAAGGTCCAGAGATCCCGAAAAAAAAAACGACGAAGGGCATCATCGCCCAGGAACTAGTAGTGCCTCATGTGGAAGCCGTCCAGACCGACAGCAGACCTACGCGAGAAACTCCGAGATCTCTCTGGTCGTCTCGACAGGGATGGCAGGACGCGGATCCTGGGAGCGAAGACTAATCTTGGGAGCCTGGGAGCTGGCGTGCCACAGTTTCCCAAACTTGGTCCTTTCAGCGCGCAGGGGCTCCGTGGGATCCGCAACCAAGGAACCGAATATACTCAGCGTACTCGCCGGCCTCCAAGCCGCGGGGCCCTTGGGGACCCGGTGGGCTCTTCTGACACCCTGATTGGTGCCCTCGGAGAGCCAGACGGCCCAGTCCTTCCTAGCCCGAGAGATGAACTTCGCGTTGGTCGCCTCGAGGGCCTCCTGGATCTCAGCACCGACGACGTCCATTTCTCGACCCAGATCTTCTGCGGAAGTCCCGTCCAGCCAAGCCCGAGCGACGCCAGCCACACTGTCGAACAATACCTCTTGGTCACCACGATTGTCTCTGACCAGGGGGGGAGGACTGCGCAAAGCCTCGGCCAGAGCACGAGCCTCCTTGCCCGTGTGGGCCGACCTAATGTACCTCGCCAGGCGGTGGAAAGAGGAGTTTAACCATCTCATACCGTGGAGCTCGGGGCAACGGGGGGGCCCCGGGCCCCGTCCCAGAACGGGGCGCCACCAAAGGGCCACCCCCTTTCCCCGAGCCCCAAAGTAAGATATGCTACAACCCATCGCTCTGCAGAGCTCACGCTCCGCAGCGATGGCCCAAACCTTGCAGCGCGTAGCCAACATAGAATCAAAACATCGGAATCCCCCCATCAAGGCCCGAACTCGAGCCTTGTCCATCAGCGAAAAACCTTGCTGTAGCCCAGAGGTTGGGGCGAAGGACCGAAAGGGGGGTCCACAGCAATCGGAGGGGGTTTCCTGAAAGACAGCACATGCAGGTTGGCTAAAGCCAAAAAACTGAACGCGGACAGGGACATACGGAACAAAACAAGCCCCCGAGTCATTCACCGAGGCCGCCTGAACCGCTTTAGCCAGACCTCCAGAGACCACAACATCATCATAACATTTAGGCTCCCCCGCCCCGAAGCACGCAGGCCCCGAAGTCGACGCAAGCTGGGCCTTCAAGTTACTGACGAACTCGGTGCTATGCAACATATCAGGCTCGTTATTGAAGTCGCCTCCCACGATGAAGGGAAGGCCCAGCACCGACAGCTCTGCCCCGAGAGCTCCCAGGACCTCGAGACTGCGGTCGCCCATTCCCACAGAATCTCTCAAGTAGAGGGAGGAGACAAAGATGGACTGACACCTGGGAGGCTGTACAACAGCCGCGACGGCCCTATGAGGCCAAACAATAGAACCGTTGCAAAAAGGGTTCGATCAGACCCATCCAGGCTCGAACAAGGATGGCCACCCCAGCCGACGCCCCCCCCCCCCCCCCTCTCCAAGGGTGCCAGGGGCTCAGACCGACTTCCAACCTTGCGAGAAACACCACTGCGAAGCTCGGGAGACTTGATCTCCCGCCAGGAGTTTGCGCCCCTGGATCAAGAGGACGTGGGCCGAGCACTGAGGCAACCATTCCTTCGCTGACGACCGCGCATTGCCGTTGATCGTTTCAACCACTAAAGAAAAATCCCCCAGGGGGGAGCCTCGGGGATCTCAGGGTGGCTCGGAGCGGCAGCTCCTGAATTGCAGAAGAATTGCCCCTCGCCAAGCCGAGGGGACTGGACGTGCTGCCTGGATTAGGGTAGCCCCGTTCCAGGCAACGGGGGCTGCAAATGCAGCCTGGATGTGTCCGATCCACTCATTAAAAGGCAAGCGCCCTCGCTCAAAAGCTTGTCGATCTCCCCCTTAGCCTGCTGAGGCTGGACTTCCCATGGCAGCAGCGTGGCTCTCGGAATCAGACCGTTGGCCGTCGGACCTGCTGCCCCGCAAGGAGCGGAGGGATGGCTAGGAGGATGACCGAAAGCCGAGAGGTGCCCTGCCCCAGGCAACAGGGACTGCACACAAGGCCTGGATTGAACCTTCGCCGAAGAGGACTCCTCCTCCACGGCTCTCGCAGCGCCCTGCGGTGTCCTGGCGCAATTTTCGACAAGTCCAGCGCAATGTAGGAACGAAAGGTGGGCCCCCGACCAGGACCTCGCTGAGCCTAAAGAGCTCCTTGGAAAGTTAAAGCTTGAAAAAGTTAGCTGGCGATCCCCCCCGCAGCTGGGTTCCACATGACGCGACGCGACCTCACGGAGTAGCTGTGTCTCTCTCTCTCTCTCTCTCTCTCTCTCTCTCTCTCTCTCTCTCTCTCTGTGTGTGTGTGCGTGTGTGTGTGTGCGTGTGTGTGTGTGTGTGTGTGCGTGTGTGTGTGTGTGTGTGTGTGTGTTTTTTTTTGGGGGGGGGGGCCTGTGCAGCCTTGACTCTGGCGGCCTCTGCGCGGACCCGTGCGAGCATGGCCTCGGAGCCCCCTGGCACAGGCGGTGTGCCAGGCGACGCAGGTTGCTGAGCAGCCTCGGCGGCAGCGGCAGAAGGACCCACCGCTGCGGCACCCGCTGCTGGAGCGTCACCTTGGCCGCCGAGAGGCCCACCAGCAGCTTCACCAGCAGCGGCGCGGCGGCGCTTCTGCTCCAGCCGAGCGGTCTGGGCAGCATGCGCCTCCTTGGCCTCCTGGGCGTTGTTGGCCGCCTGGGGGAACAACTCCTTCGCCATGGTGTGGAACTGCGAGACCAGCGTGTCGCGTCGCTTCTTGATCTCGTCCATTTCCGCAGCACTGATGTCATCGTCGCCCACATTGAAAACTGAACCAAGCTCAATGTTGAAACCCTCAATCCGTCCAGCCAACAAGTCCTCCAAGTGGATAGTGGGGACAGTGTGCTCGACGGTGTCTGGCTTGGCGGATGACGCGACGAGCTTGGCCGTCTCCTCGTAGCTCTTGACTCTTCTGCAATTGGTCCAGCTCACACGTCATAGAACGCACCAGATCCCGTTGGGCCGCCAACTGCATCTCGAGCGTGGCGATTCTCTTGAGCTCCTTCTCCATCCGATTCCCGTGCTTGACCCGCTCGCGCTGGAAGCGTGCCAGGTGCTCCTCAGGACCAGGCTTGGGAGCAGAAGGAAGGCGGCGAGCAGCGAGCTGGGCCCGAGCCTTGCCCGCAGCCTCGGTCCAGCCCATCTTCTCGGACATCCTGACGAACGACTCGAGCTCCTCCATCGACAGCTCCGCGAGCTTGGGGTCCTGCTGAGCAGCGCCGCCTTGCAGACCTGGAGACTTGGCGCCACCCTTGAAGAGCACGGCCGAGCCCCCATTCCACGCGGAGCCTGATGGGTCGTTCCGAAGAGCTCCACAGTGCTTGCAGAAGAAATGCGACGGCTTGTTCTTGCGGCACCCACAAGAGCCACACGACCACTTGCCGCCAGGATCAGGCCCAGCACCGTCGCCGCGAGGAGCTTGAGGGCCAGGCCGCAGGACTGGCCACTCCTCTGCCTCACGCCACGGTGGAACGGGACCGCCTCCTTTGCCGCCATACGAGCCCCAGTTCGCGTGCCATGGGCGCCACGAAACCTTGGACTTGCCACCAGCGCCTTTGCCAGCCATTACAGACGTGCCGTGGTGGCAACTGCTCCGATGGAGCGCGAAACAGAGGGTTGAGATCCCTCAAACTGCGGAAAGATGAAGCCAAAACGGCCCGCAACAGCACTGTGCCGATCTGAAGCGCAGGCAGTGCCTGAGCCAGAACGGCTTCTTGAGCCAAAATGGCTTGAGCCCAAATAGCTACGGACTCGGAAGAAGTAGGTAGAAACGTGAAACTCGAAAATGCGCGCCCCCATGAAGAGGACGGAAAAGGCGAAGCCACTCGATCATTGAAGCAATGAAGGCGCCAAAAGCAGATGGGAGACTGGGAACCCACAAACACCTTCTTTTCAACGACCCATGGGCAATCGCAAGACCCTGCCGGTCTTCGAGCCGCCTGGCGGTGCCCCCGAAAGCCTGAGGCAGCGGCGGCGGCCTGGGCGCGGCGGGCCGGGCGTCCTCATGACCGGCAGCCCCGACGGAGCGCGGAGGGGCTCCGACCGCTCCTGTGCGCACGCGCGTGCTCCGTCCCTCTCCTCGTCCGTCCTCCTCCTCCTGCCCCTCCCCCTCCTCCTCCTCCTCCTCCTCCTCCTCCTCCTCCTCCTCCTCCTCCTCCTCCTCCTCCTCCTCCTCCTCCTCCTCCTCCCCCCCTCCTTCCCAGACCACCATCGAGTCATGACGAAATCGCGACGGGGAAATGTTCGCCATGTTCGGCCTCATGGGGGCCCTGACCAGCCCTCGGGACTGCCAACAAGAACGACTCGGGAGGCAGACCCGGCCCCAGGGAATGGGTCCAGGCCGCTGGTGGTCCGCGTCGTGACAGATTTAGGATGCTGGGGGTCTCGGTCCTCCCCCCCCTCCTCCATTCCCCCCAATCAGTGCCTGCACTGAAGGGGTCCTAGCGGAGGTTGAAAGATTTGGCGACAATTTCCCGCCGCTTTTGGTGGCAAGGTGGGTTCCCGGGTTCCTGGTTCGGGGTTGCCGGGTTCCCGGTTATTGGTTCCGGGCCGATTTCGGTGGGTTCTGGGTTCCCGGGCTCCTGGGTCCCCGGTCGATCTCATCAGCGAAACCACCCTTTGGTTGGGGTTGTGATTGATAACCCCTCCCTGTCGCAACCACAGGCTAGTTGGAAGGGCGGGCCGTGCGCTTCGCCTGAGACTTCCTCGCCACTCATGAACCTGAAGCTGAAAAGCCGACAACGGCGTCACATATGGAGGGCGGGACGCTTCCACAATGCGGTTCCCGCCCCAGCGCCGCGCGAATTCGTCTCAACGAATTGCAAGAGCTTCACGGATTGAGGGCGGGTCGTCTTCAAAACGTTGCTCTCGCCTGAGCGCCGCGCACATTCGATGTAAACGAATTGCAGGAGTTTAGCGAATTAAGGGCGGGTGGTCTTTTCAATGTGGATCCCGCCTTAGCGCCGAGCGCACTCATGTCAAACAGTTGCCAGGGTTTCACGGATTGACGGCAGTTCCTTTTTCAAAGTGTGGCTCTCACCTGAGCGCCGCGCACACTCGTGCCAATCCTTTGCCAGATTTCTAGTGAATCTCATGGTTAACAAAACAATAGTTGTGCTGTGGATCGACTCTGGATTGTCATGCCGCAACAATTGCGTTGATTCGCTGTGTTCACACGTGTTGACGTCCCAGGAATGGTTTCTGGCACGGTTCAGGATCGTCAAGACGCAGCAGTCTGGTTGACTCGTGGCGTTGAAAACCTGAGAATGGTGTTCTGGCGCGCTTCCGGATTTTCACACGGTTCTCCCCCAGCGGGGCACTTCCCTCTGTGGAAATGAACCCTTGAAGGGGCCTGTGAAGAAGAAGCTTGGAGGAAGGGTGTACTCCACCATCGTTTGTAAGTCTTGGATTCACACTGGTCCTCGTCGTCGTCCTCCTCCTCCTCCTCCTCCTCCCCCACCCCTCCTCCTCCTCCTCCTCCTCCTCCTCCTCCTCTTCCGCCTCCTCCTCCAACTCCTCCGTCCTCCATCCGCCTCCTCCTCCCTCCCTCATCCTGCGCTGACTCCCCCGCCCTGGCACCAGACCCTTTTCAGGTCAAGAGTAAATCAACTCCTTCTCCACCTCCTCCTCCTCCTCCTCCTCTTCCTCCTCAAGCTCCTCCGTCCTCCCTCCTCCTCCTCCTCCTCCTTCTTTCCTCCTGTGTTGGCTCCGCGTCCATGACACCTCCTCGTCGTCGTCGTCGTCCTCCTCCTCCTCCAACTCCTCTTCCTCCTGAACCTCCTCCTCCTCTTCCTCCCTCCCTCCCTCAACTCCTCCCTCCCTCCCTACCTCGTTCCCTCCCTCCCCATCTCCCTCCTCCCTCTTCCCTAAGGCTCCGTGCGTAAGCAGCCCGCCACTTCCAAATTCTCATCTCGGGTCCTGCCCCAGTGGTGGACGAGATGGGGGGGCGCCCCCCTTTTGTAACCTTCGCTGCACTACCTTCGCGTACGGTGCCTAGCGCGTCAGCCTATTCAGGCCGACCGCGACAGTCATTATGTCATTTGTGCTGGTTGATTTCCAACTGCACTCATTTCAATGTTTATCGATTTGCAAACACATTGGCCTTCAGGAGTATGGTTGCCCTCACTTCCCTCACCGACGCGTCGTGATCTGCAAGCAACGGCAACTCAGGCTACACCTAAGCATTCACCCGTCAAGTGCTTGTCTTCTGCATCAAGGGGTCACCTTCAGTTGCGATGTCGGATAGCGGAATTATTCTTCTTTCGCTGTTGCCAATTGACCCTGCGCTTCTTTTGTCACAATTTTCGCCAGCGCCTGTTCCTCATACCAGCTCGAGCAAGAATGCGTGGCCGGGCACGATGCCGTTGCCTCCGCCACCTGGACGATTTGGTACCCAGCCTTCTGATGGCCCAGACGGTGCTGGACAGGGACATCCGGTGAGGTCTGGACAGCGCTGCAGCATCTTGCACATCACGAGCCCGAATAGGTGAGCGGTGGCGCGCCAGGCTCGCAGCCTGCTCGTGGGCCTTTCGCGCAAGTGCACGGCCCTCGCCTGCCCCCCGTGGGCGTCCCACGATCGCGCTCCAGGCCCTCAGGCGACGCGGAAGATCTGCTTCATAGTGATGCGCAGGGTGAGTGTCAGTGTCGCAAGGTTGATGACGATCCCTCGCCCAGCTCCACGTGCCTACTGCGCAGCACTGAAAGGGACGAAGGCGATCGTTTTCCTACTCCACTCTTGTCGAAAGGAGATACCCCCGATGGATCGCAGGGGACCTCAACGCGTTTCGCTACGCCCTCTTGTCTGGGCAATCCTTTGTTGATGCGTACAAAACTGCCGCGCTCCCTATCGATGCACGTCTTCCGCTTCATCCAAGTGACGCTTCTTTAGTCAGACAAGCCGGCGCGAAAACAAGCCAGAGCCGGTAGACTTATCATCTGTGGCACCGCCGACCTGCAGCGCTTGACAACATAACATTTGGACTGCCATAAGAAGCCACAGCGGTCGTTGAGATTGTTTGCAATGTAAGCCTTCAGATTTGCGATGCGCTCTGTGTGAGAATCGCACTTACGACGGCCTCTGGAGAAGTGCGAGGTTATGAACACTAGGCGAAGGGTTCCTTTTTCAAGAATGCTGGGTATCCAACCCGCGCCTTCTGACAAGCTTCTTGGACCCAGGGGGGTGACCAGCGTGCCATCGAGCTTCCACATGTCTTCAACAACTCCTCTGGACAGGGATCAGCTGCCGACTCTTTCGGCTAGGCTTCCAATCTTCTTTTTGGACGGGGTGTCGTGCTCTCTTCCCCGGTGGGACTCCCCCTTCGCACTCCATGATAGTTCCTCTCAATCGCTGATACGTTGGCACTGATTGAAATCGTCATTGGACGCTGTATATTTCTACAATTTCAGTTTTGGGCCTAAATCTGCTCATCCATTTAGGGGCAGCATGTCCGCACTCTTCCACTGGGACACCCCGCGTCCCTGTCCTCCTGATGACGTGCTTATGTTTGCCTTCGAATGGCAACGTTGCATGCCTACTTCACTTGGTAATGATGCGTTACATACCGTCAGCATTCCCCAATTTGAGGCTGGACATTCGGTGCCTATGGGAGTAGCGCTGTTTGGGAGGGTGTGGACGGGTCCTCTCTTTCACGTGATACATTTGCTTCTGTGGGTTCTTGCGTTTATTTGTTCCAGCTTCTGTCAAGAGTTCTTTGTTTCTCGTGGTTCGGCCCTGCTGGACAAGACACTTGAACGAATTGGCTATTGCGCTTGTGCGCTGAGAGCAGATGGTATACATATAGTTTCAGCCTTGTCACCAATGAATTCTTCCATCACCCTTGCACATGGATGGGTGGGTTGGTTCGAGCAGAGAGGAGGAGGCGGAGACTGCTGAACCCCAGGCTTTCTTTCAGAGTGCTGCGTCGATTTGTTCAGATGCCCCCCAGCATGGGACCTGAGTTTGCCCTAGACTCAAGTGCTCGTTCCAGGCCGTCAGCGCTTGCCGGGACCTTCATATTTCTCAATCCTGATCTCGTCTCCGAGCCCTGGGAGTTAACCAGAAGAGCTTGAAGGCACTCGCTCCGTGGCGGCGTCAGGGTCCCCGTCTGCTTGGGATTGTGTTGGCTCGGTAGCCCCTTCGACGTTTCTTTCTCCCTGGGTCCAGATCCTGGGGAGAAAATGAGCCCACATAGCAGGCGCCTTGGGCTGTGGTGCTCATCAGTGCCCCCCACCCACCCGGCAGCTGCTCACGTGACGGGCATTTTTCGAGGATGGCCGTTCCGATCCGATCCCTCCTCCCTCCCTCCCTCCTCCCTCCTCCCTCCGCCCTCCCTGTTCCCTGCTCCCTCCTCCTCCCTCCTCCCTCCCTCCCTCCCTCCCTCCTCCTCCTCCCTCCCTCCCACCTCCCTCCTCAGCCCTCCTCCCGCCTCCCTCCCCCCCCCCCCCTCACTCCTCCCTCTCCCCTCCTCCTCCCTCCTTCTTCCTCCACCCTCCTCCTTCGCCTCCTCGTCCTTCCTCCTCGTCCTCGTCCGTTGCAGCCCTGGAGGGAGGGAGGGCCGCACCGGGCTGGAGCAGCGGTGGCAGAGCTCATCAGCATCGGCCCAGGCCTCCGACGTGCTGAAAAAACACCAGCATGGGCCTGCTCTCCGTAGTTTTTGCCCTCCGGGGGCCCTCACCCGTGCCCCGGGACTGCTCTGTCGTGCTGCTGCAACAGGGAACGCACACTGGGGAACGAGGGCACTCTTTGGCCCCCAACGCGCCTGTGTGCACGAAGAGGGCTAGAGGAACAGCCATGGACGGACCTGCGGAACAGCGAGCCCCTTCAGAACCCAAACTGTTCCTTCTCCTTGGCTTCTTGTCGCGCTTGAGAAATCTTTCAAAGCCTAGATTGTAATTATGGACTCTCATGGGCTCCGTAATTGGGAAACCGCGCCCGGAATGAAGAACAGCGCCACGAAGGCATCGGATCGGGCTTGCCGCGATCGATATCGAATTGGATCGATCTGGTCGAAGTGGACCATCGAGAGTCGAGGTTTCATGATCGAGGGGGCAGTTCCAGGATCCAGGCACAGATGTCGCTGGTCGAGGCTCCGACATCGACGGCCACGGTTCCAGGATCGAGGGGCAAGCTCAAGGGTCGAGGCTCCGGGAGT
Organism: Prorocentrum cordatum; assembly: GCA_963575745.1. Classification (NCBI taxonomy): domain Eukaryota; class Dinophyceae; order Prorocentrales; family Prorocentraceae; genus Prorocentrum; species Prorocentrum cordatum. The sequence goes on from CAUYUJ010018616.1 coordinate 296,845, forward strand.
TCAGGCCAAGCGGGGCCAGAGGATCCAGGGTCGAGGGTCAGGTCGGGCATGTCTCCGTACAGGCGGACCTGGGACGAAACATACCAAATGGCCAGACAATACCCCGAACGATCAAAAAAAAAAATAGCCAAAAGGTCGTCCCCAGTTTTTTTTGACTGCTCTTGAACATCCCCCCTGTAGAGGGACAGGCCCGACTCGAAAATCCAGGGTCGAGGCCCCCGGATCCGAGGTGCTGGGCGCTGCGGGGGCACATGCTCCGTTGGGCATCCCGAGGGGGTCCTCGCCTCGAGGGCCGCCAGAGGCGCTCCCGAGGCCCCACGTGTCCCCAACTGCTGTCCAGTCCCTTTGGTGCCCTCCTGGGCCTCGCAGGGGCCGATCTTGGGGGCTGGAGGCTCGAGGGAGGAAGACGACGCTCCAGGACTGGAGGTCCGGAGCGCTCTGGGAATAGGGAGCTTTCTTGAAGGGGCCCAGGGACACACACACACACATACACACACACGCACACACACAGAAGTAGACACAACTAACAGGATCCCCCATATGTCCCTATATTTTCTGGGTTGTCGTCTTCCCCCACATTGTCCATACTTTCACATATTTTCTTCCCCCCATTGTCAATGTTTTCCCATATGTTCTCGGGAATCGACGGTTCATTGGGTCTGTGTGCTTTTTCCCTCTTGACTTCTTGTCGTCGCAGCACGGCAGAGGCGATCCGCACGGGCGCTCGGCGTGTCGGGGACACGCGAATAAAACTGCCCACTGTCCGGCTGCAGGAGAGGGCGCGCGGGGATAGACGCGGCCGCAGAGGACAGGAGGGAGGAGGGCACTCACGGCTGAAAGCGTTTCAGGATTGATGGGACAGACGGCGCCCTCAACCCTCCGACGCTTCTGACGCTCCTGACGCTCCTGACGCTCCTGACGCTCCTGACGCCCCCGACGCTCCTGGCTCCTGCGCCCCCGGCCGGCGCCTCCGACGCTTCTGACGCTTCCGACGCTCCGGAGCTTCAGTAGCTTCAGGGTGAGTGCGCCGGAGCGGCCAGCCAGGGCTGAAGAGACCTGGCAGTGGGCCAGACCCAGGGACTGAAGCCAGGGCCCACGGGTCGTCTGGGACCGACGCCGAAGTCGCCCTTGGCGGCGCCTCTTGCGCCAGCCCTGGCGCGCTCCGCGCGCCAGGGCGAGCGAGTGTTTTGACAGCTCCTTCGCTCCAATCTTTTGGGGGCCTCCTGGGCGCCTTCGTCGCCACGTCGGGGTACTGCTTGGACTCTTGATCAAAGGGCACCTCGTGACAGGTACGTGTCCTAAGGGGCGCTTTGGAGGGATCCAGCCGTGGCGATGCGAGGCCTCCAGGAGGCCCAGAAGAGCAAGCAGCAACTTCCCTCGAAAACTCGATCCTCGCTCCTCGAACCACCACCTCCTCCTCCTCCTCCTCCTCCTCCTCCTCCTCCTCCTCCTCTTCGCGGGCGTCCAAGAGGGGGGCGTCCGAGGGGGGGGGGGGGCGCAAATTATGGCTGGCAAGACGTGCGCGGCCCAGGGGGGGGGGGCAGGAACGCACTGAAAGAAGAGAGGCGCGCAACGAAATCTGGCACAAGTACCATGGCCCCCGCCATGCTATCCCCCCCCCCTGGTTCTCGCCTCCCTCTTGTCCGCCCCGATCCTCCGCGACCTCGAGCTGTTCTCGACACCGAGCCGTGGACGCAGCCCCCGGCGCCGAGATGTTTCGCACGGGCGCGCCAGGCGCTGCCCGGGGAGAGGGCCCCTCGCCCCTCAGACGCTGCTCGGGTACATCATGACGCGGACCTGGGGGGAAAAGCGCACAGCACGAGACGCCAGTGATGGGCCGGTCTTCCACCACCACTGCCATAGGTAGGAGAGAGGAGGAGGAGGAGGAGGAGGAGGAGGAGGAGGAGGAGGAGGAGGAGGAGGAGGAGGAGGAGGAGGAGGAGGAGCCCAGCGTAAGAAAGAGGTTCGTCAGCAGCACGCCCCCGAGAAAGGGGGAGAAGAGGAGGAAAAGGAGGAGGAGAAGGAGGAGGAGGAGAAGAAGAAGGAGGAGGAGGAGGAGGAGGAGGAATAGGAGGAGGAGAGGGACAAGCTGCCACTGGGGTCGACGTCGGCGTCAACCCTTTGTGGCGACTTGGCAGGCGCCTCCCAGGGTACCTGCTCCTCCCCTTTTCCTGCCCGGCGCCATGGAAGGCGCCCCTGAGGCTGCCTCCGGTGCGGCCCGCAGGCGGCGCGCCCAGCGGATGCGCAGCACGGCGCACCACGTCGACTGGTTGGACAAGCTCCAGCTGTCCAACTTCGCTCACCACACTGCTGTTTATGAAGTTGGTCAGCCTCGTTCCAGGACGTCCTGGGCAGCTGGGACGTGCGGCTCCTCGGCGCAAGCTGAGCGGCCGCGGGCAGGCACGCCAGTGCCCCACCCCCCTACGCCCCTCCAGAGGGCCGGGGCCGTGCGCAGCGCGGCGTCTACAGAGCCGCCCAGCGGCATCCGGAGACGGCCCTTGCCTCCACTGCGGCGCAAGGGCGTGCATGGACGGGGGCTTTGCCCTGACCCCGGCGGCCAGACGAGGGCCTGCCGCTGAGACTCGTGGTTTGGGATCCCGGGCCCGCTGGGGGAGGGGCCGCGCGACGCGCCAGGCTCCTTTGCGCGCGGGGCTCCTTGACGCTTCGTGCCTTCCTCCCTGCGCCCCAATCTACACTGGTTGTGCAGAGATCTGCCGACGCCTGGTTGCTGGCTTCGCTTTCGGGGGGGAGCCTGGGCATAAGGCGCGCGGATCCCCGCCGGTGTGGTGCGGCTCGCGCAAGGGATGCGGCTGCGGAGGGGGGGGTCCCGTGTTGCGGGGGGTTCGGTTCGTCGTCGTCTTCCTTCTTCGGGGGGCTCGCCCATACTCGGCTTGTATAGCTTAATTCCCGCTGGCACCTAAGCGTGCCCCTTACATAACTGATATCCCTGACTGCGGCTGGCGATTTGGCCACCGCCTTTCACACAGACGGGGGCCAGGACCAGTGCGGCGGCCAGTAGTCAGTAGTCTCCTCCTCGGCTGCTGGTTGCCCTGCTTGGCTTTTTCACAGTTGATTCCACCCCGTAGTGGCCTCGCGGCGGCTCCAGGGTGGCCTCTTCTTCACCCCATTTGACTTTTCTCGGCCTACGGCCGAGGGCGTCTACGGCATAGGCACCGTGTCGCCATCAACAGCAAGAAGTCAGCCTCGTTCCGAGATTCAGGGCCTGAAGAAACCAGTGGCTGAGCTTCGCCTGCTGCTGACACCAGCAGCTCACGTACGCGTCGGTCCACTTGCTGCTGCAGAACTCGTTCTTCAACCTCCTGTGCCGATGCGGGTCGACGACTCCAAGGATCCACCTCCGGGTGTACTTGGCGCTTCCTCCCCTGCTGCTCGCTTGTTTAACCCAGGCGCTGATCAAGATCTGTTATCAGCTGGTTCGGGCTTAGCAGGGGCGCAGTCCAGCGCAAAGGTAAAGGCTTCGGCAAGGAGGTGCCTCCCACAGGCAAGGACATGTCCGACACTGCCAAGGGCAAGACTTCCGATGATTAAGGCGGCCATCAGCACAACATGAAAGGCAGCGGCATTCTATGCAGGATACAGAGGGAACAGTGGTTCAGTGATTCCCAATCGAGTTACGACGCAGTTAAGAAGGATAAGACCTGCAAAGGGGCATGTTTCTGTCAGGTAGGTGTCTGTTGTGCTTTCACGACCACCTGAATCGAGTGTTACAGTGTTACACGAGGAGAGGGAGGAAGAGGAGGAAGGGGAGGAGAGGGAGCAGGAGGAGGAGAAGGAGGAGAACCTCCCCATCCTCCCTTCTCCCCCGTCCTATCTGCGGTGGTGGTGGTGGTGGAAGGCTAGCCCATCAGCAAAAGCTCGGAGGCCCGCGGCGAGGATTGCTTCGGTCGGCGCTGGACCCCCTCCCCGGCGCGCGGCAAGACGCCTGGCAAGACGAAACCAGGGTGAGGGTAGCTCCCGATGGGGACATGTCGGGACTCTCTGCGAGAACCGCACGATACGACAGCCGCCGCGGCCGTTCCAGAGCGCGCCGGGACGCTCTGAGAGCGCTCTGCAACGCTGCGGAAGAACGTATCCTCAAGCTGGGCACGCCTGGTAGGGGGGCGTGACCCGTCTCCCTGGCACGCGCCAGGGGCGCCAGCACTGGACTCCTCCTCCTTCCTCCTCCTTCCTCCTCCTTCCTCCTCCTCCTCCTCCTCCTCCCTCCTCCCTCCTCCTCCTCCTCCTCCTCCTCCTCCTCCTCCTCCTCCTCCTCCTCCTCCTCCTCGAGCGGACCTCCGAGAATGTGGCGTTCATGCAGATTTTTACTCCTCGGGTACCGGGGCCCCGAAGGCGCGGGGCGGGATCGCCTTCTTGAACTTGGCGCGGCACACGCCGGAGTTGCCATGAGGGCGGCGGACCTTGCCCCACATCACGCGGTACTTCGAGTTCTTGACTTCCTTCTTTGCCTTGTAGACATAGGCGATGCGCTTGCCGCAGTAGTAGGTGGTGTCCTCCCTCGTGCGGACCCCGTCGATCTTCACGAGCGTGGTGTTCGGGTACACGTTGGACTTGCTCCTCTTGTAGCCCAAGATCACGCCCTTGGCATAGAGGCGCACTGGCTGCTTGGTCGCCTTCTTTGTGCTCGCCTTCTTCTCCCCCGCGATCGCCTTGGGTGCCATGGCTGCCTGTGAGCCCTGCGACGCCCCTGGCCCTGTGCGAGTAGCTGCGCTGCCCCTTGTGCCTCGAGCCACGATGGCTACTCCAGGTTGACCAATTGACACCCACTCCATGCAGCCCCGCTCGACGGCCTGTTCTGGCCCCCACATCGTGCTCGTTCGTCGACGCAAGCATCAAAACCACATACACACGCACTCACTTGTCCCCCCGACGCGCATAAGAGCCCAATCGGCGTATGAACGACGGGGGTCGCCCCTGAGGCGCGTGAGCTTTCGCATGAAGCAACGCAGCTGACATGAAACCACCCCGAATACCGCACATAGTCGGCAACAAGCCAGAACAACAAGGAGGTGCAGAACAGTTGAGCAAGACTCGCACGCACTCAAACAGACACGCACAGGCACACACACACACCGCACACACCGCACACACACAAAACAACCCGCATACACAATGACAACAACATAAGCAACAGCAACACCAACCACAACAACACACAGCACACGACACACAACGCTTACAGACATCACACAAGACCGAACACACAACACACGACACACAACACACACAACACCTAACACACAACACCAACACACAACCCACACCACACAACACACAGCACACAACACACAACACACAATCAGCACACAACATATAACACACAGCACACACAACACACGACACACTTGTTTTGGCGTCGCGGTCCTGCACGCGGCGATAAGACATAGAAGGTCGGCGCGCGCGCCTAAGCCCGTCCACGCACTCAGAGACCGCCTACACGCAGGGCACACATACGCCTTTGGCGGTCGAGGCCTCGCGCGCAGCGTCGAGGCGGAGTAAGCAGACACACGGACACACATGAGAACACACACACACGCAAACGCATACCCACACGCACAGGCACACGCACGCGCACGCGCTCGCGCACGCGCAAACGCATACGCACACGCATACGCACACACACACACACACACGCACACGAGCACAGACACAACACACACGACACACACACACACACACACAAACGCGCACACGCGCACTAGCCCACGCTCACGCACGCGTGCACACACGGACACACACACACACTCGTGCACTTACACACATTCACGCACGCACACTCACGCACACACGCACATACACACATACACACACACACGTAAAGACACACACATTCACGCACGCACGCGCACGCACGCACACACGCACACACACACGCACACACACAACACACAACGCACAACACACAACACACAAACCCTACACACACACTTTTTGTAGCGGCCTCGCGGGCAACGACGAGGCGGAGTAACGCACGCAAGCTCACGCACACATGCGCGCACAACGACACACACACACGCACACGAGCACACACACACACAAAACACACGACACACACACACACACAAACGCGCACACGCGCACACGCCCGCCCTCACGCACGCACGCACACAGAAACACACACAAACCCACACACACACACGCACACACATACACATGCACAAACTCACGAGCACGCACACACGCACGCATACTCGCACTCGCACAAGCATGCGCACACGCACAAGCACACACACACGCACATGCACATGCACACGCCAACACACACGCGCACACACGCACACGCCAAGCGACGAGTGCTGTGATGTGATGTGATGTGCTGTGCTGTGCTGTGATGTGATGTGCGGTGTTGTGCTGTGTCGTGCTGTGGTGTGTCGTGATGTGCTGTGTTCTGCTGTGAGGTGGTGCCACAAAGACGCACACACGCGGCCGTGCTGCGCTGTGCTGCGCTGAGATGTGTAGCGGTGTGGCATCAGGAGCCACTGGCTCCGTGCCAGGAGAGCCAGCCCCGGTCCCCGAGTCGTTCTCGTCGTCTTCTCCCTCCCCGCCCGTTCGTTCTGCATCCTCTCCGCTTCTCCTCTCTGCCCCTTTTTCTTGCCCTCCTCCCTCTTTACACACGCACGCACGTGTGGCTCAAACACTTTCTGTGACCCACCCGCGTTCCCATATGCTACCGTGAGCCTTGTGCGGAGTCGCACGGTGCAGAACCGACTGACACCCACCCTCGCCGAGACAGCGCGCACACAGCACGAGCTGCATGCAGCGCTTGGCCTCCAGCACCGTGGTTGTCTTGCGTCGCGTGTGTTTGTGCAAAGGCTGGGTCCACCAGTGCGGGGATGGGGCCAGTCCTGGCGGTTGGGTGCTTCCAAGAGCAGTGTGCGGGGTGTGTATTTTGGTGTTGGGTGGCTGCACTGCTGACCGTGCCCCGCCCACGTACTTCCCCCTCACCCGCCGCCGCCTGTATTGTTTGCCTTGGCGCGCGGCTTGGGCTGAGAAGGTGAGAAGATACGGCGTCCCGCAATAGGCGGGGGAACGAACGAACACACACACGCACGCGCGCACACACACACACACACTCGCACATACACACATACACACACATGCACACACAAAGACACACAAAGACACACAACGACGCACACACACACACACGCACACATACACGCACACACGCACACACACACACACACGCTTTTTGGCGGTCGCGGCCTCGCGCGAGGCGATGAGGCGGAGTAACGCTCACAAGCGCACACGCACACACACACGTGCACACAACGCACAACACACACACACCATTCAGCACACGCACACACATGCACTATGGGGCGTCGCGGACTGAGCTCGGCCACAAGCCGGTCGTAACCCAGCAAGGCGCGCGAGCGCGCCGGCAATCAGGAAAGACACTGAACTCACACGATCAGCGGAGGGCGCAGCTGGCCATACGGTGAGGCAAGGGGCCAGCAAGACAAGGGCAAGGCACACATACACACACACACACGCACAGACACCATACACACACGCACACAGAAAAACAGACACAGACACAGACACAGACACAGACACAGACACAGACACAGACAGACAGACACACAGACAGACAGACAGACAGACAGACAGACAGACAGATAGACATACGTACAGACAGACAGACAGACAGACACACACACACGCACGCACGCACGCACACACATACACACACACACGCACACACAGGCACACACACACACATACACACCACGCGCGCAGAAATCACACCCCACGCGATCCACCCTACCCGCGCACCGCACGGGACACCCCCATCCCACCCGCTCACGCGATAATCGGGGCAACGGAAGTAGGAGGAGGAGGAGCAACACGAGGAGCGACCGTATCCAGAAACGTGATGGATGGGCCTGGCCCCGCTCTGCGTGGCTGGCGGTGGCGGGGCACCCGATGCAAGCGGTGTAGCGAGGCGCGGCGCTGGGCGTGGCTAGCGCGATCACTCGCCGCGTGCTTTGGAACCGGAGCGAGGGGGCAGCTCGGCGCACTGCTGCTGAAGCGCGTCTGCCGGCGGGGGAGGAGGCGGAGCAGCGGGAGCAGGAGCCGGAGCTGCCGAGGGGCAGCGTCTGGGGCGGGGGTGCGCCTCAGGAGGGGGGACACACCGACCTGGAATCGGCGATAAATCGCCGATAGATCGGCGGTAGGCTGTCGGCCCCTATCGGCGATCAGTGTACGATCGGGGGTCGATGCGCCCCCCCCCCCCCCCCCGAGTCTCACCCACCACTAGCGATGCCCCTCGTTGGCGGCGCACAGAAGGGGGGTATAAGGGGGAGGGGGACGGCGTCCTAGAAGGAGGCTGCTTATTAGAAGGCGCCTCCCCCTCCCCTAACCTTGGCTTTCGGGTCATAATTCGGCTCTCTGGCGACCGCTGGGGACGATCCCAGCACCCCAGGAACGCCCCCTCGAGGAGGCGCAACTGCTGGAACAGCACCCCAGGGCTAAAGAATCCGCGGAGAACTGATGAAACTGGCCGAAAACCTCGAATCTTGAGCGTTAAACTTTGACCCCCCTGTCGGCGGCGAGCGAGGGGGGGAAGTGAGAAGGAGAAAGCCTTCTGAGAAGGCGGCGGGGCTTCTCAGAATCCCTCGTGCCTCCTGTCAGGTGTTGTTGTCTTCGGGGAGCGCTCAGCAAACTTCTGAAACGGCCGGGGGGCTTCCGAGCCTCCTGAGAAGGCCCCCCCCTCTTCACCTCCACCCCGGGCTCGCCGCGGACCTCGTGCCACAGGATGCCCCCCCCCCTCCTGCGCCTGTCCCTCTTGGCGGCGCGCACAGGGGCGTGGGGGGAGGGGGGAAGGCTTCTTAGAAGGAGGCTGCCTCTTAGAAGGCGCTGGCCTGCTGAGAAGCAAGGGTGCTGCTAAGAAACCTTCCCCCCTCCCCTGCGCGCGGCTGGCAAAAGCTGCCCCCGAGGGCCCCCCCGCGGCGGTGACCGAGAGCACGGCGACCCGGCGCCAGGCCCAGCCGGGCGGGCAGCCCCGCAGAGCGAGGCGGGGCACGGCAGCTTGCCGTGGCACCGGGGTGACGACCGCGCGGGGTTCAGAGGGGTGCTGTCGGGGCCCTCTGGGCCAGGGTGCTGTCAGAGAAAAGCAAAACGATGCACACATCCACCGATGGCCAGGCCAATCCTGACCCCAAGATCGGCGCATCCGCCCTCCTGCATTGGCCAGGAAGAAATACGAACCGACCCTGGGCCCAGGCAGGGCCTGGCTAAGACTCGTGGCTGGTGGGTGCGCGCGATTATTTTCGCTCGAGCTGTGAACTGCGGACATTGCGAGGACGAGGGCTCATTTCTTGCAGTCGATGGCGCATGTTTCGTCGCGGCACGGCAGAGCCAGTGCGCACGGGCGCCGGACTTGTCCAGGGCGCTCGACAAGCGGAGTTTTTCGGCGTCAAGGGGGGGCGCGCGGGGAGGAGAAGCGGCCGCGGAGGACAGGTCAAAACAGCAGCGACGGAACACGCGGGAGACGAGGGGAAGCATGTTTTACGCACGATGGCACGGCGACCACACGCGAAGACCGATGTGCCAACGGGGGGCATGGCAACCTCAACCCCCGACTCTGTGCTCCCGAGTGGACTAACAGTCTCGGCCAAACTCATGGATGTACGAGGGGGTGGTGGTCCGTTCACGCTGCGGGCTGCCCTCTCTGGCTGCTCGAGCGCTAGCCTCAAAGATACGGCAACTGAGAAACCGTCGGAAAGGCCGGCCACGGCAAGAGAACACGTGACGTGACCTGCAGAAGCGGCTGGCAAGAAGATGGGCATATGACCATGGCGTGGACGCATTATTCCTCCTCCCCCATCCCCCGGACCCCTACAGACTCCCAAGCAACTCCGTCGTCGTCGTGGTACGTCGGTTGGGATGCATACTTGCTGCAGTTGTAACGCGTCGTGAGTGCGCACGGACCAGTCGTACTTCACGATGCCATCGTAGTCGTGGCAATAGCACAGCCATTGTGAAAGCGTGGGCATCGCCTGCTTGGCAATGTCGTTACGTCGTTCACTCCTGTGCGCGGTGCTTGCATTAGGGAAGCGAGGTGCATGCTTGCGATGTTGACTGCTACTCTGAAATCCTCGTCTAGTAAGAACTAGTCTGCAAAGTCGTGCATGTAGTTTCCTAGCGTAGGTCGCGGTTGGTTGAGTAAGCGCGGTCGCCAAGGTGCTGGGCGCGAGTCTGCTGGTGCTGAGCTCATGAACTTCAAGTACCTTGTCTGCTCGGTAGGTGGCATCTTGAATGCAGGGAGTGGAGTCGCAAGGGGATCGGCTCAAATGTGCGTGCGAGGTCCGGCTTGGTGAAGGTTGTTAGGAATGAAGCGCTCGTTGTTGCATTTGTCTAGGTATCGGTGCTATCCTGGTAGCAACGGGTGGTCGTCTAGAAAGCGGTAGGAGCAAATGTTGTCAACTGCATTGTAGTAGACTGCGTTTGGCCGGCTGTCCTCGTCGCAGTCGGCGTCGTCGCTGTTGTCTTTGGCGCTGAATCCTGTCAAGCCTGTCAGGGAGCGCATGTCGTGGCTCTCGCGTAAATGTTGTTACGCGCGAGTGAGAGGCGTCAGAATGAACTTGCAGTCGTCGCTGCTTCCGGCGTCGCGGCCTTAGTCTTCGGAGTTGCCCGTAGTTGACGGCAGTGCTGCATCGATGCCTTCGTCGCCCCACAGGTTGTAGATGGTCTTCGGCTGTCGCGTTTAAGTTGGAGCTGCCGTAGGCGCTGGCAACTTGGTTTTGGGTGGTGGCGCAGGTGCGTGGGGAGGTGGTGGAGGTGGTCTTGCTTGTTGGCGATCTTTCTTGGGTCTGAAGTCAAACGGCGGCATGAATAATTGCGGCGCAATTGGCAGCGCGTGGCCAGAGCAATATTTGCGGAGTCTGTCTTCACAGTCACATCCAATTTCCTCCGATTGCCTTGTTCGCTCTGACTGCTAATGGGCCCATTCTTTGCGCAGGTTGTCGGCGCCGGTGTCGGTCGGAATTCTGCGCGTGAGCTTTGGTGGTCTGCATGCGCAATTCGCGCCTCGTGGGCGCGGTGCCCGCAACGTAGGCGCGGCCTTAACGAAGTCGCTGGCCCTGGTCACGGGTCGCATGCGTCCGGGCGGATGTAGGTTAACAACTGGCATGGGCACGAGCCCTCCAATGATGCGTGGCCAGGCTAGATTGCCAGGCTCTGGCGGTAAGAGTTCGCAAGCGCGCTGGCGGAGATCGCGGACGTCGCGGTGCTCGCGGCCTCCTTGTCGCGCCAGTCCAAACAATGAATAAGTCCGCGATGTAGTCGTCTTCGGTGTGTATTTCAACGTGATCCGATTGCTCGTGGATTGCCGACGACGTCATGTGTCGGTGGAATTTGTTGACGACTGATGTAGCCCAAGGTGGGCGGGTTGCTGGCGCGCCCGACGTATGGAGTGCGTCAGCATGTAGGTTAGTGAACGAAAGTGGCTCTTACCCTCTAACGATGCTATTCTCAGATTTTGCCATTGAGCTAATGAGCGCGTGATTCATGTTGCTCTGATGCACAGTGCATGCCCGTCCTCGCTCGGTGGGGACAGGCATGAATTCGCGCGCGAGGTGCAGTGGAACGCGTGAAGTTTTGTCGAGGTTGACGTTGTTGATTTCGTCCTCCTTGCTCATGTGCGCGTTCGCTCTGAGCGTGGATGCTGTGCTAGGGTTGTGGTGGTCCGGTGTGGCTGTCCGCCGCGGTGGTTGGCGGGCGAGTGTCTTCTGTTTGCTTTTGCGTAGTGGTGAGAAATCGTCGTTGCCTTCGCCCTCCTGTGGGGCGGAAGACGCACGGCAATCATGCGCAAGCGTGATACTCCGTTCGCGCGTGAGTTGGTGGACGCTCTTCTCAGAGCATGCCGCGTAAAACGCAACTGCAGGTGCGCGGACAACGCGTGGTGGGATGGGCGCCGGTTCTGCATGCGCAGCAAATGCGTCATCCCCCGTGGAACTGCAGTGGGTATGTAGGTCGTTCTGCACGACGGTGAGCGCGATGTGGAGGGCGCCAGTGAACGGCGCCAAGTAGGTCCTCTCTTGGGGCGAGTATGCCGCAGCAGCCCAATGTCAAGCGGGTGGCAAGAACAGCCGCGAGGCAAACTGCGAGCGCTGAGCAAGATGACAGCGAGGCCGACGTGACGTGTAATTTGCATGCGGTCTTTCCCTGTAGCAGCTGCCCTTGTTGGCACCTTAGTGCGGGCAGAACATTGCCCCGCCTACTGCATAGCAACAAAGGAAGCCCTTGTGGCCCCTCCCTGAGGCCTGCCTTATAGGCCCCCGCGCAAGGTTTGAAGCGGGCTACTGTCGCTGCAAGGGTCTGCGCAGTCGTTGAATACGATGCGCATCGCATGTGGCCGTTCGCCCCTGCAGCCTCTACCAGAGGCATGCCCCTGCAGGCCCCCGCATCAGGCATCAGGCGGCGGCATGGACAGACAGGCCTCATGATCGCACGTGCCCTTCGGCGGCTGGCCCCCCCGCCTCTCCCTGAGCCGCGCCCGGCGCGGCTCCTGCGCCAGGTGCGAGGGGGGGCGCGGCCGTGAACGGCAGAGCGCGAACTAATTTGAGCAGGTTGTGCCCATGTCGGCAGTAGTCGTGGTCGGGCTGGTGAGCGCGGTCTTGCTGTCGTGGTGGCGCATTGCTTTGCTCGTGCGCCGCCAGGTCGGTCTCGCCCAGTGCCGGTTGCAGCGAGATTGCGCGGCGCGTTCGTTTGACATTCCAGCCTCTTCCTGGGGCGCGCCCCCGCGGGCTCCCGCGCCGCGTGCGAGGCGGGCGAAGTGGGCGCTGTAATTGCACCTGCCAACTAGTCAACCAATTACCTCGCCACCTCGCCAAACAACTACCTCGCAGTTCGATCGCGGCACGATTATTGACAATGATTCCGCTGATCATGTAATTGGGCAAGTGATCTGGCATGCCACTGCAACTCCCTTGGCACCCGCTGTGCGAAATCAGCCACTTGTCTCATAACGAGGCAGAAGCAAGCATATCTGTAGACATCGATGCGGGAAAGAACGCGGCGCAATCCTGTCCTATGTCGCATGTCGCCTGAGGCCCGCCAGTAGGCGATAGCCGCTGTTATTCGTGGCATGATTGGAGAGCCCCACCGTCTGCTACTCACTGCACGTGGACTTGTAGTCCATCTCGTATGTCGATGTCATGTCAAGCACACTGCGCCGTGCCCTTTTGCTTCTCCCTGAGGCGCGCCCTTGCCGGGCCCCCTTGCCAAGTGCGAAACGAGCATGGAAAGAGCAGGCCCAGTCGCGTGCTCCATTGGTCTGCGCTGCGCGCCCGCCTTTGTCGCTCGCCCCTGGGGCTCGCCCCCGGAGGGCCCCTTGCCGGATGTGAAGCAGGCGGCGTAGTGAGTGAGTGTCTGAATGTCGTGGTGTCGCTGCGCCGATCATGCCCTGCTGCTTCTCCCTGGGGCGCGCTCGTCAGTGCTCCCATTCCAGGTAGGACGCGGGCCGAGGTCGTGGTTAGTTGACAAGGTGAGTCTTGCTAGGCTGGAATGCGTGGAGCGCTGCGTCGTTGCGCCGCGCTGAGCGGCGCTGCTTGGCGCACAGACGACTTGAAATCCAAACCAAGATTTGCATCGACTGCCGCCCGCGAGGAATGGGATAACTCCGATTGCCCTTGCAATGGGGCCAACAACAACCGCGTCATGAATGTCGGGGCGTCTTAATCAGATGGCGCAGGATAGCCGCGTGTGTAGGCGACGGTGTACGCAATGTACTGTTTGTGCCGACTGGCACTAGCCTGTGATAAATTTGGCGACGGGCCAAATGTCGGCGTATAAGAACTTGCCCCGTGGCGTGGCATGGTATGCAACCGTCTACATTGGAAGAAGAGTTCGGGGAACCTGTAGCTTTTCCGTGCCAGTTGGCTTGTCCTAAGCATGCCCTCGGTGGGCTCCCACTCCAGGTATGCAGCGGGCCTGGTGTATTTGATCTAGAAATCGTCTGGGTGGCAGGAAGTTTGTGCCCTCGTGCTTCTCCCTAAGGTAATCCTGATGGGGCCCCCCTTTCCAGGTGTGGAGCGGGCTTGGCTTGGGATGGCCAATCGCCGCGCCCCCGTGCGTTGCTGACCTCTCCCTGATGCATGCCCGAGGGCCCCCGTGCCAGGTGTGGGGCAGGCGACAGGGTTGAGTGGACAAGACGGCGCTGTTGTGTGCACTGCTGGTAAAGTAGGCCGGTGGGCTGGCTTTGGCCGCGCGGCCGCGTTGTGTCAGTTGTGATGGGGCTACTTGTAGTCAATAGCGTTTGCTGTCGTTCGTCTGGCCATGTTGTCGTGGGTGCTGTGGGTCTGCTGGGGAGTGGGCATGAGGTGCTAGTCTGCGTCCGTGTAGCTCGGCGCTTGTTGGTGTATGGGCCCAGAGGTAAATCGCCGCACATTTCTGTCGGTGGTGTTGTTTCCGCAAAGCGCTGTTGTGTCTCGACCAGGCTCTTCGTGATGAGGCTGTAGGGATCTGTTGGTATGTTGTAGCTGTCTGGGGTTAGGGTGTATGTTGCTGGGCTGTGCATGCTGAAGGTTCGCCTTCCCCGTTTATGTATATACATATATATATGTATATGTGTAACCGCTCTTGCTGGCACGGGCATATGCAGTGCCAATAAATCTGGTTAGTGACTCCATTGGCTTGTTGAATGTGCTTTCATCGAAGCTGGTGTAATGTGTTCCGCTGGCGAGTTGTCGAGCTTGCTGCATCTGCCAACGATTCGAGACACTTGAATGCCATCCTGGTTGCTCGGCAAGTAGCATGAACGTCGTAATCGTGTATTTGGCCACTGCCAGTAGCAAGATCAGGTTCTGGATTCTCCAGTTGGCTCCGCTTGTCCGTAGGAGCTGCTATTTGTATTGGTTGGGATTCCCCCAGATCTGCGTGTGGCATGGTGTGCAGCACTGGCTGACCAAGTGTCTTCTCGTATTTTGCTAATGTTGGCCCCTACTTGACCTTGTACGATCCTTTTGTGTCCATGTGTCGGTAACATCGGGTGTCGCTAGATCGAGTTATGAGTCAGCACGGTAGCCAATGCTGGTTGTCGTGAATGTGTTGGTGTCTGGATTCGTTTCTGGCTGGTGTTGAACGTCGTTGTGATGCCGTTCGCCTTGGAACAAAAGTCAGTTGGTTGCTTCTTCGTGTCGTTGAGTGGTTGCTGGTGGGTCTGCTGTTCTGTGATGATGGTTGTGGGTAGCGCTGCAATGTGGTATTGGATGCGAACTTGTCGTCTGCAGCCTTCTGGGGTTGCTGCTGGTATCGTCGCTGCGTCTAATCGTGATCCTTTGTCCTTGTTAGCTCTCGTCTCCGTATTGTCGTTCTGTCGTGACTCGTGTGTCAGGTGTTAGTGTAGGTACGTGTTGCATGTAGTAGCGGTTGCATCTTGACGCGCTGTACCGTAGGTGCGTGAGCAGTGCTTGTCTTGCGTGAGATGGCTTTTGCAGCATAAGCAGCTGCTCCCCTCAACGTTGTTAGCAATGTCGTCTGGTCGTGGGTGATTTGTTTGTGTGTGGTAAGCTCCCCACTCCCCAATGAAAAGATGTGTAAATCTACATTCGTAGCATATGTATGCTGTTTGCTGCTGTTGCGGCTCTGGTGTTGCGTCGCTGTTGACGTAGTCGGGTTGGTGCATGTGTCGTTGCCAGATGTTAGTGCGTACGTTGTCGCTGACGTGTACGTGCTCACTGCATATGCCTGTCGATTCGGTTGTTGTAGTGCTTGGGCGCTCCGTGGGCGTACTCGAGCCATCTTGCAATGTCCCATTGTCGCTGTGCATCTTCCATATTTGTAATAGTGTTGGCCGGCCATCTGAGGTCGGCTGTAACTGATTCAATCCATGTGATGGGTTATCCTGAAATCAATGGTCGTCGGTGTTGCTGCTCGTGGTTGAGGTCAATTAAGCGTCGTGAGATGTGTGGTGTGTGTTACAAGACTAGCTATATACTTGAGTCGACGTGGTCTGAGCTCTGACCTTATAGTCGACTCGCTGAGCTATGAGTAGTAATCGTTGGTCTGCGACGTGTGCTGCTTGATGTTGTAACGAGTTTGTCTTCGTGGCTCTGCGGTATGGTTGTTGCGTGCGCCTCCATCTCCTCCCCCTTCCTCTCCTCCTCATCCTCCTCTCCCTCTTCCTCCTCCTCGTCCCCTCCTCCTCTCCCTCCTCCTCCTCCTCCTCCTCCTCCTCCTCCTCCTCCTTTCTCTCCTCCTCCTCCCTCCTCCACCTTCCTCTCCTCCTCCTCCTCCTCCTGGTCCTCCTCATGCTCCACCTCTACCGCCTCTTTCTCGTCCTGCTTCTCTTCCCTCCGCCCTGCCTCTGGAAGCCGTCGCCGTGGCCGTCCGCGCAACATCCACTGCTGGAGATCGGTCCCAAGGTCCATCCTTGTCCGTTGTTCGAGCCATAAGTCCGGCCGTGGAGGCGAGAACCTCAAGAGATGCCCCAAAATCTCAGGAGCGAACGCTTGTCACCGTCGCCGTCGGAGTCGCCGTCGCCGTCGCCGTCGTTGTCGTCGTCGTCCTACAAGGTCGGCGGCACGGGCTGTACGGCCTTCACAATCAATCTTGGGTGCGAAGGCGTTGACGACGTCGCCGTCCTCCTCCTCCCCCCTCATCAGACCTGCTGATTCGCTCCTTGCCCGCGGAGCTCAAGGACACCACGGCCTCCAGGAGAACGGAATGGGGACATAAAGAACAGGGACCAGGGCCGACAACAATTCCTGCCCCTTTTGGTAAGGATTTGCTGTCGGAGTCGTCGCGAAAGTCGTCCGTCTGTCGCGATGAACGAATGCCCCACGGCGGTCGCTGTTGACTTTGGACGACATCTGCTGTTGGACATTTTCCTCATTCTTCTAGCCATCGCCAAGGAGAGTCACCACGAGGTCGCAGCCTTCCCGAGAAGGAAGAAGAAGAAGCCCACCAGGGCACCCCATATCCCCCAGGACCCTCAAGACCGCACCCCCTGGTGGCCCGCCTGGTGGTGCCACCCCCGGGGAAGCGATGGCGACTTCCCTCGTGGTGACCCTCCTCTTATCCAATGGATCACTCTTCGGGTGAGACATGGGGTTGGGAGGAATTGTTGCATTTTTCGGTGAGCGATTGGCGTCGGCTCGAATCCCCTATCTATCTGGTGAGATCTGTACGTGTATACATATATATGTATACATTCATCGATCCTCTAACCTTCTGGTCTAACTAGCCGTCGACCCCGCTAAAACACACATCGGTGACACGATCGATCGATAACACTGTATACATTGATCGACCGATGCGCACGACAATCAATACACCTAACAGTGTCACTACACATAGGTGCTTCGCTATGTATCGACCTTCCCATGGGCAAGACTGACGAAGAACAGCCACGCGACAATCGCGAGACAACCGCGGGCAAACAATCGACAAAAATGAGACAACAGAGGGGCAACCACAGTACAACCACGGGACAAACGCGGGACAACTCAAGGACAACCGCGGAACAATCACGACGACACCACGGGATAACCACAAAGCAACCACGAAGCATCCGTCTTCCTATCTACTGGTGTCACTACCAATATACCAATACCACGTTCAACATACCGGTCGAAATCACATCTACTGGCCGACGCCACGATGAATGAATCGATCAATATCTCTATCTACGTATCGGTCTCACTGTCTTTCCACACGCAAGACCACCCCTGAGGTGACCAGGAGATTCGGGCCGGGATGTGTGACCTATGTAACGAACGATATCTAGAAATATCTCGATGCCTACCTGTCGATATCCGTCGCCGCTGCTCCCGCTACCAAACTATCGATCGTTCTCTGCATCTGCCGATCGCACTATCAAATGATGTAGTTCCAACTGTCTACCAAACTACCGGCTGGCCCCAGAACACCAGTGTCACTACCAATCCATCGGCCGATCGCATTATCTGTCGAATTCGCACTTTACCCACCTGACGCACTATCTGCTGGGGCTTGCGATATCACACCCGATCGGTCTGAATACAGATGTCCTGACCCTCCTAACAATACATCAACCGATGTCGTTATCCACTGTGCGGTCTCACCTCTTTCATGCTCGTGTACAGACGGGACAACCAAGGAACAACTGCGGGCAGCCACGCAACAACAACATCATGATACCCACAGGGCAGCCACGACACAGCCAACAGAACACGACGGGAAAACCACAAGACAATCACAATACAACCGTGCGGCAGACGCGGGGCAGTCGCAGAAAAAAATCACGGGGCAACCACGGGACAACCACGGGACATCGATCTTACTCCCGACCATTGCCACTACCAAATTACCGACCTAGCTATGATCAATATGCTGGCCGACATGCGGATATACCGACCGGTCTTACTGTCTGTCGACCTCTCCCGCTGTCAATCGACGAATCGATGTCATGACCTACTTGTCGGTCTGCATGCCATCTCCTGACAAGGCCACCAGGTGAGCGTGAGGTTTGGGAGGGTTTGTTTTTCGCCTTGCGACTGACGCCGGGTCCGGTCCGCCGCCAATACGAAACATCCACACCTATCTCGACACGTATCTTTTGATATCCACAGCTACGGGTCCCACTATCTAGCTCTCCGTCGATCTTCTGTCTGCGGATATTGCGATCGATGGAAATCAAAGAAGTTCACCGGCGATCTGACTGTCAATGGGCCTCGGTCATACTGTCAGACAACCGATCCCACCATCAATCCACCTGTCGATCGCATTACTTCCGAGTCTAAGAGTTCATCAACCGAAATCAATCTCACCATAAATCCCACCAGCCATCTGGGCGTACGTGGTTTAGGGTGTTTCCTCTTCCACCCCCTTCTTCCCCTTCGGGGAGGGGTTTGTCACTGTTCCCTATTACTATACACCCCCTCCCCTAGGCGACTGGGAGCCAACCCAAGTCCATGCGGGCCCCCCCCACCACCCCTCATTAAAAAAATCCAGAACACACCTGCCTCCACCATCCCTCTTTAAGAACGATGCAAAACACACTCTGCCTCCAAATTCGGAGCATGCGTAGAAAACCCGATGCGGCCTCCCCCCACCATCCCTGTCAAAAAAACCATACGGAGTACACTTGGCGGTGGCGGCGGCTGCGGCGGCTGCGGCGGGGGCAGCGGCTGCGGCGGCTGCGGCGGTGGCGGCGGCGGGGGCGGCGGCGGGGACGGCGGCGGCGGCGGCGGCGGCGGCGGGCGGCGGCGGCAGCGACTGCGGCGGCAGCGGATGCGGCGGCGGCGATTCGGCAGCGCGGGCGGCGGCGGCGGCGGCGGGCGGCGCGGTGGCGGCGGCGGCGGCGGACAGCGGCGGCGGCGGCGGCGGCGGCGGCGCGGCCGCGGCGGCGGCGGGCGGCGGCTGCGGCGGCGGCGGAGGCGGATGCGCCCCCAGTAGCTGCCCATCCAAAGACGACTGCTGCATATGCTGCGGCTCGGGCCAGGCTCGGGTGCTACGTATGTGTTGGGAGGGCGGGTGGGAGTGAGCGAGACGGCTTGCGGGCGGGGAGGGAGACTCTTGACCCCTCCCCCTACCCCGTCCCCTGGACCTGGACGGGGCGTTTCGAAAGCGGTCGGAGCGTCCAAACCGGCCTCGGCGAGGAAGCCAACATCATGTGGGCTCCAGTTTGGCCTTTTGGAGGGGCAGCGCTAATTGAGACCCCCCCTTCTTTGGTCGATCTCCTCCGAGATGGCCCCACGAGCGCTCCCAAGGCTCTCAAGGGTGCTCCAAGTCCAAGATGGCCCCAAGAAGCGCACAGGAGGCCCCAAGAGGTCTCAAGAAGGCCCCAAGATGGCCCCAAGAGGCCCCCAAGAGGCCCCCAGGAGGCCCCCAAGAGGACCCCAAGCGGCCCCAAGAGGCCCCCCCGAGGCACCCAAGACGCCAAAGAGCCCCCCAGGACCGCCAAGAGACCCCCAAGATGTCCCAAGAGGCCACCAAGAAGCGCCCAAGCGATACCCCAAGAGGCTCCGAGAGGCATCCAAGCGACCTCTGGCCCTTTTGCTTGCGCTCCTCCTGCTGCTTCTCCTTCCTCCTCCTACTCCTTCTCTTCTCTTCCTCCTCCTCCTCCTTCTCATCCTCCTCCTGTTCATCCTCCTTCTCCCCACTCCCGCATCCATCCATTCAGCCTCCTCCTTCTCCTCCTCCCTCCTTCGCACGGTTTGGCCGTCCCCCTCTTTGCTCCCACGCTTCCCTGATCACCTCAACTCGGCTGGACATCGTTTCTGGATGGACTGGTGGGGATATGCGAAGAGTATAGACCTTCTTTATCACATAGTATCGGTCTCAATCTGAATCTACCGATCACGCCATACATTTCTCGTTTGCACTGCCTATGTGTCTGGACGTGACAACCACGGGACAACCGCGGGCAACCACGCGACAACTGCAAGACAACCGGGACATCCACGGGGCAACAACAGGACAAGCAGGGGACAACCAAAGGCCAACCATGGGAGATTTGGAGACAACCACGAGACAACCTCGGGGCAACCACTGGACTACCACGGGGCAACCACGCCACAACTACGAGACAACCAGGGGGCATCGACGTAATCATACATCGATTTCAACATCAATCTACCGATCTCACATGTCGACGAATCGACCGATCGGCAATTCTAGCGGTCTCACAGTCTACGTATCAAATTATCCATGATTCATCTGCCTGTTGGTCCCACGAGCTGTCGGTCTCACTATGTACCTAGCGGTATCACTATCAAATATTGGTCGCTTGCATGATTCATCGGTCTCACAGTCTATCGATCGATCTCATTTTCAATCTATCCTTCGAGCCCCAAAAACTATACCAATCTCCATACCGATCTACCGATCTGAAGAACAATCTATCTATGGGTCTCACTATCTCTCTGCCCGTCCCTGGGACAAGCACGCGTCAGCAGCAAAACAACCACGCGACAACAACAAAACAACAACGGGACAACAACAGGACATCCACAAAACATCCATGGGCCAACATGTGATATCCACATGAGAGAGCGTGATCCACCGCCGCTTTACTGTGGAAAATTGCCAACCTTTTCCTCCGGAACCCGGGGTTCCCCCCCCCCCCCCCCTGCCGGAACCCCTCCCCCCCACCCCCCCTCCCCCCGGCAAAACCCCCCCCCTCCCCTAACCCCTCCCCCCCCCCCTCCCCCTCGAAAACCGGGGGGGGGTCACTACCGGTTCGAACCTCCTCCCCCCCCCCCCCTCCGGATCCGGAAAACCGGGGGGGGTCACTACCGGTTGGAACCCCCCCCCCCCTCGAAAACCGGAGGGGGTCACTACCGGTTCGACCCCCCCCCCACGCACCGCCAGCAAACGACTCCCGGTCCCTACCACCGCTCGCATCACATCCCCCACTGTTGTTCCCAGCACCACTGTCCTCACCACCACTGTCCCCACTGGTTCCACCACCGTCCCTATTGTCCCCACCAGTGCCCCCACCACTGTCGCACTGTCCCCACTGTTCCCACCACTGTTCCCACCACGGTTCCACTCTCCCCACTGTCTCCACGGACCCAACCACTGCCTATCCCCATTGTCCCCACTGTCCCACTGACTCCTCCGCTGTCCCACTGAGCTGTCCCACTGTTTCCACCACTGTCCCCACTGTCCCCACCACTGTCCCCACTGTACCTCTGTCCCATTGTCCCACCGCCGTCCTCGCCACCGCCTTTACCAGTGTCTCCACCACCATTGTACCCTCCACTGTCCCAGTGTTTCCACCTCATTCCCACTGTCCCCACACCACTGTCCCCACCACCACCGTTCCCACCACTGTCCACTGTCCCCCCTGTTCCCACCATTGTCCCCACCACTGTCCCCACCACTACCGTCCCCACCACTGTCCCACTGTCCCCCCGCTGTCCCCACCACTGTCCCGCTGTCCCCTCACCACTGTCCCCACCAACACCGTCCCCACCACTGTCCGCACCCCCACTCGGTTTTCGAGGGGGGGGGGGTTCGAACCGGTAGTGACCCCCCCCCCTTTTCATGATGAACTGGGGGGGGGGGGAGGGGTTCGAACCGGTAGTGACCCCCCCCGGTTTTCCGGAGGGGGGGGGGGGAGGGGTTCGAACCGGTAGTGACCCCCCCCGGTTTTCCGCCAGCAGCGGTAGAACAAGCTCTTTCCCACATGAGAACCGCGGGGCAACCACGGAACGACCGCAGGACAACCACCAGACAATCGCAGGGCAACCGCGCGACAAGTAAGCAACAACCACGGGACATCGCTCGAATCATCTGTCAATCCGACGAATTATCAACCGACCGATCCCAATACCAATATATCAATCACTACCTCACTCTTACCGAACACACTACTTTCTGGTTCCACTATGTATCACTTGATGCAACCACATATCTGCCTACCGAAATCACCACGTACTTGGGGGGACAACCATCGGGCCAACGATCGGGACACCACATGCATAAATTTTACATATGTGTATATACACGTGCCTGTAGCTAGCTGGCAATGCGGGCATACAGGAGTACGCAGACTTGCGAGGAACATGCATGTTGGTGCCCCGATCTCCGCCCACTCGTGCATCGGAGTGCGCGTGCAAGGGAAATGAAACATGATGTCAATCACCCCCACCCCGAAAAAATACAGCTCCTCATCACCCGAAGGGTCGTCTACGCGGTATTTGGATATGCTCGGCGCTCGTGGAGAGGAGGAGGATGAGGAGGAGGAGGAGGAGGAGGAGGAAACCCCCACTTCGGGCACCCGAACCGCCTGGTCCGGGAAGCGCTGCCCCGGCTGCCTCCTTGAGTGGGTCCTCGACACGGATAGCTGCGCGCCGCGGGCGCATCCGCCTCGCGCCGGCAGCGGAGAGGGAGGGAGAAAGCGAGGGAGGGACGGGAGGGAGGGGAGGGAGGGGAGGGAGGGAGAAAGGAGGGAGGAGGAGAGAGCAGGGGAGAGGGAGGGAGAGACGAGGGAGGGAGAGGGGAAGGAGAGCGAGAGGAGGGAAAGGGGGAGGGGAGCAGGGGAAGGAGAGGAGAGGTGGAGGGGAGAGGAGAGGAGGAGAGGAGAGAAGGAGAGGAGGGGAGGAGGGGAGGGGATGGAGGGGAGGGAGGGTATGAGGACCCCGACAGAACGGGGTGCATGGCGACCCCGATCCCCACCCTACTTGTTAATGATTTTCCCACTGAACCGAAACATTGACCCAAACTAGGAGTTTACGATGGGACGGCGTCCATCCTCGATAGGGGTGTGTCCAAGTAGCTCCTCGGGCTGTATCCCAGAGTCCCCCGTTTTTTCTGAGCAATACGTTTTGTTTGTTGGAGGGGGGCATCGCCTGCGAGGACATCTGACACCTCGAAGCATTTGAGACGGAATTGCTTCCTCGTTCTCGGCCTCTGGGGGCTCGCTGGCGGGCTCCAGGGCCGTCAAAGACCGGATCGGGAAAGAAGCCGGCCCTGGGGACTGGGGAAAGGGCCGGGGACCCCGCCACGGTGAGATCGAGGCATCAGGTGTCTGGGGTGGAGGGGTGGGATGCCCGGGGAAGTGGGAGCGGGGAGGAGAGGAGGAGGTCGAGGAGGAGGGGCAGGAGGAGTGGAGGAGTGGAGGGAGGAGGGGGAGGGAGCAGAGAGGAGGAGGGGGAGGACAGAGGGGTGGGGGAAAGACGACGGCATCGTCGACGACTTGGCTCTGGAGGTTTCCATGCAGTTCTAGAGAGTCTCGTCGCCACTGCAGGGCGCAATTCGAAAAGCCGACGGGGTCCCCGATCCGATTTTGAAGGGATGCTGATCGGACGACCGCGACCAACCTTCGGCTGGAGGCAGGGGTGGAGATGCGGGGATGAAGAGGGGAGCAGGCAGGAGGGGCGAAGTGAGAGAGGGGAGGAATCGAGGCAGGAGGGAGGAGTGAGGGAGGAAGCGGGGAGGTGGGAGGAGGGAGGGGCAGGGGCTGAGTGCTACCAGCCCTCCAGCGCAGCAGAGAAAAAAGGCGGAGGGCTGCTACAATGCTCGGCGTCTGTGTACCGCTCCTGAGCCTGGGGGGCACCAAGGATTGAACGGGGATAAACGACAAGTCACCAGGCCCGCGGATCGACACACAACACACATCCGCCGAAGGCGTGCGCTAAGTGTTGCCCTCGACCTTCGTGGGAGGTTTTGGGAGACTCGTGGGCCCTCTCTTCGGGCCTCGCGGGGCCTCCAGGAGCCTGAGACCTCCACGGGAACCTCTGGGGGTCAGGATCTGGGACAACGTGGAGAAGGGAACGGGTGGCGAAGTTCTCACTGCTGAAGATAACATGCATGCACTGCCTGGTCGCTGGCTTCTTACGACGATGCGGAAGGCACCGTGGAAGAAAGGAGCATCAGCGGAG
>CAUYUJ010018616.1:326179-333679 GCA_963575745.1 Prorocentrum cordatum
CGTATTTGTTTCGGATATGTGTCGTATGTGTGTCGTGTATGTTTCGTATATGTGTCGCATATGTTTCGCATTTGTTGCGTATGTGTTTCAGATATGGTGATTCATGTTCCGCATGTGTTTCGTGCACCATGTTTCGTGTAGGTTTCGTATATGTTTCGCCTGTATTTCGTATTTCGTATATTTTTCGCATATGTGTCGTATGTGTGTCGTAAATGTTTCGTCTCTGTTTCGTACGTGTTTCGTATATGGTTCGTATATGTTGCGTATATGTGTTCGTATATGTTTCGCACACGTGTCGTATATGTTTCGCATGTGTTTCGTGTATGATTCGTATACGTTTCGCATGCGTTTGAGGTACGCGTCGCAGATTTGCGGATACGTTTGGTGTACGTTTCGTATATGTTCGGTATATGTTTTGGATACGTTCGGCATGCGTTTCGTCTGCGTTGCGTATGCGTTTCGTATATGTTGCGGATGCGGTTCGAATGCGTTTCGTATAAATTTCGTATATGTTCGCACATGTTTCGTATACGTTTCGTATATGTGTCGTATATGTGTCGTATCTGTTTCGAATATGTGTCGTATATGTGTCGTGTATGCTTCGTGTATGTTTCGTACATGTTTCGCATGTGGTTCGTAAGTGTTTTGCCTGTGCTTCGCATCTGTTTCGCATATGTTTCGTATATGTGTTGTACATGTTTCGTGCATGTGCAGCATGTATTTCGTGCATGTTTCGCATATATTTCGTACATGCTTCGTATATATTCGTACATGTTCGTATCTGTTTCGTATATGTGTCGTACATGTTTCGTATATGTTTCGCATGTGTGTCGTATCTGGTTCGTAAATGTTCCGCATGCGTCCTATACGTTTCGTATGAGTTCGTAAATGTTTCGCACATGTTTCGTATATGGTTCGTACCTGTTTCGTGTATGTTTCGTATATGTATCGTATATGTTTCGTGTATGTGTCGTATATGTTTCGTAGTTCGTAAATGTTTCGTGTGTGTTTCGTATGGATGTCGTATATTTGTCGCATCTGTTTCGCTTATGTGTCGCACATGTGTCGTGCACGTTTCGTAAATATTCCGCATAGGTTTCGTAACTGTTTCGTATATGTTTCGCATGCGTTTCGCATCTGTCTCGTAGATGTTTCGCGTGCGTCTGGCATCCGTTTGGTATGCGTTCGGCATGCGTTTCGCATATGTTTTGTGCATGTTTCGTATGTGTGCTCGCGCCTGTTTCGTATATGTTTCGTATCTGTTTCGTATACGTTTCGCACGCGTGTCGTGCGCGCTTCGTGTATAATTCGCTTATGTGTCGTGTATGCATCGTTTCTGTTTCGAATATGTTTCGTATATGTTTCGTTTGCGTTTCGTATGCGTTTCGTATATGTTTCGTATATGCGTCGTAAATGTTTCGCATATGTTTCGCATCTGTTCCGTGTGTGTTACGGATATGTTTCGCAAGTGTTTCGCGTATGTTTCGTGCGCGGTCCTTATATGTTTGGTGCATGTTTCGTATATGTTACGTATATGTTTCGTATAGTCTCGCATATGTTTCGTATATGTTCCGCATGCGTTTAGCATGCGTTTCGCATGCGTTCCGGATGCGTTTCATATAGGTTTCGTGTATGTTTCGTACAAATTCCGCATCTGTTCCGCATCTGTGTCGCATGCGTTTCGGGTGCGTTTCGTATATGTTTCGGATCCTTTCGCATGCGCTTGGTATACATTTCGTATGTGTTTCGTAGATGTATATGTTTCGTATATGTTTCACATACGTTTCGAGTACGTTGCGTGTATGTTTCGCGCAGGTTTTGTGCATGTCTATATGTTTCGTATCTGTTTCGTATAGTTTCGTATATGTTTCGTATACGGTTCGGATATGTTTCGTATATGTGCCGTAGTATATATTTCGTATATGTTTCGTGCATGTGTCGTATTTGTGTCGCTTATGTTTCGCATGCGTTTCGTATGCGTTTCGAATACGTTTCGTATATGTTCGGGTACGTTTCGCATATGTTTCGTATATGTTTCGTGCATGTTTCGTATATGTCTCGCATATGTTGCGTATATGTGCGTACATGTTTCGTATGCGTTTCGTGTATGTTTCGTGTATGGTTCGTATATGGTTCGTATTTGCGTCTTATGTGTGTCGTATTTGTTTCGTATATGTTCCGTATATGGGTCCTATATGGCTCGTATATGTTCTGTATTTGTTTCGTACATGTTTCGCACGTGGTTCGTATATGCGTTGTATATGTTGCGTTCATGCTTCGTGCATGGTTCGTAAACGTTCCGCATCTGTTTCGTATGCGTTTCGTATATGTTTCGTATATTGTTCGTACATGTTTCGCATCCGGTTCTCATATGCTTCGTATATGTTGTGTATGCGGCGTGTATGTTTCGTGTATGTTTCGTATACGTTTCGTGGACGTTTCGTGTATGTTTCGTAACTGTTCGTACATGTTGCGTAGATGTGGCATAAAGGCTGTCGTTTATGCTTCGTCGATGTTTCGTATATGGCGCGCCAGGTGCGCCAGGTGAAACAAGTGCGCCAGTTGCGCCAGGTGCGCCAAGCGCGCAAGATGCGCCAGGTGCGCCAGGCGCGCCAGGTGCGCCAGGCGCGCCAGGTGTGCGCCAGGTGTGCGCCAGGTGCGCCAGGTGAGCCAGGTGCGCCAAGTGCGCCAGGTGCGCCAGGTGCGCCCAGCGCGCCAGGTGCGCCAGGTGCGCGCCAGGTGCGCCAAGCGCGCCAGGTGCGCCAGGTGCGCCAGGCGCGCCAGGTGCGCCAGGTGCGCCAGATGTGCGCCAGGTGCGCCAGGCGTGCCAGGTGCGCCAAGCGCGCCAGGTGCGCCAAGTGCGCCAGGTGCGCCAGGCGCGCCATTGCGCCAGGTGTGCCAGGTGCGCCAGATGTGCGCCAGATGTGCGCCAGGTGCGCCCAGCACGCCAGGTGCGCCAGGTGCGCCAAGCGCGCCAGGTGCGCCAGGTGCGCCAGGCGCGCCAGGTGCACCAGGTGCGCCCAGTGCGCCAGGTGTGCCAAGTGCGCCAGGTGCGCCAGGCGCGCCAGGCGCGCCAGATGCGTCAGGCGCGCCAGGTGTGCGCCAGGTGTGCGCCAGGTGTGCGCCAGGTGCGCCAGGTGCGCCAGGTGTGCCAGGTGCGCCAGGTGCGCCAGGTGCGCCAGGCGCGCCGCCAGGTGCGCCAGGTGCGCAGGGTGCGCCAGGTGTGCCAAGTGCGCCAGGTGCGCCAGGTGTGCGCCAGGTGTGCGCCAGGTGTGCGCCCGGTGCGCCCAGCGCGCCAAGTGCGCGAGGCGCGCCAGGCGCGCCAGCTGCGCCAGGTGGCCAAACGCGCCAGGTGCACCAGGTGCGCCAGATGCGCCAGGTGTGCTAGGTGCGCCAGGTGCGCCAGGTGCGCCCGGCGCGCCAGGCGCGCCAGGTGCGCCAGGCGCGCCAGGTGCGCCAGGTGAACCAAGTGCGCCAGGTGCGCCAGGTGCGCCAGGTGAGCCAGGCGCGCCAGGTGCGCCAGGTGCGCCAGGCGCGCCAGGCGCGCCAGCGGCGCCAGGCGCGCCCTTTGGCAAACAGACGAAAAGGTTCCAAACCTACTTACTTGTCATATTTAACCCATACTACTACTACTACTACTAACGACTTCCTACTACTTACTACTTCTACTAACCTACTACTATACTACTACTACTATCTCTTACTTACTAACTACTATTACTACGACTACGACTACGACTAGACTACGACTACGACTTCGGACTACGACCTACGACTACGGATCTACGAATCAACGAACTACGACTACGACACGACTACGGTCTACACTACGACTACTATACTAACTAGTACTACTACTACTACCTTACTCTTACTTATACTAGACTTACGAGCTAAAGTGACGGCTACGACTACTACTGCTACGATTACTACTACTACTACTACTAGTTACTACTACTGCCTCTACGGAACTTCTTACTCCCTACATTGATGCCAAACTACTACTACTACTACTACTACTACTGCTACGATTACTTCTATTACTACTACTACTACTACTACTACTACTACTACTACTATTACTACTACTAGTACCACCACCACTACTACTACTACTACTACTACTACCTACTTCTGCTTCTACTTTACTACTATACTTACTTCTGATTGTACGACTTTACTACTACACCAGCACTTACGACTGTTCCTGATTACTGCTTCTTACTAACTACTACTACTACTGCTACTACTACTGCTACTACTACTCCTACTACTACATACTATAACTACACTTCCACTATACTACTACTATTACTACTACTTAACTAACTAATTACTACTTACTTCTACTACTATAACTAGTACAACTACCACTTACACTACATACTACTACTTTAATACTTCTACTACTACGACTACGACTACGGACTACGACTACGACTACGATTACGTCTACTACTTACTACTACTACTACTACTACTAGTTACTGTTACTGATATTTAGTACTAGTACTAGTACTACTACTACTACTACGACTACTACTACTACTACTACTACTATTACTACTACTACTACTGCTACTGCTACTGCTACTACTACTACTACTACTACTACTACGACGACTACTAGCAGGGGAACGGTGAATACTACTACTACTACTACTACCACTACTACTACTACTACTACTACTGCTACTACTACTACTACTACTGCTACTGCTACTGCTACTGCTACTACTACTATTATTACTACTACGGCGACTACAACTACAGCTGTTACTACTACTACTACTACTACTACTGCTACTACTACTACTACTAATAATAATACTAAGAAGAATAACACCGTGACTCATACTACTACTAATAATAAGAATCATACTGATGATGAGAATGATGATGATAATGTCTCAGGCGGTTTGCTTGTTTCGGCGAGCGGACTCGTTTGCGTTTACATAAAGGTGCGAGGTGCCAAGTCAACGCTTCTGGGGTGCCGGGTGCGTTATACTTTCGCCGGAATGGGAGGGTTCTTAATTGCTTCTTGCGGTTAACCAACTCAGTGGGGGAGCCTCGAGCCAGCATCGGCGGTACATCGCCGATAGATCGGCGACGGGCCTCCCAGTAGCGAAGCCTCACCCTCCTGAGGGGTGGGGCAACAGGCCGCTGCCGGCGCGGAGTGGGATGGACGGCTGGGGGCCGCTGCTGAAGGGGCCCCAGGGCACACAAATAAATACACACAAATAACAGGATTCCCCATATTTCCCATATCTTCTGGGGTTTTCTCTTCCCCCCCACTTCCCATATTTTCAAATTTTCTCTTGGGACTCGACGATTAATTGTGTCTGTGTGTTTTTTCCCCTCCTGAGATGCAACCACCTCCCTGAGCCGATCGCCCCTAAGCTTGCCCCTGGATCCTAGGCCCTGCTGAGGAAGTCCCTGTACTGCGGGTACCTGTCCAGGGATCGAGCCAACCAGTGCTTGTTGTTTTCGTGTTGTGTTTACTGCCCCTCGCTCGATCTCGTCGTTGCGCACGTGGCCCTTGCGGCAAAACGCAATCGAGACGACCACGGCCCACGAAACCGCCCAAACCCCGCTTCGCTCGAGCCCTGTACCTGTCCGCCTGCTCCCTCAGCATGTCGCCCAGCGGGCCCAGCAGGTTCGCGAAGTCGGACGCGACCAGCGACGCCGCGGTGCAGCCCTCCGCGACGGCTCGGACCGTGGCCCTGCGGGGCTCCGCCGTCAGGAGGGCGACCTCCCCGAAGTAGTCGCCCGTGGTGCTGTACCGGTGGACCTCCTTCTCGCCGTCGTCACCCTGCATGTACGCCGCGGCAGACCCCGACTCCAGGATGAAGAACCTGTCGCCCATGTCGCCCTGCCGGATGATGGTGTCTCCCGGCGAGAACCTGTGGCTCTCCATGGCGTCGGCGAGCCTGGAGAGCTCGTAGTGGTTCAGCGTCTTGAGCAGATCCACCTTCGACAGCCAGCCCTCGTACTTCTCGTACTGCTCCTGGCTCGACTGCATGCGCAGCATCTTGAAGTCCAGGGCGTCCAGTCGCCAGGTGTCCACCCTCTCCGACGCGGCCGTGACCGTCGCCGCCCGAGGGGTGTTGTACAGCAGCGCCAGCTCCCCGAACAGCGCGCCGCTGCCCAGCGTGGTGACCTTCGGGCCCCTGCCGCCGGCCGCGGCCACGCCCGCGGGGCCGGGCCTCGCCACGAAGACGTCGACGCTGCCATCCTTGATGAAGTAGAGGCAGTCGCCCGGGTCTCCCTGGCGGATGATCCGCGCCCGTGCCCACGGCACGCCAGGGCGTGCTGGCATGCGTGCTGGCTGTCTGGCACTGGGTCGGGCCCGTCCCCCTACAGGCGGATTCTGGGCGAAGAATGAGAAGTACCCCCAAAATACTCCCGAATAGTTAAACAAATGCAGAAGGAATCGTCCCCAGACTGTTGTTTTACTATTTTTGAACGTTCCCCCTTTTCTGAGGGACGGGCCCGACTGCAGTCTGGCAGGGCTGCGGCCGGGAACTCCTGCTCGGCGTGCGGCGGCAGCGGCGGCCCCTGCCGCACGCCACGCACATATGCCCTGCAAGCGGATGTAGCGTGTCGCTCCGCTCCGCAGGCCGGGAGAGGCTGGGAGAGGCTTGGGACGTTGACGCCCGAGGACAGGGACGTGGTCGGCGTGTCACGCCGACGAGTAGGGGGCCAGAGCCGTCGCTCGGACGTCCATTTCCCGTGCATTTTTCGGTTTCGTGCGTGTTTTTTTGCTCGATGGTCCAGGATGGTCCTCAAGGGTCCTCGCCGAGAAAAAATACACACGTCCGAGCGATGCCAGGGAACTGGTGCCTGGACACGCTGAGCCAAAATTCTTGACGGTACGCCAGTTTTCTGGGGCTGGCCCACATGTGGCGCGTCCTCGAAAAGCACGCCCCCTCCCCCTTGCTGCTCCCAGGCGCCCTGTGAGGCCTCTCGGCGACTCGGAGACAGTCAGAGACCGCCCCAACGCGGCTACAAGGAGATCAAGACCTACCCCAGTCGGCCCAATGAGCTCCCAAAGGCTACTAGATTTCTCCTGGATGCTCCCCACAAAGCCACCTGGACAGGCCCGAAGAGGCATCCAGCAAGGCCCGCAGAACCCAAGCAGAGACACAACCGAAAGGAACTCCATTCGGCGGCGAGCCCAGGCGGAAGTGCGAGGGGCAGGCTTTCCCAGCAGGCGGCGGGGTTTCTCAGCAGCCGCCGCGCCTCCCGAGAAGCTTCGCGAGGCTTTCCCGACGCCGCAGGCGGCTTCACAGAAGGCACGAGGGCGTCTGAGAAGCCCCGTCGCTTCTGAGAAGGCCTGCCCCCCTCATCACCTCTCTCACTTACACCCTGGGCTCGCTGTCGATAAATGTCGCTTGCTTCTGGACCTTTTCGGCTTCAGATGTTGAGCGTCGCTTAGTTGCGGGCGATGCGTGGGGGGGGGGGGGAAATGCATTTCTCGGGCCTGGAAGGGCTTCTTTT
>CAUYUJ010018616.1:338679-381179 GCA_963575745.1 Prorocentrum cordatum
TCATCACCACCACTTCCACATCATCATCACATCAGCTTCACTTAGGTACTCACTCAAAATCAGTCATCACCCACTCACTCGTCCCCACAATAACTTGATCACCCTCATTCACTCACAACGGATTCGCTCTCTCATTCTCTCAATCGCCCACTTTTCACGAATGGCTCACACGTAAGTGTAACCAATCACCCATCACCATCGTTATCACACCACCATGCAATGGGACGGTCATTCTCTCACACACACACAAGATTACACATTCAGTTTCACACCCACACCGTCGCCTTGAGGAAATCTCAGGCGAGAGCTTCGTCTGTGAGAGAACACCATCACCATCACCCCTCACCATCGTCATTATAAGCATCGTCTATTGTGCGAGAACCATCATCACCATCATTGTCGTCACCTTCGTCACCAGCACCATTCTGGGGACCCCAGCTCAGGTGAGCAATCCGAGCGGGTCATCGGGATCCTGTAACGATCGTCGCTCTCGGGTCTCTGAGGCCTGAACATGGGGGAAGTATGACACGGGAGCTTCGTGTGTGCGTGTCTTGCGGGAGGATCTCAGACGAGAGCCTCCTCCCAGTGGGGCCCGTTGTTTATGTGAGTAACCCGAGGGGGTCATCGGAATCCTGTAGCCGTCTACAATTTGGGCCTCTTGAAGCTTGAACGCGGCGCTAAGCTCAAGCGGGAGCCTCGTCTGTGGCTGCCTTGTGAGGAAGTCTCGGACGGGAGCCCCCTCCCTATGGAACCCGCAACCTGCAACCCATGTGAGTAATCCGAATGGGCCATTGGAATCCTAGAATTGTCGTCGCTTGTTGTCTCGTAAAATATGGCAGAACTCTCAAGCGGAAGCCTCGGCAATGAGTGAATTGCGAAGAAATCTCAGGCCTAAACCAACACGGGCTGCCCTTCCCTATGGGCTATGGGGCTCGCACTTCGCGATGGCAATCCGAGCGTTGTAAGCCGAGCCGGTCGTCGGCCCGCGTGCCCGCCATTCGGAATTCCCGGTTCCGAAGTAGCGCAGGACACAGGGGCGATTGAGAAGCTGACGGCGACGACGACGACGACGACGACAAGACGGCGACTGGGCGCATGGGTAGCCCCTTGCTTCCAGGCCAGGGGTGGTGACCCATCCTCGGCCGAACTGGGGGCAGGGGGAAACCCTTGCCCCCGGGCCGCTCGAAGCCCGCGGGGTTGTCCCAACGGTTTGGTCCCGCGCGCCAGCGGCTCGCGGGGTTGTCCCGACGGCCTGGCCCGCGGGGTTGCCCCAACGGCTTCGCGGTGCGGCCATTTGGGACCGCGCCCGTGCTGGCCGAGGCGGCCACGGCGCCGAGTAAGATCAACACGTGCGCTCTTGCGATAGAAAAAGGGAGGAGGTGGCGGGGGGTAAGCAAAACACGAAAGGGCGAGGAGGGGGCCGCGTAGGGAGCGGGCGGAGGGCCTGCGACAGGGCGGGGCGCCTCACCAATCACGACGACGACAGTGAGGGCTCTTTCCAGATGAACCGAAAGGATTATCATCTAGGGTCCTGGCGTCGGAATAATTTCAATGTTCCCCGACGTCCCCCCACTGGAAGAAGGGGGGCAAATTGGGGCCTCCGGGTTGGGCTGAGGTGGTTTGGTGGGCGGCGAAGGACGCCTCCAACATGCCTTCAATAGGGGGGAAGGAGGGAGCGGGAATCAGGGGAAAGAGCCTGTAGAGTGTAGCACCCCGAAATTACGGATAGGAGTGGGGGGGCGGGCGCGGGTGGGGTTGCGGATGGGTCGCGGGGTGGGTCGCGGGGTGGGCCGCGGGCGAGTCGCACGTGGGTCGCGGGGGGGCGACGACAACACCAGCAAACAACAAGCAAAAGAAAACGTAGAATCCGCGCCGCGGAATCCCGCTTCACCCATGCACCTACGGATGGTGCAAGACGACCCTTCTCCTCTGACAGTAGGCACAAACGATAGCAGAGACTGCCACATACAAGAAAGCTTGGGGGAGAGTCCTAGGGTGCCCCCGAGAGTGTGTAGGTCCCTGGGGCGATCGTGGGGCAACGATCCGTGGGGCACCTCTGCCGGCAGGCTGGTTTTTCATCTTGTATATGCCTCCCATGAGGAGCAGACAGAAAGACAGACAGACAGACAGAGGAGCCGAACGCCGTCCGGCGCGTGGGCGGAATATGTCGGCAGGCTGTGCCTGCTGCTGGCACGAGAGATCTAGCATGGAGCATGCGAGCACTAGGAGGGAGGAGGAAGAAGCCGAACAAGGCCGAGGACAAGAAAGGGGTGTCCGCGACTTTGGACGCCCGAAATGGGTACGGAAAAATGGGTACAATGCCAAACAACGAATGTTGTCCCAAACCGACAGCGGCCGCTGTTGGGCAGGCGGCCTTCTGTCTCAGATGGACACAGGCCGCGGCTGCGCGGACAGCGAGTCCTGCTCAAAATGAACAGGAACTGCTGTTGGGCATTGTACCAGTCCTTTCTGTACCCATTTCGGGCGTGCAGAGCGACCAGCGCCAATGCACTCTGGACTGGACCGGGTGTCAACCTCAACCTCTAGTTACTTCCTGCTGCGCTGCCGCGCTCGCACGCTGGCGGGGCTTGCCGTGAGCAGCTGGATATCAACTCCTTCCAGGATCTCCTTGGGCTGGAATGCGTTCACGACGTCCCGGAGGCCCGTGGGGTCCAGGTGGCCAAACAGCACCTGCATCTGTGGGTCCTCCCTCAGCTTGGCCTCGAGCCTCGTGATGGTCTCCCGGTCCTTGGCGAAGACGGGCTTGACGTAAGTCTTGACCCTGCCGCTGTCGATGCTCTCTGTCGCGACGCCCACCCTGCGCCTCGTCGTGCCCCGCGTCAGCTTCGGCTTCGCGGCCTCCGCCTCCGCCGTCGCTGGTGGGGCCCCGCCCCCCTCGGACTGCCGCCTGCCGGCAGGCGCCGCCAGCGCCTCCTCCTCGGGAGGCAAGCTATACCGATACCACCCACCCCACGGGCCTATCTGGGAGTGCGCTGTGTGCCGACCCGGATTTCGGAGCGGATCCAGCCCTGGCGACAGGGAGCGTGCAGCGGTAGCTGTCGGTATCTCTTCGTCCTCTGACCTCCGCGGCCCTGGCATCCGGCGCGGCACCGCCCTGCTGCTCAGGCCCCGCGCCCTCGTCGTCCAGGAAATCCTCCAGACTGCCGAGCCGCGCCAGCGGCTGCGCCCGGGCCTGAGGGGCAACGAGAACGGGGACTGGCATGGGGGGGGACACCTCGACCGATAGAATCGGCAACACGTCGCCGATAGATCGGCGATAAGGCCCCGATAGTGACTCCGCACGTTCCCCGGGCAGGCTGGAGCTGTCGGGCCCCTGTCGGCGATCCATGGACAAGTGGGGGTCCATGCATCCTCCCTTGAGCCTACCACCCCCTGACGTTGTCGCTGGGGCGCGGCCCTTTGGTTCTCGGGCGACAGCTCGGGCCTCTGGCGGCCGTTCGGGACGATCCCGGCACCACTGCAACGCCCTGGACGAGGCGCAGCTGCAAGAAAGCACCCCGAGGCTGGACCGCGGAGTGCCGCTCCCCCCCCCGACCGTTGCCCCGCGAGATTCGGTGTTCGATTCTGTCCCAAAAGTGGCCCGACTTCAGCGCCCTCGGATCTGCAGACGGATGCTGCCGAACCTTCCCGATCGCTGAGTGTACTGGAGAGCTTTGTAACTGCTCCACGTCTCGAGATTTGGTCAAACATTGGCGGGCCTGCTTTGAGCCGGGACCGACCGTCCCGGCAGTCCGATAGGCATACCACGAAATCTTCCCAGAACCCCACAATGTTCTAGGGACAAAAGCCATGTTCTTAGAACATTGACCCAATGTGTAAAAACAGGATTGTCCAGGCCAGAAATGCTCCGAGAACGGACCACGAAAAGGCTCACAGAGACACCTTCTCTATATGAGCCTTTTTTGTGGTGGGCCTCTAGGCGAGCCAGGGCGCTTCGCCACTGCTGCCTGCCGCCAAGGCCCCACCTTTTGACGCCCGAGATGGGCACGGAAAGAGTGGGTACACCGCCCAACAACAAATGTTGTCCCAGACCAGCAGCGGCCGCTGTTGGGCAGGCGGCCTCCTCTCAAACGGACACAGGCCGTGGCGACACCGACAGCGAGCCCTGTTCAAAATGAAGAGGAACTGCTGTTGGGCCTTGTACCCATTTGTTCCCTACCCACTTCGTCCGTGCCAGCCAACTCCGAACGCGCCGAGACAGGACGGAGGAACGCTGAGACGATTGAAGAAGGCGAGCACGTGCAACGCGACGATAGACAAAACGATCTGTTTCTTGACATACACACATATGTATATATGCCTTTAAAACAAAACATATATATATATATATATATTACTATAAGCAGTATTTATATAATATTTCTATTTTTTAATTTTCAATTCAAAAAATGTTTTTTAACGAAAAAAACAAAAAACCCTCGGACTCCCGCTGGCCGGCCGGCGCCCCCTCCGAGGCTCCCCGGCCTCGGGCACGCCTCCGCCCCGCGCCGGCCTGGCCGCCCCAGCGGCCCGCGGCCCGCCGGGCGGCGGCTGCGGCGCCGCCGCCGCCGCGGCCTCGGCGCGCGCGTCGGCCCGGCGCTGCAGCTCCGCCAGCCTCACGAAGGGGGCCCAGGGGCATGCAGACAGCTGGGCATGTGATGCTCCAACCTACTGCAATGCGG
The DNA here is from genome assembly GCA_963575745.1 of Prorocentrum cordatum. Classification (NCBI taxonomy): domain Eukaryota; class Dinophyceae; order Prorocentrales; family Prorocentraceae; genus Prorocentrum; species Prorocentrum cordatum. The sequence continues at coordinate 343,362 of CAUYUJ010018616.1, forward strand.
GATGACGATGAATAAAAAAATGGGAGAGAACGATTAAAACAAATAGTTCTCTCAGATTTCTGCGCAATTTTCTGACTGGAGGGGAACGATTAAAAAAGATAGTTTTCCAGCCCGCGGCCGGTTTTTTCCAATCGTCATCCCAGGCGCCGCCGCGTGAACACGACCCCCGGTCATTTATTAATCGTCATCCTCCACTAGCCTTGACCACCAGAAAGAATTTCGAGCGCCAGAAAAAGTACCGAGACTCAAGGGTTGTCACGTGTCGGGCCCTGGGAGACACTCGCCCGACACTGTTTCGACACTCTTTCGACACTCTTGTGACACTTTTCCGGGTGCTCGAGATTATTTCTGGGATGTGGTCCTTAAGTAGGATGGGAGCAACATAAAACTAGGCACAGATCCCAGGATGTTTCCAGTGTTTTCCCCTACTTTCGGCGCTCTCGCCTCCGCCTCCCCTTCCCATGGTCTCCCACGTGATCTGGGGCATCGGCGATTCTCATCGTGTCTCGGTTTTTGCCCCTCCTGGCTCCTGGATTCCAGGAGGCCGACCTGCCCTGCGAGTGCCTCCTCCCTGGCACGGGCCTCCTGTCGCAGCTTCGCCTGCTCGGCCTCCAGCTCGCCGACCTTCGTCGCCTGCGCCTCCTCGTGACGTTGGCGCTCCGCCCCGTCGTCTTCCAGCGTGCCGAGCTGCGCTCGCAGAATCTCCTCCGCCGCCATGGCCTCAGCGCAGGCGTCGGCCTTCTGGTGCAGCTCCGCTCTCTCGGACTCCAGTCTGCTAATCTGCGCTGCCATCACTTCCTCCCTGGCCTTTGCCTCAGCGCATGCGTTGGCCGTTTGCCGTAGCTCCGCCCTCTCGTCCTCCAGCCTGCTGACCTGCGATGCGAACACCTCCTCCCTGGCCATGGCCGTCAGTTGCCCCTCCGCCTTCTCGGACCCGAGCCTGCCAATCTGCGCTCCCAACGCTTTTTCTGCAGCCGTGGCAACGGCAATGACACTGGCCTGCTGCTGGGACTCTGCCTGGTCGTCCTCCAGTCTGCCGAGCTGCGCCCGCAACGCCTTCGCCGCCGCCGTGGCCTCCGCGCATGCGTCGGACGTCTGCTGGAGCTCCGACTCTGCGGGGTTCGGCCTGCTGAGGTGCGCCGCCAGCGCGTCCTCCAAGGCTCTGACCTGCCGCTGCAGCTCCGCATTATCGGCCTCCAGCCCTCTGACCTTCGCTGCCAGCGCCTCCTCCATGGCCTCAGCCTCGGCTGTGGCGTCGGCATGCCGCTTCAGCAGCTCCGACTGGTCGACCTCCAGCCTGCCGAGCTGCGCCCGCAGCGCTTCCTCTGCCGCCGCAGCTTCGGCGAGAGCCTCGGCCTGCTGCCGGAGCTCATGCTTCTCGGACTCCATCCCGCTGACCCGCGCTTCCAGCGCTTCCTCCGCGGCGTTGGCCTCGGAAGCGGCGCTGCCCAGCTGCTGCAGCTCCATCTTCTCGGATTCCAGCATGCCGAGCTGCGCTCGCAAAACCTCGGCATCAGCACACGCGCTGGCCGCCTGTTGGAGCTCCGACTTCTCGGACTCTAGCCTGCTGACCTGCGCTGCTAGCGCCTCCTCCCTGGCCGTTGCCATCTCTTCGATCTCACTCTTATCGGATTTCAGTCTGCTGATCTGCGCTGCCAGCGCCTCCTCCATGGCTTTGACCTCGGACGCAGCATTGGACTGCTGCTGAAGCTCCGTTTTTTCGGATTGCAACATGCCGAGCCGCGCTCGCAGAGCCTCATCCTCCGCCGTGGCATCAACGAAGGCGTCGGTCTTCTGTTGCAGCTCCGCCTTCATAGACTCCAGCCTGCTGGCCTGCTCTGCTATTACCTCCTCTGCGTCTCTGTTCTGCTCTTGGAGTTCCGAATTTTCGGACTCCAGCCTGCAGAGCTGCGCGCGCAATAATTCCTGCGAGTGTCTGGCATCGGCGTGCGAGCTGGTCTTCTCTTGAAGCTCTGCATTCTCGGATTCCAGCCTGCGGGCTTGAGCTGCCATCGCCTTATCCACAGCACTGGCCTCCGCCGCAGCGTTTGCTTCCTGCTGAAGCTCTGCCTTCTCGGAGTCCAGCCGGCCGACCAGATTCGGCATGTAGGTGTGACCCGCGACCACCGCGGTGAGGTTGCACTGGCCAAACTTGTTGTGGCCGCAAGCCACGGCCGTACCGTCGCACCTGAGCAGAACGGTGTGGGCCCCCCCCGCGGCAACGTCTCTGCACTTCAGGCCAGCAACCAGCGCCGGGAGGTTGCACTGGCCGTACCTGTTGTCGCCACAGGCCACGGCAGTGCCGTCGCTCCTTAGGAGAACGGTGTGTCCCGCTTTCGCAGCGACGTGTTTGTACGTCTGACGGGAGGCAAGCGCGGGGAGGTTGCACTGGCCGTGCCTGTTGTCTCCGCAGGCCACGGCCGCACCGTCGCTCCGGAGGAGGACGGTGTGGGATCCTGCAGCGGCAGCATTGCTATACTTCTGACAAGCAGCCAGCGCGGGGAGGTTGCACTGTCCGTACCTGTTGTCGCCGCAGGCCACGGCCGCGCCGTCGCTCCTGAGCAGAACCGTACGGTGCATCCCCGCAGCAGCGTCTCTGTACGACTGACCAGCATCCAGCGCGGGGAGATCGCACTGGCCGTGCATGTTGTCGCCGCAGGCTACGGCCGCACCGTCGCTCCTGAGCAGAACGGTGTAGCACGCTCCCGCAGCGACGCGCGTGTACGTCTGACCGGCACCCGGCGCGGGGAGACTGCACTGGCCGTACCTGTTGCTGCCACAGGCTACGGCGGTGCCGTCGCTCCGGAGCAGCACGGTGTGCGACATCCCCGCGGCGACGTGCGTGTACGCCTGGCCCGCAGCCAGCGCAGGAAGGTCGCACTGGCCGTGCATGTTGTCGCCGCGGGCCACAGCCGAGCCGCCGCTGCGGAGCAGCACGGTGTGCCCCGCTCCCGCGGCGACCATCGGATCCGAGGGCTGCGGGGGCTGCAGGCGAGGGAATTGACAAATACCGGCGGCGAGTCTGGCGAGGGAAGTGGCAAGGAGAAGGCCTTCTCAGAAGGCTAGGAGATTCTCGGACCTTCTGAGAAGCTCTGTAAGCCTTGCCCGAATACGCAGAAAACGGTTCAGAAAAAGCGAAGGATTCTGCGAAGTCCCGCCGCCTTCCGAGCAGGCCTTCTCCTTCTCGCTTCCCCCCCCTGCCCGGCGTCGAGAAAAAGCCCAGATCTCCGAGTCCGAGGGAGGATTGCTCTTGTGAAGGGGCCTCGGTGGGCACAGCTGAACCTACGTGCACAGATGCCATGATTCCTCCTCTGTCGCCGCGCCGTCTGCTCTCGGCGCGGCCAAACATGCGACGCCCGACACCACGGCAAACCCACGACCAACCCTGCGCCCTGCGCCCACCGAGACGCAGTCGGCGCCGCACCACCAGGCCCATCGTGTCCGAGGCAACGCGTTTGTCCTGGTGCCCGCAGTGCCCTCCCCAAGACGGACGGCCGCGCGTCGGAGCAGACGGCGCGGCGGCACATGTCCCACATTTCCTGCATGCTCCTATGTTTGTTCGGGCTTTTCTGGCTTTCCTGCATGTTCCTGCATGTCCCTCTTCCATTCCCCACCTTTTTTCTAGCTCTCTTGGGCAGGATGATAAGTTGGGGGCTTGTGCAGAGCTCTCCCTCCGGATCTTGTCGCTCCCCAGAAATTCCTCCCTGCCTTCGGGCCTCCAGGGGCTACTCTCAGCCCCTGTAGGACCATCCTGAAGGGGCCATGGGACACACACACACATAAATACATACAAATAACAGGATTCCCTAATTTTTTCCAATATTTTCTGGGTTTTGTCTTCCCTCCCACTTCCCATCTTTTCCTATATTTTCGAGGGAATCGACGATTAGTTGAATATTGTTTTTCCTCCTTACATCCATCCAACCGTGGCTCCGCGGCGTAAAACATGACATCATCACCCCTGGGGAAGCGGTCGGGAGCTCTGCGGCCGCGAATTAAGCAAATCACATCGTCGGACGTCTGGGAGGATGAGGGTTGGCAAAGGGGCCAGCGGATCGGCCGCATGCAGCTGGCTGTTCCGGCGCCAGGCGGCGACGTGCACGAGGCGACCGCAGAGGACTCGAGGAGCGTGCCCGCAGACCAGGGGCCCTAAAACACACTAGCTACACGCAACGACTTCCCGCCCCCTCCTCCCCAAACATCCCCGTCCCAGACTGGGCGGCGAGCGCAGGGGGGGAGTGAGAGGGAGCAGGCCTTCTCATAAGGCGGCGGGGCTTCTCAACAGCCTTCGCGCCTTCCGAGAATTCGTCCAAGCCCTCTCCCGAAGACAGAGACGGCTTCTCAGAAGGCCAGAAGGCTTCCGAGCAGCCCCGCCGCCTTCTCAGAAGGCCTGCCACCTCTCACTTACCCCCTGGGCTCGCCGCCGACAGATATCCGGCGACTTGACCTGTTCGAGACATGGCCGGCTCCCGAAACTCTTGATCCAAGCATGTTGACGTCCCCTGGCATCAGGCCTTGCATGTTAACACACAGGCAATCTTGCCTCTTCTGGGCTCCTGGACCATCACAGATCGATCCAGCCCGAACGCCGCCGCAGAAACATGGGTTCTTTGGGGCTCCGGTCGTGATCTATCATTCTTCGCAACGTCGGATCTCAGGGTCTCGGTTTTACGCCCCCCGCCTTCCCCACGTCTTCGTCCGGCGGAGCCGCCGTCGCTTCGCTGCCGCCGCCTTTCGGCGATGGCACCCCCGACATCTCAATCCCTCGCTCGGGGCCGCTCTTGGAGGTGCACGGTCTCCCCCCGCTCTTGGAGGTGCACGGTTTCCCCCGGCGGCGCAGGCGACCCGCGGAGGAGGGAGGAGGAGGAGGAGGAGGAGGAGGAGGAGGAGGAGGAGGAGGAGGAGGAGGTGGAGCAGGAGGAGGAGGAGGAGGAGGAGGAGGAGGAGGAGGGAGAGGGGGAGGGAGGAGGAGGAGAGGAGGGAGGAGGAGAAGAGGAGGATGAGGAGGAGGAGGAGGAGGAGGCGGAGGAGGAGGAGGAGGAGGAGGAGGAGGAGGAGGAGGAGGGGTCGCCGAAGCCCTTCGGAGAAGCCCTCCACCTGGAGGAGGGCCCCCGCTGAGACGACGGCGGCTCTGCCTGCCCCGGGCCCACGTCCGCTCGGCATCGGTCCTCTGGCCCCTCTCTCCCGGGACTCGTCCCGACCAGCGTTGGCGGCGCGCAAAAGGGGGTAGGGGTAGGGGGGAAGGCTTCTTAGAAGCACCCTGCTTCTTAGAAGGCCTCGGCCTTACGTCTATAGAGAAGGCCCGCGCCTTCTAAGAAGCAGGGGTGCTTGTAAGGAGCCCTCCCCCCTCCCCCCACCCCCCTCTGGTCCCTCTCTCTCCCGGGAGTCGTCCCGACCAGCGTCCGAAGCGGATCCACCCGTTGCGGCGAGAAGTCTCAGGGAGGCCCAAAATCTGAGAATTTTCGAAGGGTGGAGGGATGAGGGTGAAATCCACATGGACATTCGCACCTCGAAAATCAATCCGTCTTGTGATTCACATTGTGCAGATTCAAATCTCGAGAATAAATCGAAACGGCATTTCAGATTTCACCCTTTGCCCTCCACCCAAAGAGAATGCTCGGAAAATGGACGAGCGAGTTCCGGCACTCGCACAGCAGCTGCCGGCAAACGGCCCGGGTCCGCCGCGGGGGACCTACGAGGAAACACACGGAAGAACACATGCGCTTTTTTGTCGGGCGCTTGCGAGCAGGCACTCTGCGAGTCGTGTGGGACGCGCCCGGTGACGAGAGGGGTGGACAAATTCCAGGGCGGGCCGCCGTGGCCTCGACTGCCCCTGCGGGGGACGGCCTCGGATGAGACAGCCCGCTCTGCTGCTCGTCCCGGTCGCGGGCGTGATCGGGGGGCGGGGGGCGGAGCTCGGCCCCCCCGATCACATTCACGGCTCGGGGCCGCCAGGCATCTCCAGGCATCCTCGGCGGGAAGTTCTCTGCAGGCGTGGGCAAAAAGGCCGTGACGTGATCACGGGGGGAGGGGGGGGGAGGTGGGAGAAAGAGGGCCCTTCGCGGCCGCGCTCTCGCCCAGACCTGACCAACGAAAAGACAGCCTCCACAACACTGGGCACCACGACTGCTTGGGCGCCCGAGTCATCCGGGGCAACTCGGGCCCGGGCTAACTCGGGCTTGGATCCCCGAAAAGCGAACCCGAGTTGTCCCTGACCCGAGTTACCCCTGATGATTCGGGGCTCTGAACCGCTGCTCCGCACTCGTCGGAGGTCGGGGGGAGCGGCTCGCCCCGCCCCGCGGGGCGAGCCGCCCGCGCCTCGGGCTCGCCCCGCGGGGGCGGAGCACCTGGCGGCGAGCGCGGCTCGGCAGCTCGAGCCGCTGGGGCCAGCCGGGGCGGCAAAAGGGCAGGCGGGGGTCCAACGGTGGCTCTGCACGGTGTGGGGCGCCTCGTTAAAACGACGCGAAGATCGGGACAAAATCGGATCGGGATAACTCGAAATCTCTGAGAATCGGCGGGTTTGGAGGATGTATTGGGCGCCGCGGCCGCTCCAGAGCGGTCCGGAACGCTCTGAGAGCGCTCCGGAACGCCCATGGAGCGATTTATCCCGATCCTAGCTCTATTTTACTCGTCCCCGGGGGGCCCCACCCCGCACCAGGGCCGGGCCTCCAAGGTGCTCTTCGTGGTGCCCTCGCTCTGTTGATCGTTCTGCTCCATGCCTGTTTTTTCCCGTGCCTCCAGGCCGAGACGAGACACACAAGACGCGGCCGACGTCCAGGAAAACGGCGTTCGGGTCCAGCCCTGCCCCTCGCGGCCCCCTCTCCGAGCCACCGAGCCGAGGCGGAGGCGCAAAGGGGGCGGCCTCCCGAGAGGGCGGCGGCTTCTCGGAAGGCAGGGGCCTTCCCCCGAGGGGGCCGAGAAGCTGCCGAGACGGCTTCCGAGAAGCAGGGCCGGCCTCCACGAAGAACCCCCTCCCTCGTTTCTGAGGGGCCCCGACCCAGACAAGATCGCGCGCCGCTATCATAACTCGGGACGGAGGGCTTTCGGTGTTCTCGGCCTCCAAAGAGGCCCCTCGCCGGGCCCTGGGACCGTCCACGAACAACGCAGGAGGAAGGACTGGCGCCGGGGAGAAGGTCGGGACTTCCAGGGACCGCGCACTGAACACAACAGGACGTCGCATGTCTGGGAACCCAGACCCCCGACGTCATGAATTTTTCATGACGTCGACCCCCAGCGGTCTGGACCCTTTCCCCGTGACCAGTTCTTCGTCCTGAGTCGTTTTTTGACGGTCCCGAGGGCAGGTAAGGGCCCCCAGAGGCCAAAAATAATGAACAACCTCCCGTCGTGATTTTTTCATACCTCGAGGGGGTCTGGGAAGGCTGCCAGGAAGGCCGCTCCCCCCCCTCGATTCGGGCGCTGCAGGTGCTGCTTACGCGGAGGGCGTCGTCGCCCGGCCTCGGCCCCGGGACCATCACGGCTCGGGCCGGCTCGGAGTGCAGCAGCAGCTTGAGGTCAGGGGCTCGGCCTCGCCGCCCTCTGGCTCGGGCACCTCGGCGCGAGGCCCGAGCCCCTCCGAGGCTCGAGCCCAGCTCTCCGACGGCATGATGTGCTCAGGCCTGGCGCTTCTCCCCTCGATTTCGGCGTCCGGGGCCCGTCCTGGTCCTGCTGGCTTCACGCCCTGGCGATGTTCCGCGACGCCGGAGCTCAGGGCCGTGCGCGCCCACAGTGGGTCGCCCTGGTGGGGGGCGCCTGGGGGGTGGCCGCTCTGCTCGAGCCGCGCGCGGCCGCGAGCCCAGCGGGCGCAGGATCGGGGCTGCGGAGGCAGAGGGCTAGAGGCCCAGAGGGCTCCATGGTAGGGCGACGATGCACACACACACACACACACACGCACTTTCTGCGCCGGCGGCTGGGCAGAGAGCGACTGCTCCGGCGGATAGGCAGCAGGGGACACGCTGTATGCAAACTAGGGCCGCAATGCACGAGAGGAGGAGGAGGAACCCTGGCGCGACGGGAAGGGAGGAAGCCAGGCCACTCAGAGCTGCCGGCTGCGGCGGGGGAAGCGCCGACGACCCACACACACACACACATACTCGAACGTATACACACCCACACACACACGCACGCACATACGCACACACACATACACACACACGCACACGCACACACGCACAAGCAAACACACGCATACACGCACACACACACACGCGCGCACACGCACACGCACGCACACACACACACACACACACACACACACGCATACACACACGCACACACGCACACACACACACACACACACACGCACGCACGCACGCGCACGCACACACACACACACACACACACACACACACACACACACACACACACACACACACACACACACACACACACACAACACACACACACACAACACACACACACACACCACACACACACAACACACACACACGCACACACACACACACGCACACACACACACACACCACACACACACACGCACACGCACCCCCCCCCCCCACACACACACACACACACACACACACACACACACACACACACACACACACACACACACACACACACACACACACACACACACACACACACACACACACACACACGCACACACACACAGAGACACACACAAACAAACGTACACGCACACACACACACACACACACACACAAACGCACACGCACACCACCACCCACCCACGCACCCACCCACACACACACACACGCACACGCACACGCACACGCACACACACACACAAACACACACACACGCACACATCCGCTGCCCCAGCCCTGGCCCGTCCTGGGCCCACGAGCCGTGCACACGCCCTCCCGACGGCTTGGCCAGGGAGGCATCTGTGCTGCTCCTGGGCCCCGGCTGGGCCAGGCCTGGGGCAGCGGAGATTGAAGGGGCCCAGGGACACATAAAGAAATACACAAATCCCAGGATTCTCCTATATGTTCTACATTTCTTTGATTGTCGTCTTCCCCCCACTTCTAATATTTGCCCGTATTTTCGAAGCAATCCACAATTAATTGTGTCTGTGTGTTTGTTCACTCCTGAGAGATGTGCTTGTCAAGGTGCTTCCCTGCGGACCCCGAAGGCACTCGCCGGAACGCTCTCCCCTGAGGCGCCCCGACGGCACTTGCCAGGACGCTTCCCTGGGAACCCCGGCGGTACTGAACCCCGGCGGTGCCGATACCGTCGCCCCCCAGACCATGGAACTCCAGGCGAGGCCATGGCGGGGGGGGACCCAGAGGCACCATGATGGTGGGGGGCGGGGGGAGGCGGCGAGGCCCATGGCGGGGGGGGGGGCCATAGAGCGGCGAGGCTGGCCTGTGAAGAGAGGGGGAGCGGGGGGGGTCGAGGCCCATGGTGAGGACCATGGAGCGGCAAGGCCCATGGCGGTAGGGGGAGGGGGGGTGCCCAGAGGCCGCCCGCGCGCGACGAGAGGACAGCGAAGGCACAGAGCACCGACGCGAGGCCGCGTGCTGGAGGAAGGCGCGGCAGGTCCTGCAGGAGGGAGGTGAGCGGAGGACCTTCTTCTCCTCCTCCTCCTCCTCCTCCTCCTCCTCCTCCTCCTCCTCCTCCTCCTCCTCCTCCTCCTCGGTGACCCTTAGAAAATGCTGGTCCACAGAAGCCCTTCAATACGACGCATATGGTGCAACGGTGGCCGACACGGGCCGAACGATGTATAGTAACCGCACATTGGGCTGACACACGTCTCGAGGATCATCGATCATCGAGCCTCCTCTCGAGCCAGGCGTGGTGCCGGCACCATGCGGGGCCCCGGCGCCTAGCAACGCCTGGCTCCCGCCCGCCTCTCGCGCCGCCCGGCGCGGCCACGGGCCCGGCGCGGGGGGCCCGCCGCCCCCCCAACCCACTAGGGGGGGTGGGCGCGAGGGGGGGAAGTGAGAATGAAAAGGCCTTCTCAGAAGGCAGCGGTACTCCTCAGAAGCCCTTTGGCCTTCTGAGGAGGTCTCTGCACCTCCGGGGAGGGCGTAGACAACTTCTGAGCAGGCTGGGGGACTTCCGAGCCTTCTGAGAAGGCCCGCCCCTTCTCACTTCCCCTTCGCTCGCCGTCGACAAGTGCGGGGAGACCCAGGGGCCCTCGGCGCGAGAACGCCAGGGGCTTGGGCTTGCGACTGCCCAAGATGGCCCAGGCGGCCTCCTGGATAGCTGCAGGACAGTCCAGGAGGCCCCCATGAGGCCCTAAGTCGACGCAAGAGACCCCCAAGAGGCACCCAAGAGGCACCAAGAGGTACTTACCCAAGCGTCCCTCAAGAGGCCCAAAGAGATCCCCAAGAGGCAACCAAGACGCCCCAAGAGGCCCTGATCACCGCCAAGAGGCCCTCCTCGCCATCATCTTTACAATCAACGCATAAGCAACTTCAGACGAGTCCTCGCCCGTGGCGCTGCAACGGCAGGGAGCGTAGGTCGTGTCGACTCAAGGGTCAGCGGTAAGACAAATATTGAAGAATTGCAACAATCACGACGGTCAAGTGTTGGAGCGTTTTCAGCCTCTTGGGGCCCTCATCGGCCCACGGGGCCAGCAAAAGCAGCTGCGTATGAAACACCCGTCCTCGGTGTGGGATCAAGACCTCCAGGGGTCGACGTTGCGAAACGAAAACACGACGTCCGAGATCTGGGAAGTGGCCCCAGTGTCCCCAAGAAGGCCCCCACGGCTTGCAGAGCACCCCTCGCGAGGCCCATGGGTGAGTGGCCCCAGGGTCTTCAGGATGGAGCAAAAACCTGGGGGCACCTTGGGCTTGGGGCACCTTCAGCAACCACCGAGAGAAGGGGGGGGGGTCGAAGAGTGGATCGAAGTTCGAGGACCGATGTGCCCCCCTGACGACAGCGAGGCCGAGCAACCCGCGGCCTCCTGCTTGCTTGGGCGCCCAAGACCTTGCAAGCCCGCGCTCGCGAACAAAGGGGCTGAATCAACTGGCCGCCGAGCCGCTGAACGCCGAAGGCCCGCAGACTTGTAAAACGACGGTTCCTGGGCGCGGGAGAGATGCAACGCCGCTCAACGCCGCTCGGTGAAAGGTGCAGTGCTGAGTGGTGATGCGCGGTGTTGAGCGGTGTTGCGCGGCGTTGCGATGCTTAGCATGGTGTTGCGCAGCTGCGTCGTCGCTCTGGCGAGCCGGGAACACTGATTTCCTAGCTCCTGTGGATCAGACACGCCCCCTTCGCCTACCCCCAAATCAGCCCCTCCCAAAGAGGCCCCAAGCAGCCCCGAGGCGGCCCCCGAACAGCGTGAATGGCCCCTCCTTGAGGGGAGGCGATGGGGGAGACCAGCTCAAGGGGCGACATGGAATCGGCGCGACATGGCCGATACATACACGCCCCAGACAACGAAACCGAGCTTTCCTGAGAAAAAAAAATCATGGATGCGCCAAAAGTTTATGTTTATGGCGTCTTCTCTTCTTCGATTCCTGGGCGGGAGTGGACTATGGGGCCCCTGTCGGCCATCAGCGGGCGATTGGGTATCGGCGCTCCCCGGTCTTCGGACCATAGCTCGGAGATCTCCGGCGCCCGCTCAGGGCGATCCAGGGACACCTCTGGACGCCTCTCGGCGAGGCGCCACTGATGAAACGCACCCCGAGGCAAGTACGGAGCCGAACTCTTTTCACCAACGCTTTTTCCGGCTCCGCAGTGAAATTAGCAAAGGAAAGCGGATCCTGGTGAAAACGGGATCCTGGTGTATACATTTGTGTTGCTGTTCCCCGGGGAAGCGGGGACAACAATTACACACCACACCACCCCGACGTCGCCCCCGACTTTCAAAAAGCCCTGGGATTGAAAAACAGCCCGCCACTGGTAATGCCCCAGTTTCCGGGCAAGAGAACCTGCAGGAATCGACGCAAACCTCCGGAAGCCCCCCCTGGACCCAGATGAGTGGAACGAGCAACAGCACAGACAGCAGCTCTCGGTCCGCGCGGATCTCTTGGATCGGCGCTGGACCCCTTCCCCGGTGCGCTCTGGCGCCCCCACTGCGGCGCCAAGAGGAAACGGCAAGGGGGCCGGTGCGCCGATCCAAGACAGCAGCGCGGACCTCAGAGAAATGATGTTTATGAATCGATGCCGTTCGTTGTTCCTCTATGGTCTTCCCTCCCTGGGCAGTAGTCGGCGCCCTGGATGAGCAAGGGGGTGTTGGGCACGACGGGTGGAAGGGGGTTGGAGGAGGAGGAGGAGGAGGAGGAGGAGGAGGAGGAGGAGGAGAAGGAGAAGGGGGAGGAGGAGGAGGAGGAGAAGGGGGAGGAGGAGGATGAGGAGGAGGAGGAGGAGGAGGGGGGAAGGGCCGAGGGCAAAAACTCCGTTGGAAGGTCAATCCCCCCCCAGAGAAATATCCCATCCAGAGTAGGCTTACCTCCCTGAGCCTTCGTTGGCAACTCATGGAAGCTTCCCGCCATCTTGCTGGCTCTTGCGAACCGACGCTAACCGCCGCCAGTCCGCGCCTTTTAAGCCTACATCGACGCCAATCTAAACTCAGTGCTCAATCGGTGCATCGTCACTGCTAACCAGATGCTAGCGCACGCCAGTGCACGAAAGGTGGAACTTTGAGGATGTACCAGGCTCCCATGATGTGCCACCGAATGAACCGATCCCCCACCCCAGCGCCGCCCCCGGGTCCTGGGTTCCTCCTCGACAGACAAAAAAACACGCCGGTCTGGCTCGGTGCGCTCGCCGACACGTGAACCTGGTACCAAACTATGGACCTGCACGTGCAGAGACAACACGCGGCGTGTGACACGGACGTCTCGAACACGGCTCGTGCTACGTTTCAAGGCGGGCGTATCAGAGGGGGGACACGTTATGACATAAACATAGAACTCTGAGGTCCGCGCGGGTTTCTCTCGGAGCGGCGCTGGACTCCCCACCCTGGCGCGCGGAGAGCGCAAGGCGCGGCGCCGGAGGCGCCTCCAAAGGGGCCCCAGCGCCGATCCGAAGAATCCGCGCGGACCTCACAGTCCGTATGTTCATGTCATTGCTTGTCCACCTAATCAGGGCAGCTAAGCTCCCTGAGCCCAACCCCGCCCCAGGGGTGCCTGGCGCACCTGGAGCGCCTGGCACGCGTGGCGCACCTCGCCCCCTCGCACACATGGGATCTGTATTGGTTCCCGGTAGCTGCCCATCCATGGACGACCGCCGAACATGCTGAGGCCCCGGTGCTACTTCTGTGCCGGGAGGGCGGGTGGGAGTGAGCGAAACAACTTGCGGGCGGGGATGCTGTCTCGGGCCACCCCCGCCCCCCTGGGGAAACCAAAAGGCACCGATATACTGCTACTCCCCGGACCTCTCCCGGGGTGCGCTCTGGCCAGAATTCCGAGGCGGATCCAACACAGTGGCGACGAGGGCCTCGGAGGAGGCCCAAAGAGGGACAAAAAACGAGGAGGGGGTCAAGGCAGGGGCACCCGCTCCTCCTCTGGCCCTCGCGCTGCCCCTCGGCCCTGGGAGCCCCCCCTCGACCCAAACACACATGCGGGCAAGAATCATATCCATATCCAGTGCCTCTTGGATTTTTTTGGAAGCGGCGCCACAAAGGCCGAGGCGCACTGGACGTGGACAAACATCGAGCCTCTAGGGGGCAAATCTGTCCATCTCCGGTGCGCCTCGGGCTTCTTGGGAAGGGAGCCCGAAGCTCCACACCGCAGTGGATACGGACATAAGTATTGCCCGCAACACACAAAGGTCCGCCCGCCGCCCCGCGGTGCGCCTGCCGCGGCGCCGGCGAGCGGCGAGCCGCCGCGCGGCGGGGCCGCGCCCTGCGGGCTGGTGGCCTCTTGGGGGGGGCGGGCCGCGGCGCCTGCGCCCATCTGGAGGCAGACCTCCGCGAGACCCCTTCGGGCGTCCAGGGAAGACTGGCGGCGCGCAAAAGGGGGGTAGGGGGAGGGGGGAAGGCTTCTTGAGGAAGCACCCTGCTTCTTGGAGGGCCTCGGCCTCACGTCTATGGAGAAGGCCCGCGCCTTCTAAGAAGCAGGGGTGCTTCTAAGAAGCCTTCCCCCCTCCCCCTACCCCCCTCTGCGCGTGGCCGGGAAGAGCACGGGGAAGAGTCCGGGGAATGACCCAGGAAAGATCCATGCCCAGAGCTTCACCAGACCCAGAATCTGGGGTCGGACTTAAAAAACAACGTTTGATCCCCAAAACCTAAATTTTAGGTCTTGTAGCTTAACCGACGAAATTCAAGTCCAGACCTAAAATTTGAGTCCAGACCTAAATTTTAAGGCCAGACCTAAATTTTAAGTCCAGATCAAATTTGAAGTCCAGACCTAAATTTTAAGTCCAGACCTAAAATTTGAGTCCAGACCTAACTTGTCGGCCCCTCTTGGAATCGTCTTGGAGGCCTGTTGGGCCGTCTTGGAGGCCTTTGGGGCTGTCTTGGGCATTTCAGCAACTGCTATTGTTACTGCCACTGCCATTGCTGCTGCTACTGTTGTTTTTACTGTTACTGTAGCTACTACCCCTGCGACTACTAGCCCGTCATCGTCACGTTCGCTGCTACCTATGTCTACTGATGGTGGAGAGAAGGAACGAGAAAGAGAGAGAAAGAGAGAGAGAGAGAGGAAGAGGAGAAGAAGAGAGAGGACGATAAGGCGTGGCCCAGACGAATATTTCAAGCCCGAATTTCCGATGAGGGTCCTTCGTGGGGTTTCCATTGGAGGGTCCTTCTTCTGTCGGCCACTGGGGGTCCTCCGTGGGTTTCTGACGATGGCTGCTATGTTGGAGCTGACGGTGTTTTGTCTTAGCGGCGTCGGCCACGACCCCAGAGCCGACGTGCAGCAGAGAGCCTCCTTACGAGGCGCTACCAATCACGAAAATAATGACGCTCAAGGCGTGCATGGCGCTGGCAATCATCCTCCTCCTCTTCTTCCTCTTCCGCCTCCTCTTCTTCCTGCACGTCCCCCTACTATAAAAAAACATCGGCCACAAAGCGTCCCCACATGGCCGTGGTCACAAGGATTCTCCGACCAGGAGACGCTCAAAAACAGACAATGCAAATGTGTCTGGATGCGTCTTCTTGCCGACATTCCTGATCAACAGGTTCAAGGATTCATCCTCGTACGTTGTGTGAAACCTGCAATTGCCACTGTCACGTATGTTATGTGTTAAATGTACGAACAGGTGATGTTTGGGATGGAAATGAAAACCAGCCTCCCCGTACAATATGCAATGATGTATGCACTGTGTCATGAGCTCTTGCCTCTGGCTCAAACTTGCCACACGACTCTCTGAATTCATAATTTTGTACCACTGCTGCAAAGCGAGACCTGCTTCGAACAAGTGTTTATGAACGGATTGATCCCTGGCTTTCTCTGCGTACAACATCAGCTCCTGCATTACAAATCCTACGATGCCTCGGGTCTCGCCACCTTTGGCATGCAAGCAAGGATCCGAGGAAGGCCCAAGCATGGCGACGGACAGGTCGTCTAGCTTACTGAGCTGCGCGTTCGGATGAAGCCGGTGCTGCCGAGCATACCACTGCCGAAGTCTCTGCTTAAGGTGCAGGAGGCCTGTCGCAATGCGATCGTCCTCGACCGTCTCTTTCATGTCGTACACGTTAGATCTGAGAAGTTCTTGCAAGCATGCCCCTGCCCAACACTGAGTAACTCCCAAGTCCACCACGTGCAAAACATCCAACACAAGATGTGAAATCGTGAGGCCATATATACCCTGACTGTGCACCCCAGGGATGTCGAATAGAATTGGAACGCCTGCAACACCTGTGTCATCCCGAGGCCTGAAGAACAGCACGTCGCATGGCAAGCTGACGCCCTTTATTGGGTAATGAACGACAAACAGCCTGACACCATCGACCCCAACCAGGAGATACGATTTTTGAAGCCCCCCCCCCTGACAAAACGCAACGTACACAGACTAACCGAATTTGAGAACCAGTTTCCCCTCCAGAGGTTTGTTTGTGTTTCTCTTTCCCCAGCTCTTCCCCCCTCCTCCTCCCCCTCCTCCTCCTCCTCCTCCTCCTCCTCCTCCTGCCTCTTTCTTCATCTCACTCCCTCTTTTTGTTGCATTCATTGCCCATAGCAACCTCTAAGGCGTGCAAGTCCTGAATTGTCTCGTTACAAACGAGGGAGTCGCCCGTAAGGAGGTCGAACTCAGGCAGTTTTTTTTTAACGGCCCTGCCCCATGGATACGAATGTCTGAAACGCAAACCATCGACCAACCTATTGAGCTCCTCCTGCGTGGAAATCTTGATTTTGATGATCTGCCGTGTGAGCTCGTCCACGTAGTCATCCATTTCACGTTGATCCCAAGGTAAATTGTTGAGCGAGCAAGAGCCATACATTGTATGCATGTTGTCAAGAGTACATCTACACTTCGGACACGGACACCTAGCATTCCACCGCTTGAGACGAGTCACGTCGCAGTGCTCTGGCCAATCACATCTATATTCAGTGACAGCTCCAAACAAACCTAAAGGTGTGCCCGCCTTGCCAGCGCGCACAGAGTCCTCCTCTCGCCAAGGCAATCCGTCGAATCGAGCAGACATGTGTTCGCCTTTGGCAAGAAGATTTGCTGACTTGTTAATCACCGCTTGCACTGCGTCAGTGGTGCACCTGCCGTTGCAACCGCATTGGCACATCTGTTTTTTGAGCAACAGCCACATGATGTGCCGTTTGCGTTGCCACGTGATGTTGCAAAAGCCAGCTAGCACAGAACCCGTCTTGTAAACTGGAGTCGCATCGCTATACAAACCTACTGGCACCGTGTTCGCAATCCCCTTCTCGACAACAACTGCATGTTCAGTAAACGTTGGAACCATGACTTCATCTGGATCTTGTTTCTTTATATCCACACTGCGGGGATCACGACTACGAATGTCCATCACAATCTCATGGGGCAAACGAACGGGTATCCAACGGTGAGTCCTGGCCGCGGTGCGTTTATCGTACACTGGAACTTTGACGAAGTAAAACTTGCCCCTGAGCTCTTTCAGGCCGAGGGTGTCTCTAACATGCCGAGAATGGTTCCTACCGAGAGCTGACGGACATATGCCGAGGTCGTTGACCTCTCGGGCACCGGCCTTGCTGGAAAGAAACGCCTCAGTGCACAACTCTTTTGACGTCTTAAACCCAAGAGCCCATTGGCGAAGCAAATAATTACGGTATCGAATCCCCGCATCACGCTTATCAATGGTAGCTTTAACGCTACTAGGTTGCGGAGCCGCTGCCGCGCGACTCCGTAGACGAAGGCGGGCTCGCTTCCCCATCGCTATTGCCAAAATGGCTTCCGACGGGATGTCGATGCATGATTGTTGTTGTTGCCAGTGGACGATGATGCTTGCGATGACGACGATATAACAGCATGAATTCTATGTTATCTGAAAGCGAGGTTCCCCCAAGAGATCCCAAGATGACCTATTGTGGCGTCGGGGCGTAGCAAAGCTTGAGGGGCCCCTTGGACAAGTTACGCTGTGGTGCCTCGGAGTTGAAAGCGAATTTTACGCCGTGGGCCCTTTGGGGGACAAGGTTAGCTAAGGGGCCTCATGGTTGTATACGCAGAGGTAAGCTTGAGTGTACTCCCGAGAAACCAAGATAACCTACTGGGGCCCCAGGGCTGGAATAAACTCTCGGGTTGAGGTGGTATTTCTAACCCCGCTCTTGTCCCCCGCACACTCGCTTCGTCCTAATATCCCCTCCCCGTGGTGGCGTCTCGTTCACTAGGCTCTCGGGTTTTGAGTTGCACCCCGTCTCAAAGCTCAAAATAGCTGGCACGGCGCCAGTCTACAGCGAAGCTTACCATTGGCGAACAGCGCGCACAGACGAGCAAATCTTCGCGACCCCTAATGGCAAGGCCCAAAGCAGCTTCAGGCTCCTTGCAGCCCCTGGAGGAGGTGGAGGTGGTGGGTGGGGAGGAACAGGTGAGGAGGAGTGTGTTGCACTATGCCCGCGGCGATCTAATTCGCGAGGCCTGCGATCTGGTGGCCGTGAACTACCACGTTCCTACGCGCAGGCTGTTCTCAAGCGCCAGCAAACTCGACTCGAAGAAGAGCTCCTCCCCCCTCCTCCTTCTCCTTCTCCTCATCCTCTTCCTCCTCCTCCTCCTCCGCATCCTCCTCCCCCCTCCTCCTCCTCCTCCTCCCTCCTCCTCCTCCTCCTCCTCCTCCTTCTCCTCCTCCTCCGCCTCCTCCTCCTCCTCATCCTCATCTCCCTCCTCCTCCCTCCTCTTCCTTCCTCCCCTCCTCCTCCTCCTCCTCCTCCTCCTCCTCCTCCTCCTCCTCCTCATCCTCCTCCTCCTCCTCCTCCCTCTCCTCATCCTCCCCCGCACCCTCCTGTATACTCAACTATGCTGAGGCGGGTGATGACCCCGAAGCCTCAGAAGCGCGGTCAGCCAGCTGCTTGAGCTTGATGTTGAACATCGCCTCCAGCGGGCCGAGCTCGGCGGTCAGGACCTTCGTGTCCTTGGTCACCTTCGCATGGATGTCAGTCGCCCACTCCAGGAGGTGTTTCCCGTGCGTCAGCTTCAAGGCCTGAGCCGTGGCGAACATCACCGTGTTGATCACGGTAGTGTGGGTAGCTTTGGTGACATTGAGAGCCGCATCAAGGTCTCCGACCATGCCAGCGGCCCACGCCCACTCGGAGTCTTTCACGGCAGCCCTGGCGACAATGTTGCCAGCCTTGTTGGTGGTCTTCACAAACACCTCAGATGCAGCCAGCGCCTTCGCAAGCACCGCGTCTGCTTGGGTTTTCTTTTTCTTGGTCTCGGGGACGGGCTGTGCTGGTTCGGGGGCGTCCCTCTTCTTCTCGGCGGCATCGGGCTCAGTCTTGACGGGCACCTCAGTCTTGACGGGCACCTCAACGGCTGGGGTAGCAGGAGCGGCTGGGGTAGCAGGGGCTGCAATTTGGGATGCGGAGTCGGCAGGGTACACCTCGGACGTGGATGCGTCTGCCGTTCCCGTGGAGACAGCCGACACGTCGGAACCGGATCCCGACGCCTGCTTGCCGAAGACAGCCTTGAGCGTGGGTTGTACCAAGCCTTTGGTCGTGCTGGGCGGATGCCCCGCCGCCTCCTGCTTGATGGCCGCGGGCTTGCCCACGACCGCGGGCGTCTGTGGTGGCGGTCCTGGCTGTGGAAGCGGGGCCACGGTTGCAGGTGGCGGAGTCTGGCCAGCACTTGACACCGAACTTGCGCCGCAGGCCGTATACGGTGCCCCCATTCTCGCCTCCATCCTTTGCTTCTCCAGCTCGATTGCAGCCTGGCTTGGCTTCTCGAGGCCCTTGGACGCAGCTTGGTCGCTCAACGCTTCCATCAGATCATCCTCTGGGACGTCGAGGGTGCCGCTGATCTCGATGCTCTGGCCCTTCTCAAGGGACTGGTCCAAGTACCGTTTCCGATGGAGATATTCCATGCGTTCGGTGTCTGGGTTCCACGCCAGGAATGGGTACCCCTTCTTGATGCACTTTGCCACGAGTCGGTCAACCGCCTCGACCGCTTCTTCGTCACCTCCTTCCTCCCGTACAAGGACTGAGCGAGGGTGGTACACTCCGCGTTTCCCTTCTGCGTGTATCTCCTGTTGGGTGTTTGTCTTCTTGCCCGCAACGTTCTTGACGCGGCCAGCCTGCCACTGCATTCGGAACGTGGTCTTCTCCTTGCCTTTCATCGTCTGGTACTTGTTCCAATCTTCCTCCGAGCATTTCCGCCTGAAATCCATGTAGTCTCCGCGGGAGATGCTGGCACCCGAGGTGCTAGACATGTCGCAACGTTAGGGCGTGCGGTCGTGCACGATCAAGAACACCAGCCACCTCGTTCGAGCCAAATCGGCTGCGGGGCGGAGGAGGTGGAGGAGGTGGAGGAAACGGAGGGGGGGGGATGATGTTGGGCACGGTTCGGAGCCCCCAGGCACATCACCAGAAACGACAGGCCAACCACGCAGTCCGAAACCATCAGAGTTTCGAGTTGTGACCTCGGACCCATTCCCGTGTTATGGGTACTCGTCCTCTTCATCCATCAATCCCATATCTTGTCCGTCTCTCCCCTCAGGCCAAAACCGACCACTTTCGTCCCAATGTGGTCGGTTTCCGTTTTCCGTAGTTCGAGGTGTTCTTTGCAGTGCTCACATTGGTCCCAACCCCTTATCGTCCGTCCGCATTTCGCCACTGGCCACCTCCCCTCATGCTCCTCGTATCCCGCCCTCCCATCCCGCTCGTTTCGTGTGGCATCCGCACCCTCCCCAAAGAAGCTCGCTGGCGCACGCGGGGCAGGGGTCCCAGGGCGGTCCTCGGGTCGACCTCGCCAGCGTTGTGGTTCACGAGCGGGCGCGGATGGGCACGGCGTGAGCAGGGATGGGCGCAGCTGAGAAGGGTTGTGAGGGGACAGCGTGGTGTGGGCGGCGAGGGGAATGCGGACGACGAATGGGACGAGGGAGAGTAGGGCGTGACAGAGTACAGACTTAGGGGGCGCTGGATATGACAGGCCGATGCGAGAAGCTTGACGTGGGCCGACGAGTGGCACCAGTCGCAACCCAGCGCAGTACAGTGCAACACGGTGCAACAAACATGCAACAAACATGCAACAAAGTGTAACAAAAAGTGTAACATGTTACACTTTCTGTTACACTTTCTGTTGCACTTTGTTGCACTGTTGCTGCTTTGGTGTTGCACTTGTCCCCTCCGTCATTCCTCGAACCGTCCCCTTCCTTCTCCTGACCTCCCTCCTCCCTCACCATGCCTCCCCATCGGCGTCCCATCCTCCGTCGCTCCTCCCCCAACCTCAACCGCGTGCTTCTCATCCTCTCTACCCACCCCTCATCCGCTTCTCATCCTCATCGTCCTCGCCCTCCTCCATCCCCTCTCCCACCAACATCCTCAGAGTCCTCTCCTCTGCTCTACCTCAGCGGTCTGCTCAGTCGGTCGCGCCTGCCCCTCCTCCGTTCGAACACTTCGAGCTCGCCCCAATGCCCGTCGGAGCAGGCGCGGTCGCGGCGGGCGACGCGGCGGGTTGCCGCGCCCACTTGGGGCGCAAGGGGGGGCGGCACCCCTCAGGGCCCACAATGGCCGAGATGGGGAGGCCCTCCAGGGCCCAGGAGGCATCGAGGACCCAGTC
This sequence comes from Prorocentrum cordatum, assembly GCA_963575745.1. Taxonomy (NCBI): domain Eukaryota; class Dinophyceae; order Prorocentrales; family Prorocentraceae; genus Prorocentrum; species Prorocentrum cordatum. The sequence continues at coordinate 364,434 of CAUYUJ010018616.1, forward strand.
CCAGGGACGGATGGTGGGGGGGGGCGGATGGCGATTCCAGGGCGTGCGATATCCTCCTCATCGTCCTCCTCCTCCTTCTCATCCTCCCCCTCATTATCATCCGCTTCCGTCTCAACATCCTCATCCTCGTCCTCCTCATCCTCATCATCGTCCTCCTCCTCATCCTCACGGAATATTCCTATCACCACCCTTATTCCTTATCTTCTTCGTCCTCCTCCTCCTCCTCTTCCCTCCACCGTCTCTCTCATCCCTCCTCGCCCCATATCGCCCCGACTGCATCGCTGTTTCACTTACATTGTGATGCGGTAGCCGCATTGGGCGGCAGAACTTCAAATCTGAACGTCTCAGGTTGCCCCCATCACAACCAGGCCGAATGACACCTTACATTCCAGCGCGGATGGGGGCAGCTGCAAATTCGCCTTCTGGGCTATCGTCGCCACGTACTCTGGCGACGGAGGCAGGCTGAGTGCGCGAAACACCATCGTGTTGTATCGTTCTTTCTATCCTCCTACTCTTCCCTACCATCATCCACGGTACCATCCTCATCCTCGCTTTCGTCAGCCTTTCCTCCTGTGGAGACGGGGTGAGCCCACGGCTCAAGGGTTCTGCTTCGCGGCCTCCTGCTTGAGCTCGTCCGCGAACTCCGTCTTCATCAAGTGATCGCGGAGTTCGCAGAGCGAGGTCTTGTCGTGCGCGACCTCGGGCGCACCCCTCCATAACAACTCATCATCCCTCCTCCTCCTCCTCCTCCTCCTCATCCTCATCCTCATCCTCATCCTCATCCTCATCCTCCATCTCATCCTCCCCCTCCTGCTCTTCCTCCTTCTCCTGCTCCTCCTCAGCCTCCCCCTCATTATCATCCTCCTCCTCCTCCTCTTCACCCTCTCTCCTTCTCTTTGCCTCTCCTCCCTCATCCTTTTTTGTCGCGTGGACCGTGCCAGCATGGAGCCGCTTCCCGACCTCGAGCACGATGCGGAAGGCCAAGTCGAGCGACTTGCTCGTCGCAGTCTCCGTGACCATGAGCAGCTGCTCCTTCTTGTAGGTGAGGTTGGCGAGGTCGAACCTGTTTTTCTGCCTGAGCGACCTCGCCCAGATGTCGCCGCCGACGTTGACGCTCCTGTACTCCCTGCCGTCCTTGTAGGACCAGTCCTTTGCGGCACCAGCGCCAGCTGCAGCTGGCCTCTTAAACGCCACGGTGGGGCCCGAGTCGTCGTCATCGACCTTGGGCTTCTTGCGCTTCTTGCCGTCGTCGTCACGCTTGCGCTTGCCGCCCTTGCCGCCCTTGCCGCCCGAGTCGTCGTCATCGACCTTGGGCTGCTTGCTCTTCCTGCCGTCGTCGTCGTGCTTGCGCTTGCCGCCCTTGCCGCCCGAGTCGTCGTCATCGACCTTGGGCTTCTTGCTCTTCTTGCCGTAGTCGTCGTGCTTGCGCTTGCCGCCCTTGCCGCCCGAACTGCCGCGGCCTCTCCCCTTGGCGCCTGCGGCCTTGGCCTTGCGTTTGCCCTTGGGCTTCGCGAGCTGGCCGGCCTGGTCCTTCTCGGCGTCCTTGGTGGCAGCCTCCGCGTCGGCCTCGCCGCCGGCCTTGGCGGCGCCGTCATCGATGCCCTTCTCGCGGGCGCCTTCGAGCATGTCGGCGTCCTTGCTACTCTCGGGGTCATCCACGAAGGAGCCGTCGCAGTCATGGTTGACTCCCTTGTCCCCACCATGGCCTCCACTACCGTCGGCGCTGTTACCGCCGCCCTCTGCAGACATGCTGTTGACGGTGCACAGGGCCCCAGTGCTCACGTAGTATTCGCCCATCTGTGGGCGAAGGCTGAAGGTAGCCTGCAGCAGCAAACAACGCCGTTCCAAATTCCTATCAGGTCGCCGCTGCCCACTGCGCAGTCTCGAGTGGGAGATGCGCAACGAACTGCGGCAACCTGAGGGAGGTATTCGGTACTCGCGTTTTTCGCTCAGGAGCCTTCCACTCGCGATCCCTGCCCGACCAGGAGACCAAGGTGAGCTCGCTTCTCTGCGAGTGGTGCTGGTCCCTGATATAGCATCGGGCACCAGGATGAAGCTCTCGTGCGACTCTCAAGTTGTCTGGCAGTACCATCACGCACCTGTCAGGCTCGTAGCGCACCTTCCACCTCTGCCTGTCATCGTTGAATGTCAGCAGCTCCCCGTACGTGCCGTTGAAAGCCTGCGACTCCTTCAAGCTATGGATCTCCACGAAGCGGGCCCACTGGAGATGATCAAGCTCGCCATCTGGCACCATCTTTGGGACCTGAGGGCAATGCAAAAATACTATCCCCTTCTCCTTCTCCTCCTCCTCCTCCTCCTCCTCCTCCTTCTCCTCCTCCTCCTCCCTCTCCTCCTCCTCCTTCTCCACCTCCTCCTCGTGGCCTCCTTCTCCTCCTCATCCTTCTTCTGTTCCGTGTCCGTTGCCCCTCCTTTTGTTCTTCCTCCTCCTCCTCCTCCTCCTTTGTCTCAGGCGCTTTTGTCTTCTTATCCTCCTTTCTCCCCGCCCCTTCTTCCACTTTCCCATTGCCTTCTTGCCACTCCTGCTGTGTGCCCAATCCTCTCCGTTCCCTCTTCCCTCATGTTTCTTCGCTCCCTTTATTATTGTCTGCCTCTGCCTCCCTATCAACTTGAGTTTCCACCGTAATCATCCTCTCCCTGCCTCCTGCTCGTCCTCCCCATCCTCATCTACCCCCACGCTGTAGAGCTTAACTTTCGACCCCCCCGCCGATGGGGACCTCCCGCTCAGTGCCGTCCTTGAAAAGCGCCACCATCCAAGTGTTGCCAGGAAAGGGGGCCACGAGCCTGAAGCTCTGGTGCACGACGTCTGCCCGCGAACCGTCGTCGTATCGCAAGTCGCGCTCGCAGATGTTCGTGACAGGGTTGAACCCGTACACCCACGTGGTCTGCATCCCGTCGTGGAGGCTCTCGTGCTGCGCCGTGTCGTCAGCCGTCTGCAAGGTGTCGCCAGCCGTCTTCGGGAGGTCGCCAGCCGTCTTCGGGAGGTCGCCAGCCGTCTTCGGGTCGTTGCCAGCCGTCTTCGGGTCGTCGCCAGCCGTCTTCGTCGGGTCGTCGCCAGCCGTCTTCGTGCTGTCGCCAGCCGTCTCGTCGCCAACCTCCTTCGCGCGGCTGTCGTCGTCGATCACCACAAGGAGCGGGGCGGTCGTCTGCTCGGGCTCCACGATCTGCAACTCGCTCTCGCGATCGCACATCTCGTATGCCCACTCGAGGTCGTCCAGGTCAGCCCAGGAAGAGCCCCACGAGATCCGAGCCGCAATTGACCTCGCCTCCTGTAGCGACATGCCACCAGCAACCTCTGGACGAGCCTAGGTGAGATAAGGCCGAGCAGGGAACACGGAGGAGGAGGAGGGAGGATACAGAGGAGGAGGAGGAGGAGGAGGAGGAGGAGGAGGAGGTGGAGGAGGAGGAGGATAAAGAACATATATGGGGGAAGAGGACGGAGGATGGAGATGGGGAAAGGATGGGCAGGAGGGCAGGGGTGATGAACATGGGCTGACTGCCTTCGATGACGACGCCTGCGATGACGACGCAGCTGGAGCAGCCCGCGCTCCATCTGGAGATGCATCCGGAGTCGAAGTTGGCGCCTTCCTCGGGATATCAAAAATTTGCTTCCACCCCCGCTGCTTCTCCTCCTCCTTCTCATCATCCATCCATCCTCCACTCATCCCCTCCCCCTCATTTTCCTTATCCTCCTTATCCTCATCCTCCTCCTACGTATGTTCCTTATCCTCCTTCTCATCCTCCTCCTTGCGTTCGCCATCTACCTCCCTTGGCCTCACCCCCAGCTCTCATGGTGTGCTTGAGCGGCCACGCATGCGGGGGCTGTGACGACAAGAACAAGGAACAGCAACAGCAACAATAACAACAACATTAAAATCAACAACACACATACCAAACACGACCGCATGACAATGACAGCAACAGCAATAGCAACAGCAGGCCATTTTCGCACGGTCCTCGGAGCAGGGACCTCGGACAGCCATGAGTGTTTCTCCGACGTCATCTGGCGACACCACGCTCGACGTACGTGTCGAAAAACGACCCTCATCTCCTCGGCTGAGTCCTCCGCCCACTTGCGCTTGTCGGCCTCGGGAAGGGTGAGGCGATGAGATTGCGAGAGGGACGGAGCGAACCATGAACACAACAAGATCGTAAGACAATGATAATCAATACGATGGTAAGGGAGATGGAGGGGCAGATGAGAAGGAGGACGGTACATAGAAGGAGGACGAAGGACAGGAGGATGAAGTGAAGGAGGGGGAGGAGGGGGAGGAAGACGGAGAAAGAGGAGAAGGCTGAGCGGAGGAGGATAAGGAGGAGGATGAGGGGGGTGAGGAGGAGAAGGATGAGATGAGGAGGAGGAGTAGGAGGAGGAAGAGGGGGGGGAGGAGGAGAATGAGGAGGCCACATCTGCTGGCCTTGGTCTTCATCCCGAGCGCCGCGGGGATCGCGGAGTCCTTCTCCAGCACGAGAGCGAGCAATCCGTCCTTGATGTCGTTGTACCTGTGGCGTCTCCTCTTCCTCCTCCTCCGTAGGCTGCTCCTGCTACTGCTCCTGCTCCGCACTTCTTGCTCTCCTCCTCTTCCTCCTCCTCTTCCTCCTCCTGTTCGTTCTCATCTTGTTCCGCGCTCCATTCCGTCGCTGACAATCCTCTTAATTGCTATTTCCTCCATGTTCTCGCCCCTTTCGTCGTCGTCGCCGTCGTCCTCCTTGTCCTCCCTCCTCGTTCTCCTACGTCTCTGTACTCCCCTCCTCCCCTTCCGTGCGGCACCGTACGAGCAGGTCGTCTTGTAGTTTGGCACGCGCGTCCACCAGCAGCGAGACCCAATTCTGCATCTCATCGTCATCGAGCGGGTCCTCTCGGAGAGGGGCGGTGGATCTGAAGCGCACTGATTGGATATAACAGGAGGAGAAGGAACAGGAGGAGGAGGAGGAGGAAAACAGGAGGAGGAGGAGGAGGATAACAGGAGGCGGAGGAGGAATCAGGAGGAGGAGGAGGATGACAAGGAGGAAGAGGAGGAGGAGGAGGAGGAGGAGGAGGAGGAGAAAAACAATGATGATGAAGAAACAGTGGAGGAGGAGAAGGAGGGTCCTCGAAACTCGGCGTGTAGTGCTTCACCTGCTCTGGATCGCCATACCAAGGGCGAAGGAACTCAGCCATCTCATGGACCGTGCCGCTCCAGTTTGCTCCGCGAACGACCTTGGACATCTCTGGAGGTACGGGTGGCCCGATGGGGGCATATGCCTTGGAGGCCACGGGGGGCCTTGAGCCACACCAGCTCTTTAACTGTTATAATGTTTTAACCGCGTTCGACCTTAATCGGTGGCTAAGTGCAGGAGGGCGGACTTCGGTCTCGTGGCCGATCTCGCGGCCAGGGGAAGCCCAAAACCTAACATGGTGCGTATGTGCCTTAACGTCCATCGGGCCTTAATGCTGAGGCAAGACCAGCAGGACGAGGACGAGAACGAAGATGAGGACAATAAGCCGAGGAGGAAGAAGATAATGATGAGGAGTTGTTTGTTTAACGGGACATGCGCGCTGGTTGTTGTTTCGACCCACAGCTCCATCGGACCAGACAGAGCATAAAAATCAAGCAAGGCCGAACATCACCCCAAAATTTACAATTCATTTCAAAACCGAAACATCACCCAAAAACGAAAAAACAATGCAACACCGAAACATTACACCAAAACCTAAAATTTAGGTCTGGACCTAAAATTTAGGTCTGGACCTAAAATTTAGGTCTGGACCTAAAATTTAGGTCTGGACCTAAAATTTAGGTCTGGACCTAAAATTTAGGTTTTGCAGCTCAAGACTTAAATTTTAGGTTTTTGTTATATTTTAGGTCTCGACCTCAGATTCTGGGTCCGATGAAGCTCTGGGTGGAACCCAAGGAAGGATCCAGGGGATCCAGGGAAGAAGCCAGGGAATACCCACGGAATCCAGGGAAGAGCACGATGGAAGCCAGGGAAGAACACGACGATCATGGGATCCAGGGAAGAACACAAGGAAGAATAATCCGGGGAAGAACATGAGGCTTTCGGCCTCTGGGGGCCCTCGCCGGCCCTCGACGAGCGACTCGGGGGGAAGAACCGGTCCCGGGGGAAGGGGCCCCTGACCGCCGGGGGCACACGTCGCGAAGAGCTCACAGCGTCGGGGGTCGGGAATGACGCCGGAAGCGTGCCCCAACAGCAAGCAGAGGTGAGGAGGCGGGTCGAGGAGCAGCTCGGCGAGTGACGCCGCGCACGCCGAGACATGCCAACAACAAAAATCCGAGGGAGGATGCAGCCGAACGCGGGTGGTAGCACGGCCATGTGCACCGCAGTGGGTCTCTGACAAAGGATCGTGGCTGTGACAGGGATGAGAGCACGGCCATAAATCCCTAACTGTATTTTTCACCAGGGGTCGTGGCCATCCGAACCCAACATGTGGCCGCCATCGGGCCGAGAGCACAGTCGTGAGGACGTTTCAGGCGAAGCGGCCGCTGGACACCAGGCGGTCTAGGGTTCCCCGTCCCCCCTGTGAGACTCTTCTGTGGTCCTTTTTGACCTTTATGCAGGGCCCAAGGACACACAAACAAGTGGCACGTGTGCCATGGCTCTTGCACAAAAAGGAAGGGGGAGGAGGAGGAGGAGGTGGAGGAGGAGGGGGGAAGAGGGGGCCAGACATCGCAGAAGGAGTGAACAAACAGGGCCGCAAGAGGAGGTTCAGAGGGCGAGCTCGAAGAGACGTCAAGGGGCGCCCCCCGCAAGATGGACCCAAAGGTCTTTAACAGGTTCCCAGGAAGCCTCCAACAGACACCCGAGAAGCCTACAGAGGGTTCCAAGAGGAGGCCTCCAGGGTCCAAGGAGGGCCGGAAGAAATTACTCTGGTCTGGGTCCCACTGGGGGGGGGAGGGGGGGGCGTCGCGAAAAATAAAATCGTCGGGGCGGAGGGGGCAAGGCCCCGCTGGGGGGCGCTGGGGGCCACTGGGGGGCGCTGGGGAGGTCCCAAGGGGGGCGCGAAAAATAAATCGTCGGGCGGAGGGGGGCACTGGGCGCGGCTGGGGAGGCCCCACTGGGGTGCGCTGGGGACCACTGGGGGCGCTGGGGAGGTCCCACTGGGGGGGGAGGGGTGCGTCGCGAAAAATAAAATCGTCGGGGCGGAGGGGGCACTGGGCGCGGCTGGGGAGGCCCCACTGGGGGGCGCTGGGGACCACTGGGGAGCGCTGGGGAGGTCCCACTGGGGGGAGGAGGGGTGCGTCGCGAAAAATAAAATCGTCGGGGCGGAGGGGGCACTGGGCGCGGCTGGGGAGGCCCCACTGGGGGGCGCTGGGGGCCACTGGGGGGGCGCTGGGGAGGTCCCACTGGGGGGGGGGGAGGGGGGCGTCGCGAAAAATAAAATCGTCGGGGCGGAGGGGGGCACTGGGCGCGGCTGGGGAGGCCCCACTGGGGGGCGCTGGGGACCACTGGGGGGCGCTGGGGAGGTCCCACTGGGGAGGGGGGGGGGGGGGGACGGGTGCGTCGCGAAAAATAAAATCGTCGGGACGGAGGGGGCACTGGGCGCGGCTGGGGAGGCCCCACTGGGGGCGCTGGGGGCCACGGGGTGCGCTGGGGAGGTCCCACTGGGGGGGGGGGAGAGGGGTGCGTCGCGAAAAATAAAATCGTAGGGGCGGAGGGGGCACTGGGCGCGGCTGGGGAGGCCCCACTGGGGGGCGCTGGGGGCCACTGGGGGGCGCTGGGGGGGTCCCACTGGGGGGAGGGGAGGGGTGCGTCGCGAAAAAAGGGGTGCGTCGCAGGCACTGGGCAGAGGTCCCACTGGGGGGCGCTGGGGACCACTGGGGGGCGCTGGGGAGGTCCCACTGGGGGGCGCTGTGGGCAGAGGTCCCACTGGGGGGCGCTGGGGACCACTGGGGAGCACTGGGGAGGTCCCAGTGGGGGGCGCTGTGGGCAGAGGTCCCACTGGGGGAGGGGTGCGTCGCGAAAAATAAAAGGGTCGGAGCTCTAGACACCCTGTGCCAGAGAATAAATACACACACAAATAACCGGATCCTCTATCTGTTCCAATCTTTTCTGGGCTTCTGGCTCCCCCCCCTTCCCATAGTTCCCAAATATTTTCCTGGGAACCGACGACTCATTGTGTCTGTGTGTTTCTTCCCCTCCTGACTTTACGAGGGCCGTCGTTCCGGTACGTTTCCCGGCGCTCCCGCCGGGCTCTCTATAGGCCGGCCGGGTCGCCCTGTAGGAGAGCCCGGCGCCCCCGCCGGGCTCTCATAGGGCCGTCCTTCCGGCGCTCTGCTCTCTGCTCTGCTCTGGCTTTCTGGGTTTCTGGCCCCCCCCCCCTTCCCATAGCTCCCCATCTTTTTCTGGGAGTCGACGATTCACTGTGTCTGTGTGTTTCTTCCCCTCCTGACCTTCCTGCAACCCTCGTCAAAAAAACTGAGGGATTATGTCTTCGGTGATTGTATGGTCAGCGCTACTCCAATGCTGACGCTAGATATCTGACGTGGACGCAAGGGCTTCAAAATCCGACGACCCCTCCGCAGCACTGAAGAACGAAGCTTCTAATAAGTGCCCGAGAAGATCGATCGTCTTGATTTCCAACTGCGTTTCTGCTTATGTTTGACGAGGCTTGTAGAACTTGGACCCCCCTCGCACCGGGCTCTCATAGGGCCGTCCTTCTGGGACGCTTTCCGGCGCTCTGCTCTCTGCTCTGCTCTGGCTTTCTGGGTTTCTGGCTTCCCCCGACCCTTCCCATAGTTCCCCATCTTTTCCTGGGAGTCGACGATTCACTGTGTCTGTGTGTTTCTTCCCCTCCTGACCTTCCTGCAACCCTCGTCAAAAAAAAAACTGAGGGATTATGTCTTCGGCGATTGTATGGTCAGCGCTACTCCAATGCTGACGCTAGCTATCTGACGTGGACGCAAGGGCTTCAAAATCCGACGACCCCTCCGCAGCACTGAAGAACGAAGCTTCTAATAAGTGCCCGAGAAGATCGATCGTCGTGATTTCCAACTGCGTTTCTGCTTATTTTTTGACGAGGCTTGTAGAACTTGGACCCCCCTCACACCGGGCTCTCATAGGGCCGTCCTTCTGGGACGCTTTCCGGCGCTCTGCTCTCTGCTCTGCTCTGGCTTTCTGGGTTTCTGGCTTCCCCCCCCTTCCCATAGTTCCCCATCTTTTCCTGGGAGTCGACGATTCACTGTGTCTGTGTGTTTCTTCCCCTCCTGACTTTACTGCAACCCTCGTCAAAAAAAACTGAGGGATTATGTCTTCGGTGATTGTATGGTCAGCGCTACTCCAATGCTGACGCTAGCTATCTGACGTGGACGCAAGGGCTTCAAAATCCGACGACCCCTCCGCAGCATTGAAGAACGCAGTTTCCAACAAGTGCCCGAGAAGATCGATCGTCGTGATTTCCAACTGCGTTTCTGCTTATTTTTGACGAGGCTTGTAGAACTTGGACCCCCCTCACACCGGGCTCTCATAGGGCCGTCCTTCCGGGACGCTTTCCGGCGCTCTGCTCTCTGCTCTGCTCTGGCTTTCTGGGTTTCTGGCTTTCCCCCCCTTCCCATAGTTCCCCATCTTTTCCTGGGAGTCGACGATTCATGGTGTCTGTGTGTGTGTGTGTTTCTTCCCCTCCTGACTTTACCAGAGCTTGGACCCCTCTCACGCGCAGAACGCCACTCCGGCAAAACTGCCTAGGCATCATCGGCGTTGGACAAACCTCCCTTTAGTAGACCTCTCCTTAGTGAATACGGCCTGGGACCGAAACCGGACCCGCAAAAGCGACGGCCGCATCGCCCTCTCGCGAGCCGAAAACGGCCAATTCCTACCGACGTGTCAGGGTAGGAGGTCTGCCCACCCCCGCCATCACTTCTCGGAGGTCCGTGCGGCTCTCTCGGATCGGCGCCGGACGCCGCTCCCTGGGCGCACCTGCGAGCGCCGGGGGCGGCCGCCGGAGGCGCCGCCACAGGTTGGCGGCGCGCAGAGGGGGGTAGGGGGAGGGGGAGGGGGGAAGGCTTCTTAGAAGGAGGCTGCTTCTTAGAAGGCGCCAGCCTTGCATTTGTAGGGAGGGCCCGCGCCTTCTAAGAAGCAGGGGTGCTTCTAAGAAGCCTTCCCCCCTCCCCATACCCCCCTGTGCGCGCCGCCAAACAGGGGGGGCCCAGCGCCGCTTAGAAGAGATCCGCGCGGACCTCAGAGAAACCAATGCTTACGCATGATGTTCTTGTTACTCGACCTTCTTTTGGAGGGGGGGCGAGAAGGCAGCCTCTGGCGGGATCTTCGTAAGAGGGGTTGCCCTGATCTTCGAAGGCGTCTTGTGTATCAGTGCTCACTCTGCTGCCTGTCATTATTCGTTTCTGCATTGTCCTTGCAACCCTTGTTCTTTACGCCCTACGGCAAAGCTCGCATATGTTGTATGGCATGAGAACAATACCAGGCTTATGTACTAAATGACACCAGTGTTTATTTGAACTCTAGCACTGGCTCAATTCTTGTATATCTTTCCGATTCGCGACTCACGCGCGGCCCCCAAGGGGTCGGCGACGCACCCTACTCATAAGCTCGTGGCCCATGCGGATTGGCGGAAGGTTCACACACTTGCGGCCCCGAAAGGGCCAGCGGTCTTTCTTGGCAGACCAGTGGCCCCAGCTGGAGTGGGCGACCCTGTCTCACGCTGGTGGCCCTGAAGAGGTCGGTAACCTCCTCACCCGAAAAAAAACGCAACCACGTAGTCCTTGGGGGTCGGCGCCTTTGAGGCTCAATCGCCTGTGGCCCTCACGTGCCAATCAATGACCCCACTGCGGTCGGCGGTAATCCTTGCGCGCTTGTGGCCTCAAGGAGGAGGAGGAGGAGGAGGAGGAGGAGAAGAAGGAGGAGGAGGAGGAGGAGGGGCTCAAGATAGTCAATTTGCAACGTCACGGGTGCGGGCCTCTCAGCTCGTGCGCGCTGGGTCCCGCACCTCCCTGCCGGCCGCGGCCACTTCGGCTCCAACATGGCAGGAGAACGCACCACCTGGGCTGGTCAACCTGAAGACCTCGTTCCAACACTTGAACGAGTGTCAGTGGGATGACCCCGTGGACGATAACGCGACGATCGCGTACACATCGGAACTGTTGGCGCTCCAATCTGGGAGCCCCTGCCGCATCGCCAGGTGGAGCTCGCTGTCGAAAGGGAACCAGCTCACCATCAAGCATCGCAAGTTAGGCGGTCCTTTGCCGTCAAGTGCGAAAGGTAAACAGCGACTAGCAGACGACCAGGCGCAAGTAATACGCAATGTATACTACAAAATATACAGAGGGAATGGTAGCAGAGTCTTCGAAACCATGGATGGCACCCTTCGTGCACCCATCATTGCTAGTACCAGCGGGGCCGCCAACCTCACGACCTGCGACCCCAACAGCTACAACACGAGCCGCATCTCCAGCGGACTCGGCGGCACCAGCGGCTTCGCCCCTCGGCGCTTTGACCATGCCTCCTACGAGTGCGACCCCTGAAGCGTCGCCTGCGCCAGTTACGCAGCTGGCAGCAACACCTGCGACATACCGGCGGCGGGTTCGAGCTCCGCCGCGCCGGGCTCCAGCCGTCAGCCGCGACGGCAACGCCCAGGCTGTGAGATGTAAACAGCATCCACACGATCGTCATCCTCCCTTCTCGTCCTCCGCCCCTGCACTCAACTCCCTTTCCCACCTCGCTCAGTCATCATCATCATCATCATCATCATCATCATCATCATCATCATCATCATCATCATCATCACCATCAGCATCATCATCATCATCAGCATCATCATCGGCATCATCAGCATCATCAGCATCATCAGCAGCATCATCATCGTCATCATCAGCATCAGCATCATCAGCATCGACATCGGCATCAGCATCAGCATGGCATCAGCATCATAACCATCACCATCACCATCACCATCCCATCACCATCACCATCACCATCACCATCACCATCACCATCATCATCATCATCGTCATCATCATCATCATCATCATCATCCTCATCGTCATCGTCATCGTCATCATCATCATCATCAGCATCATCATCATCATCATCATCAGCATCAGCATCATCATCATCAGCATCATCATCATCAGCATCATCATCATCGTCATCGTGTTTGTCCTTCTCGCCCTCGTCTCCCCCCCATCCGATCTCATGTTCCCCCCGACGGCGCCACCCCTCGCCCCCGCCGCCGCTGCCGCCAGCCCTCCCCGTCCCGTCGCCGCCGCCGCTGGGCCCCCCCTGACATGTTCGAAGATGGCCGTCCCGTCGCCGCCGCCATGAGGAGGAGGAGGAGGAGGAGGAGGAGGAGGAGGAGGAGGAGGAGGAGGAGGAGGAGGAGGGGAGGGGGGAGGAGGAGGAGGAGGAGAGGAGGAGGAGGAGGAGAGGAGGAGGAGGAGGAGGAGGAGGAGGAGGAGGAGGAGGAGGAGGAGGAGGAGGAGGAGGCCCCCTCCCCCCATCAGACCCTGGCCCCTGACACGGCCGACGATCGCCGTTGCCATCGCCGCCGCCGCCGGCCTCCCCGGCGAGGGCCCCCAGGATCGCGGCGCGCACCGCGGCGAGCTCGGCCTCCGCGGACGAGAGGCGCCCCAGGCAGTCCCCCAGCGCCTCCAGGAGGGGGGGCGCCCAGAGATGCGGGCTCCTCCCGCTTCCTCCTCTTCCTCTTGCTTCCGCTCTTCTTCCACTTCTTGTTCTCCTCCTCCTCCTCCTCCTCCTCCTCCTCGTCCTCCTCCACCTTCGTCTCCTCCTCCTCCTCCTCCTCCTCCTCCTCTTCCTCCTCCCCCCTCCTCTTCCTCTCCCACCTCTTCCAGCCCACCCCTTCCACCTCATCCAGGGCGCCTCCTCTTCCTCTTCCACCCGACTCCTGACTCCTGACGGCATGAGAATCCGTCGGATGCTGCCCAATCTCTTCCTGCGGACATCGCCGCCGAGTGGATTGAAACAGAGGCGCCGCAAGAGAGAAGAGCTGGCCCCGTCCCCGGGGCGCCATCCGCGCTCGACGAGCGGAGCCGGGCCACAAGCCTACTCCACTCCAAGGAGAGGGCATCCTCCTCCTCCTCCTCCTCCTTCTCCTCCTCCTCCTGCTCCTCCTCCTCCTCCTCCTCCTCCTCCTCCTTCTCCCTCTCGAAACCGCCCGTCCTCCAACAATACCCCTACCAGACCAGATCCATCCTTCACCTTGGCGGCTCGCGGATGCCGCGCGATCCCTGAGCGCGGGGCCGTCAGCGGCGAGATGCCAGCAGCGGTGGCGTTCGCGCTGCTGTGGTTGACTACACGCGCGGGGGTCGAAGTGAGCGGAACGCATCGGATGCGCGGGAACGGGATGCGGGAGACACTGGCTGTGGGCAGGGCTGGCGTTGGCGCTGCTGGCTGCGAGCCTGCGGCCTCGAAACGAGGATGGCCAGGCCGCGCGTGGCACGGCTGCGCCCGTCTGGCTCAGAGCCCCGTGCGCATCCCCCCGCCCCCGCCCTGGGGGGCCACATGCGAACCCTGCCCCTGGCCCCCACGACTTCCGAGGGGCCAGGTTTCCCACGCGGCCCCCCACGCCCACCGTGGTATCCTTCCCCGCCGCCCCCCCGCGCGGCGCCGTAACGCGCGCGGCGAGGCAGACTCCAGGCCGGCGGCCGTGCGCGGCCTGGGGCCGCAGGGAGCCCTGGGGTTTGGCGGTCCGCCCCCAGCCTCCATCACGTCTCGGCGTGTGTTGTGAGCCTTTTCCGGGTTGGCATTCTGCTGCTCTTGTCGAGCACCCGGAAGAGCGTAGGACAAGTGTCGAAACAGTGTCGACCGAGTGTCTGCCAGGGCCCGGCATGTGAAAGCCCTCGAGTTTCGGCACTTCCTTGGCGCTCGAAATTCTGACTGGTGGTCAAGGCTAAAGTAGGTTGGAACATCAGAGGGTTAGCACCAGCCCTCTGTTGCTGGGGGTGCGCTGGGGAAGAGAAGCGGCGCAGGCGAGTGGCTCTGGCAAACTGGCATATGAGACTTAAAACTGCGGGCCTGCGACTGTGGGCGGCCGACGCGGCGCAGCTGCGGCGGGCCAGGCACGGAGTCAGGGATACAGTCGGGGCGTTGACCCAAGGAACTCTCAATAAGGAACGAGGCCCCTTTCTTCCATACGTGAAACTTCGATTTCCCATTGGAAACCCAAGGAAAACTTCAAGGCAAGCTGTGAAACAATCAGGGAGCACGGAGCCCCTCCCCAACCAAAAGGGTTCCTTCTTCAGCGCCCCGACTGTAATGCTCTTTGCTACCTGGCTGGGGGTTCCGACAGCTTGCGTCGAAATCCTGGGGGCCACGGCCACACTGACCCTAGCCAGGGGCAGCTTTCGGGGGTGCGCAAACATGGATCAGCGATCCATGCATTTGGCGCGCGGTCGCCAAATCCACGGATCGGGGGAGGTGACCTCCCCAAAATGCAGCTGGTGCCGCTCCGTTCGGCGGCAGAAATCCGCGATCTCCCCTGGAACCGGGGCCCGACGCTAATACACGCCCCCTTGATCCATGTTTGCGATCGCCTGAAGCTTGTGGCCTGAGCTCCCTCCTCTCCCTGTCCATGCTCCTCATGTAGCACCCCCCGAGTCCCGATCCCTATCGGCCAGCGACGCGGGCGAGCGAAGGGGGCAGGGAGAGCCTTCGGGGGACGGCCGAGGGGAGGGAGGCGAGGAACGGCAGCGAGAGTGGCAAAAAGAAAAAGAAGGGGAAGAAAGAGGGGGGCGACTGCAGCGCGCACTCCGGCGCACGGGTACATACAGGTGCTGAGCTTGATACACCTCCCTCGTTGCACCCTGCCAGGGGGAATGGCAAAACGGTTCTCGTGCGGGCGGAGCGGCTGGTGGCTAGCGGCACGGCAAAAAATCGGTTGTGCGAGAACTAGAGGACCTATCGCCTGAGACAAGCACTCGCACCAAAACGATCACCCGACGCATTTGACGACTGCTATGGGCGGGCCCCAAAACACCTTCCTGGCACGCGCACCCCCCCAGCCCCACCGGTGCCGATTCTCGTCGGTCAGCGGCGCTGGTGAGCGAGGGAGCGAGGGAGTCACTCGGGGGGCGGCCGCGGAAACGGCGGAGGAGGAGGAGGAGGAGGAGGAGGAGGAGGAGGAATTAGGAGGAGGAGGAGGAGGAGGAGGAGGAGGAGGAGGGGGAGGGGGAAGGGGAGGAGGAAGAGGAGGAGACGGAGGAGGAGGAGGAGGAGGGGGAGGGAGGAAGTGAGGTTGCCAGGGTAGCTCGGACAAATCGTCAAGGCCTTCGGGGCCTGAGGAGCGAGCCCCAGCGGAATTCCCGGCTCAGAAGGCAGAGTGGTCTCGGGGATCCAGTCGGCCCGTTGGTGCCCTTCGAGCTCTGTCCATACAGCCGTGGGTTCGTGTGCGGGTGGGAAGCGGTGTAGACAGCCAACACAGCCAGCTCCATGAGCGACACTTCGTGGCATGAGATCTGGTCGTTTTGCGACAGCTGGGCGGAGGCGCCCGGGGCCCCTGCCCACTCGAGACGGGCCCGGCGCGCTTGGTCCTCAGCTCCACTGCCTGCCACGGCATGCGGATAGCCTTGTCGGGGAGGGCCGCGTGCGCCCCGAGATCATGGAGGACATGCTCCTCGAGCTCCCCTCCAGGGTCCTCCGCATCCTCCTCCACGCCCTTCTCCACGTACACGGCGTCCTCCCCTTCGCTCTCGTGCTCGTGGCCCTCCACCACGACCCTCCACGCGGTCCACGCGCCCCCCCCAGCGCACCCCAAGTCCTGCTGGCGGACGAGGTCGACCTGACGTGGGGCGGCCTCCCGATGTTGGGCAGCACGAGGTTTTGTTGCGGATCCAGCCGTGGCGACGGGGATGGGGTCCTCGGCGGCACAGCCCAAGAGGGCCAAGTGGGGGGGCGCCGACGGGATAATTCCCACCTTTACTTGATTTTGGGATACAGCTCGGCCCGGGTCTATTCTGGGATGGAGCGCCCAAGAGGGCAAGAACGAGTAGGCGCCGTAGTCGCACACTGGGATGAAGGCCGGCAGCAGGAAGGCGCCGTGGTAGTCGTTGGTGGTGCTGTCGTCGGTGGCCCGACGTCTGGGAGGCCCGACCTTGGTTCCCTAACTACTCTTCATCCTCCGTCTCCTCGTTGCCCTCGTAGTCGCCGTGGGCGTTGGTGCCGATGAAGATGGTCGCACCGCACGTGCAGAGGACGGCGTACTCGGCGGGCCAGTGCTCGCGGGCGTTGGTGGTGTCCTGGATGTCTTGACCGACGGAGACCCTGATGCTGATGTGCTGGTGCGTCTTGGCTGGTCTCCTCAGGCCGGTGTCACACGACGCTCGGCGCCGGCGCGGTGCCCAGCGTCGCGCTGCGGAGGGGCCGTATACAGGTGGGCTTCCTCTGACCGCTGTGCGCCGGGGCTCCAGGCGATGGCGCAGGGCGCCACACGAGCGGGTAGCCCCCCATCCGGCTCGTTGCAGCACCGCGGGTTCTGCGCAGGTGGCCAGCAGCGGCCATGGTGCCAATCCCGCGGGTGCCGCGCTCCGCCTGTCGTCCGCTACGGGACCCCCCGCCCATGTGTCGAGGGCCGAGCCGGGAGGTCCGCGACCTCGTGACGGGCAGCGGCTCTCCTCCGCCTCCTCTCCTCCTCTTCCTTTTCATCTTCCTCCTACTCGTCGTCCTCCTCCTCCTCCTCCTCCTCCTCCTCCTCCTCATCGTCGTCATCATAATCACCATTACCACCACCACCGTCGACGTTGGTCATCGTCGTCGTCGTCG